>VWZT01002513.1:1284-119401 GCA_013397055.1 Pachycephala philippinensis | reverse complement strand
CTGGTGAAAGCGATGAGTCAAGAACACTCCGAGACGGGATCCAAGCTGCGCTACGCATCTCCGTGGGCAAATATTGCCCATTGGCTTCTGCTGACTGCAGAGACAAGCGAACTGATGGATTTATAAAATAATAATAAAATAATAATAATAATAATAATATACTGAAGCAAATCAAACATATGTAACAGCGGGCGCATAATTTCCATAGGTTACGTTGCTATGTAACTCTTCTCTGTATACACGCTCAGTCCGTGACGGCCAGAAAAAACCCCTAGGATTCAGAAGACCACTTCTAATGCTGTAAAGTGGAAACAAGCATGAGGTTGAAATTCATTTGTGTTTCCTGCTTTTGGCTTGAACCACTTTGAACACCTTCAACTGCCACGTTGTTCAGGCCTGGAACAGGCTTAATGCTCCACCATGTGGCAAATGAAAGAACATCTACCGAGAAAAAAACCCAATAAATCAATGTCTCCTTTGCATCTCCTCTGACTATTTCATATGAAATTCACATCATTTTTCTTCCAGTTATTGGCTATGGTATCCAAGGGCCTCCCACCCCACTGCCCCATTTCCAGCTCAGAGAACAAACACAGCGACTATCACAGATATACAAGAACAAGCTCACGCACACCAATACAAAAGGTAACATTAATGCTTAAATGAAAAAGGGTCCTCTCCAAATAATTCTTTAAAATATTAAAATCATTTTTGAAAAAATCTATAATACCAAAAGATCTAATAAAGTAGTAAGGCACTCAAATCAGTATATACTGTAGTCTCTTGCATTATTATACTGAAAGGCATATGGCACCGTGTTCAGTCTGCCATACTCTCCCCATAGCTGTTAAGGTCGCTCTTCCAAAACCAGACTCCAGCAACCTTGCTCTGCTGGCTTCAGTTTGCCTGCTGAGACAGGTCCAACCTCCTAGCAAGTCATTCCACCCCCAAGAGCTGAGGCGCACTGTCTGCAGAGGCCAGGATGTGATTCATGGGAGACGGCGCGTTGTGCATCTCCAGCAAGTCTTGGATGAAACCTGAGGGTCTCTCGTGCTCGGAGCTGCCCCGTGGCTCCTGGTCTTTTGCCACCTGTTTCTGCGTGCTCTTGGTGGGCTCAGCAAGGCAGGCGCCGCTCCTCTCCTCTCCGCAGGGTGAGTCCATGACCATGCCGGCCAGGGGCTCGTTTCGGCTCCCCACGAGGGACGAGTGGCTACCGACGCCCCCCGTGGAGTCGCACTCGCTTTCGGAGATGGGGTTGGCGCCGCTGTGGCTGGACTCATTCTCACTGTCTTCTCCACACCTCGACTGCATCTCCTCCTTGTCGCTCTCCTTACCGTGGTTTCGGGCATTTTTGACTTTCTGGTGGATGCGCTGGTGACGGACCAGGCTGTGTTTCAGAGTGAAGGTCCGTTCGCAGGTTTGACACTTGTAAGGTCTCTCACCTGGAAGAGAATTACAACACAGAGTCAGCTCTGAGGTCATACACATGACTCCCTCTCATTTCAAGCAGCGTAGAACACTTTGCGCTTTGGAAGTTCAGTACCTACATCAAACATCGTATTTATGTTGACTTTTTGCTTTTTTACTAGCACACTAGCTGATGGAGCGCAAGCAGGAATACAAGTAAACGCCTATGGCACAAATGGAGTATCAAAACTAAGTGTCTTGAGAGAGCTACAAGCTTGGCAAGGCTCTGCACTAAGGAGGGAAGAAGACCATAAGCACCAGGTGCTCACTAGCATCCTGTCTAATTCAGTCAGCAACTCTTCTGGAACAAGCTTACAGTCGATCTCTGGAACTTGAAAGCCTTGATGAAACCAGCCCACCATGTGGGCTCCCTGCTGCAGGTCAGCCCCAGACACATGTGCAAAGAGAGAATACTTTCTTAGGCAGAACTCATTGGAAAACAAAGCAACCACAGCCGCACAGGCAAAATTCTCCCAAAATACTAACCACGCACAGTGCCCCAAGGTGCTGTCTGCCCTGAAGAACCAAAGGTTCCACCCCAACCTGTCCTCCCTTTCCAGCTGTGCCTCTTAAAGACTTTTCAGTACTGCAATTCCATCAAGACACCATCTTGTGCCAATGAGCATCAGAATGAGACACGCGGTAGGCAGGCAGAGGTTTTTTGCACACTTCAGTGTGTCCCAAATGTTCCTCTTTTGAGTAAACAAATCCCAAAACATTACAGGTATCTTTTAAAAACCTCACACATTAAAACTGAAGTATAAGCAATGTGCAAGAATTTGCCAATATAGTTGAAAAAGTGAGAAGGAGACAAGGAGAAGAGTCAACCCACAGCATTTGTACAAAATCCTTAGCTGAAAATACATTGATCCGACAGTGGGGATGGGTCGTTAGTCACATTAATTAAATTTGAAGAAAGCACTGTGCCAGGTTCCTATTCCACACCTATTTTATGTTAAAACATCCTTCAGTGTCAAATAAGAAAGAGAAACAAACAGGAAAAAAACATACTGACAAGGCCCACATAACCCAGCACGCAATGAAAACAATTCAAACAGAGAGTACGGGAATGTCCATGGGCACACACTGTTTGGGGGTAAAGCTCAGTACTTTATAGATATCAGCATTTTCCCAAAGCTTCTGCACTTGTATGAAAATAGGCACGTGAATGGGACCTGTACCCCGTTTCACTTGTGGCTCAATGCCAGAAGAAAACAGGTCAGTTTTGCACTCAATAGGTGAATATTTATGATTTAGAAGGGTTGAAGTCTGGTTCAGGCATTATTCTTTGGTCTAGTTTTCTAAAAATCACTGTCAATTACAGCACAAATATTTTATTAATAGCAAAGATCTTGTCTTCAGTAGAGAGCACCTTCAAAAGAGACAAAATGTCAAAATGCACAGGTTTTCCCACATCAGAGCAGCTTGCTGGCAGGTGAAATACATAATTAATAAGGATGAATGATTAATTCACCTTTGAGCTGGTTCATGACTTCATCTCATTTGCAAGGCACTGCTGCAATCTGCCTATCACATAAAGCAATCCCACTGCCCAGTCAAGTCACTGGGCAAGTGTTTCACTACCTGTGTTCCACCTTCCCTGCCCAAGTGCCCGCTGGATCTTTGCCCTGCACCCAAGCAGCAGGTCACACACATCACCAGCACGTTACCCATATAAGGCTCAGATCATCAGACAAAACCATTCTCTTTCCCTCTCTCTCTCTAAACTTTCACTCGGAGGTGAAGTCTCACTGACAGGTTTTTCCAAACTGGTTGGTTATTTTCTGCTGGTCAAAATATTGGGAAGAGGTAAAGGCACGCACATATGGTAAGGAGGGAGTCAGAAGCTGCCCAGGGATCTCCACACTTGCCCTCACCTCTGAACTCTGCAAGCAATCACGGGGAAAAACAGTTTGGGAGCTGAAAATAAGTTTGCAATTCCTGCTCCTTCCATAGGCTTTGTATGCAGCACCGGGGACTGGGGCAGAGAAGACACCTTGCAGATACCTTTAGGACTAAAAGCAGTGTCTCCAACCTCAGGTGCCAGCAGCAATCGTGCACCTCCAGAGCAGACACCTCAGTCTGGTGGGACACCTCATGGTCTGTTCTGCCCTCAAGCCTCCTCTTACCTGTATGAGACCGCATATGTCGCGTCAGATCTTGCAGAGACCAGAAACGCTTGTTGCACACAGTACAGACTTTCTTTCTTTTGTCTGCTTTTGCAGTACTCTTAGCCCCATCAGTCTTTGGTTTGTCATCACTGCTCTTCTCAGTGGACTTTCTCTCTGTGCCTTCCCCCTCAGAGATGCTTTCGCTCTCTTCATTCTCCTTTCCTGTTGCCTCAAAGTCCACAGGAGACTCCACTACCTTCAAGTCCAACGGAGACTCTTCCTGCTCAAGACCAGAGTCCTGCATCGAGGGAGCTCCTGCATCATCCTGAATGCTTTTGCTTTCATCCTCACTGCTCCTTTCATCCTTTCTGTCCTCACGAATGTGGGCCTTTTTGTGACGGCTAAGAGTGCCAGCAAACTTGAAGGTTTTGCCACAAATGTCACAGGCATGTTTCCTTTCAGTCTGAGAACTGCTGCCTGCGCTCTGGTCACTCTCTGCCAGCTTGAAGTCCATTAATTTGCTGGCAAAATTGAGGTCAAGACTTTTGTTACTTACAGAATCTTCCTCAGGGCCCTCTTCATATCCATCCACTTTTTCTTCAGCATCCTCTTCTGACAGAAGGGAGTCAGCCTTCTGCTCCTCCTTGGGGCCGCGCTCACTCTCTGGTAGCTCTGTCATTTCCTCTGACTGCTCCTTCTCGCCGTAGGTCAGGTTCAAGACTTTGTTTCCTGCAGCTAGAGTCTCTGCATCAGCCTGGCTCTCTGCAAGGAAACACAGAGAAACTTTCAATGGGGTGCTCTCTGGTAATTCCCAACTACCAGTGATGAGCCTGCACATGGACTCAGGAGCATTGCTTCTGATCAAGCATCCCAACATCTGTTTCTCCTGTCTGTGACCTAGGCCAGTAACTTACAGCTGAAAAGAGATATCAGAACACCACAGAACCCAATTAACAAGATGATACAAAATCTTTCACTAAATGCTTTCTTTTCCAAAACAGAGTCACATACTTTTTAATATAATCACATTTAGCCAGACAACACAACATGCTGAGACATCAAAGAAGAGCTGAGGTCACTATCACAAATAGACCATTCCCGAGACACATGGATGTATTACTAATAAATTCATGTATGAAACACATGAACATAGATTGAAGTAATATACAGCCCACATATTTATCAAACAAACTTCTGTGTAGCAGGAAATGCTTTTCAAAGGAAATGTAAAGGCCTCATGCAACCAACTGGTACAATTAAATGTGAATGGTTAATGCACACAGTAACACAGAAGTTGGCTTAAAAAGTTGCGTATACATGATAGAAGTGGAAGATGTGGAAGATCGTCCACACCGGAGTCTCTGAAATGCCACTTGGAAACAAAACATAAAGCCAAGGGGCAGTGATAGGCTTTGCTGTTTCACAGTTACCCCACAAGAAGGCAAAAATGACCTAAGTTGTGGTCCTTAATGGTGTCCTCTGCTTACTTACCTCTCTGCAGCATTAATGTTGCTGAAGATGTAACATATGTCCAAAAAACTAAAACAGATAAGGTGCTTAAGGAGAACTGAGGGCTGGAGCTGTACCCCTTCCAAGCTCTACACAAATACTGTGCTTGTAAATAGGAAATAATCTGGACTGGCTCTGGAGGCCAAAGCTGCTGCTGATGCATGGCATGTAACTGCATCCCCAGTGCCACTTCCCAGGAATTGTTCCAGGACACGAACTTCACAAGCTGTGCTTTCTGAAAGCTGAAACCTTCCTTTAAGTCCTCTACCCCACCTCCTTCTTACTGACAGCATGCAGCAAAGGCAACCCACAACCTTCCCAGCATTTCAACATTCATCTGCAAGCCTGATAGCTGCTGAGTAACTACAGGGATTTAGAAACGCTAGAAGAGCAGTGCAAGTTCTCTGTTTGACACAGTACAACACGTGCTTGTCTCCAAACTGCCTAGATTTCCTATTGCAGGCTTTTTTTCCTAAGCAAGGAGTAAAAACAGAAGATAAGAAGATGGTCCTCAGGCACTTACTAGTTCGAATGTAGTCTTGCAACATAACTTGCACTGACCCCATCTCCTCTCACTAGCGATAATAAATGGCCATTAAACAAATGTCAAAGCGTAGCGGTGTTTCTGGTGATAGCGAACAAACACTTAACAGTGCACAATTCTTGATACACTTTTTCTTGGGGGAGTCTAAGGGGTAGAAGTGACCTATCACAAAGAATAATCTCACCTTTTAATCAAAACAGATCTGTTTACATAGACAGTGGATTACACAAAGTTCATTGCTCATCTAATTATCTGCCCGTTAAAACACGCAAGCAAGCCCCAATCTGTGTGTAAGGCTACAGAATGTGAGGATGGGGATGTCTGAAAGCAGATGGGGGCTGCCCTGTCTCATCCCCTGCAAGGTCAGGAAATGTTCCCCTGATGGGATGTGTGTTTGGCCAAAGAAAGGCTGCCAGCACAGCACAGAGGGGGTTCATTAGGGAGAGGGACAGGAAACCATGTGAGCTGTGTTAGGATGGAGAAGAGTGAAGAGCACGAGGAAACCAAGATGGGAGAAAGCTCCTCTTAATAGTACCCAGAGAGATCTTCTGTAACGCTTTATTGACCAAACAGAAACAGTGGATGCAGAGGGAGTTTTTTTCTTGGTTTTTCAACATGAAACATCAGAAGCAGTGAGGGAGAACGTCCCAACTTTGACATTCAACATCATGTATCATGCATGATTTTCCCATTTTTCCTTCACTTTTTCTTCTTCTGCTTCTAGTATTTTCAAAAATATATTATTTTTCTTACAGTGTACTCCTTGTACTTGAACTCTATCTCCTTCTTTCCACTCCTCTGTGTCCTGGGCCTCTTCCCAGCTGTTACTCTGTTCTTGCAAACCTGGCCTGCAACTACATTTTCCTGCGCACAAGAGAAAACACTTCAAGGGATAGGTGGTCCACAGGTAAGTGATGTACTGGCCCAGGAAAACAGATGAGGTCGACATCAAGAAAAACAAATTCTTAAGTTTAAACAATGTGCCCTCACAAAGGGCAAAGCCCACTCCAGGCCCTGGGAACACGAATGCACAGAGGCCTTCTCTTCTGAAGCTCTTCTGGGCCCGGCACCCCTGAAGGAACACATTCAAAACTCAGGTAGTGACGCAGCCAGGGACATGTTGACACGTGTATGTGCTTGGGGGAGCGCTCTTCCTCCTCACCTGCACAAACCAGACCTGCCATCTTCCTTGTCGAGAAGGAGTTTCACAGGCCCCTTAGGAAACTTCATGCATGTACTTCACGTAAAGCAGCAGTTCCTGACTAGCTGAGCTGCTCTGTGCTTATCCCCAACCTGTGCAGTTGGTTCTGCAGCTGGTGAAAAAAGTGAGCTGCTTTGCACAAATCCTGGTTATTTGGGGATGGGTGAGAATCAGCCCAGTTCTGCTTCCGATGAACTGGAATAGCAGCAGGGGAGCTGTGAAGGTGTGTGTAAACAAAATGGTCATCAAGACAATTGTGCCAGGTCCAGTGTGGGACTTCTCCTGCAGTGCAAGGGATGGCTGCAAGGGTCGTCTTGCACTGGCAGCTGCTTCATCCACTCCAGCAGAGGTTAGGCCTGGCCTGCATTACTGTTTTCTTCCTGCTTACGTGGCCATTGCAGCAACAGAAACCTTGCTGGCCACACAGCTCCAGCAGGCTTGTATCATAAACAAGGAGGAGGATTTTGACTGAGCCTTCAAATCTGGGCAAACATCCCTCCAGCGAGACTGAGCTCCTCCGAAATGGGTAATTCCCATCTCCAGAATTTGGCTGATTTATGTTGCAGAGCAGTCACTTGATTCCAGGCAGTGAAAGAAACAGGATGCACGGGAAAGGCCTGCTGTTTCTTTTGCCTCTTTCCCATCTTTCACTTGCTAAGGCTGTAAAATGCTTTCCGGTCCATTTGTTATCCCACAGAATTTACACTTGATGAATCAAGAGGAGAAGAGTGGAGAAACCCACTTGTAAAGGCTCCCCCCCACTGCCACTTCTTCAGCAACCATGGGAGCAGAATATGTTACCTTGTCATGTTCAACCAGAGTTTGTCAATCCCCCAAAATGAAGAGAAGAAGGTGACACTATTTGAAGATCTCAATTCTGATACCAGAATCAAAAAAGATGTGCAGGATAAGGAAGAAAGAGGAGAAGAGCAGGGAGGTAAGCACACTGGAAAGAAGGCAACACAAAACAACCACTGGTAACTCAGCTGCTGCTTCATCAACTCCTGGGAAAAAACTTCTCATGAGATGTATTCATAAGCTAAACCTCAAGGACTCCATCTGAGAATCCAAAAACTTTTCTGTTTGCATGAAAGAAACCACTATATAGATGTAGCCGAAATAATTTTTCCTTCGAACTGTGGAAAGAAAAGACTGTTTTGCTGAAGCCTATTTACAGATCAAGTTGCAGTCTTTGGTCAGCCCAGTCAGATGAACCCACTTATAATCTTTTATTGGTGTCAAGAAAGAGGAGGGAACTGCTTTCCTACATATGGAAACCAAATTACGAAGAGGGACACCAAATGTGAAAAATTTCAGATAAAAGAGCAGATATAGATCAAGGTGGGGAGCTTGCTGGCTTGATTCTTTTTTCCCCGTGGTTTTCTTTTTTACTGGAACTACAGTGCAATACAGAGTAGAGCTTGAGATGTTATGAAGTTATTAGACAAAACAGGATGCAATGAAAAACATTTTGTTGCCAAAGCAAGTGTTTATTGACAAACATTCCTCACATCCCAAGAGAAGTGTTAGAAAACCCATCACATAAATAATCCTCAAAACTGGAGCAAACGGAGCACTGGAAATGGACGTGGTACAAGCAGTTGGCATTATCAGTCAGATGAGCTGACGATTTACTTTTTTCCCTACATTAACTGGAATAACCCCAGCTTGCTTTTATTTTACAGCAGAGGAAGCCACCGCTAGGTGGTAGCAGTTCTAGCAAATTTGGGATTTTTTGGACCCACACCACATACAGTGCTGCTTCTACTTCCACCCACGAACTGGAGAACGTATTTTAAACCTGCAGAGTCAACTTAAAAAATTTTGGGTGTTATCTTTCTCCATTTTTATTGTAAACATTCTAAATACTAAAATTCAGCCACCTTCATTACATCAACTGCAAACACTCATGTTAAATATTTACACAGTTGAAAGAGCATTGGTTCTACCTCCATGCCTTGTGAAATGAAAATATTCAAGCTAGAAAAGGACTATTTACAGTAAATGGAACTGAATATATCTGGGGAAAAAGAAAAAAACAACTCTGGGAAAAAACCACTTTTTGTCTAACACACAGTATGATTCCCCAGTACCTTCAACAGAGCAGCTAAAGTCACGAAGAAAAGTTTTTGGGACTAGCTCTGACTGCACCTACCATGGGGGAATCTGCATTGAAGGGAGTGGGGGGAAAACCCCCACTTTGAGCTTATGGTGAATTCCACCATTCAGCAGAAAGGCAGTTTGACGTGGAGCTGACAGTACACCAGCAGGCTAAACACCATCTCCTCAGTATCTTCGTACAACAGCTCTAGCACTTGGGCAAACTCTCAGCGGCAAGGAACTCTTGCTTTACCCTGAGCTGTGGCTCTAGAGCAGCTGTTAAACTTTGCCTGACACCGAAAACACGATTTCAAGCCCTTTGTCCTCTAAGAAATACCCACAAATGTAGTTCAGAGGTACAGACAGCTAGAACAGTTTGGAAAAAGTCACCCACTATACCCAGGGCTCACATGACTTCTGGAGGGATCACAGTGTGGCAGATATCTAGAGCAAAGATGAATTCTGTTAAATGCTCATCAGAAAATTCACTGTTGAGTATACTCACTTTGTAAATATTTGCCTAGTTAGCACAGAGCAGTTGTGGTCGACCCTCTCACATTAGGGGCAAGTCTCTTTATGAAAGGGACCTTTCCTTAGGACGTTCTCCTTCTCTATTACGTAAGAGATAATCCCTTACCCCATTCTTATCCCACACCTCTGTCAACTATATTTTGTTGCAAGAACGGAGCATTCAGACAGCCCTAAGGAGACAAAGGCAGGGCTGCTTTAACATGATGAAAGTAGGCAATTCATTAAGCTGCTCCACATTTTCCTTGTATGCCTCTGCTCTCTGCCGGGACAGCTCTCCCCTGGTCTAACTGCTGTGAGCTGAGTGAAATGTCCTCATTTTGGTTCAGGCACTTTAGACCATTCCCTTCCTTTCCATGTAGCAAGGATATGAGCAAGCCCCATCACTTACACAGCCTCCTCATCTCTGAATCCTATTCAAAACCACCATCCTGTTTTTGTTTTGGTTTAAAACAAGACCAAAAGAAACCCTCTATAAACTTGTTCCCAGTGACACTCTATTGAACTGCACTTCCTGTCTTACACCTCATCCTAAAGCTTTGCTTCATTTATGGCTGACCAAACACCATCCAAGCATCTCCCTTCATTCCCTGTTCTTCTGGCATACAGTGAAATACAGATCAGTACTCACTTCCAAGGATGGCCCTCAAAAGGACTCTGCATGTGAGCCCAAGCATGCTGCTTTTACCCACCTTTTAAAGCCAGCACCAAAAGAAACCACTCCTTTCAAACTTAGCCACAGTTTCAAATCCTTAATTTACCTCCATGGATTTGGAAATCCCTTTTTCTTGGACAATGGAGGCAGACCACAAGTCCAAAGCTGTTGAATGATTCTGAACCGTGATGAACCACAGCTTGGTGAAGCCAGTTATAAACGCTACGCTGTGCTACAAAGTGCACGTGGTAACTATAACTGTGTGCACTATTGGATCTGGGCTCCCTCCTTGCTGCCTAAAGCTGCTATTTGAAGACGCAAAGCACTGACAGCAAAGCCAATTTCAACAGCATCTATCCCAGTGCCTCCCAGAAGATACTGCCAGCTCCACACCTCAGCTGCATCAATGTGCTCCTTTAGGGCTGTACCGCCAGCCAGATCCGGGAACTGATCTCATGACTGCCAGTCCCTCCCCTTGCCCTTTTAATTTTTTTGGGCAGCTGGGTCAGCTACAGCTGCAGGGATGAACAGTTGGGAACAGGTCAAGCCAGTACTGCCAATAAGTGCTTTGTGTTATCCAACCATGGCCCAAGGCTCTGTCTGCCGGGGGCAGGTCGAACCACTCTGACCAGCCCGGCGCCGGCTGCTGAGAACAACATCTACCTTGCACCCAAGTCCTACCCACCCTACGTGCTGCACCAGCGCTCCTCTCAGAGGCTTTAGAAATGTTTGCCTCCTCACCCCACCAAACAGCTGAGCTGTTCTACGACCCCTCTGACTATAAAGAAAGTCTTCAACTGACTCAAGTAGGACATTTCAGTTTTATTCTGCCGTGTGAATTGTCAGAAGTGAGCACTTTCAGAGCCCTTTCTGCAGACTTTTGTTCTCAGAGGGGATCATGTCATAACACGAGTCTTCCTCTCTCACGCTGTAGCCATCTGTTGTCTGCATAGGCAGGATGGGCCCGCGTGACACCACGGATACCCTGCTACAGCCCTCTGAAGTTACAGGCTGTTAGCATGGTAACAAGGCAACTCAGTCTCCTCATGATAGGCAAAATCAAATCATGTCGTAACAGGTCCCCAGCACGGCAGATTGCAATGCCAGACTAGTACTGAGACCTGTATTACCACATCTGAATCACTGCAAGGCAACCTGCTGTATTAAAAGAAGCAGGAAGGATGAGAGAGGCTGGCAAGACAGCAGACTTTCCCAAACAAACTGGTGCAGGGAGATGCAAGAGGAAAATCCTGTGCACACTCTGTGCAATCTGATCAGCAGCTACCCTGAGGTTGAGAGTAATAACTCATTTGTAATTTTAACTACCCTGATGCACAGAGCCAACTTCTTGCTGCTTTTAGGTTTGTTACTTCAACAATTCTCCCATGAAACCAATTGAAAGTGACACAAAGTGATGCTGTCTGTACTGGAGGTGTGAATAACTTACGGCAACAGCTCCCTTGTGCAAGCAGTTTTCAGGCAAGGGACGTGTACCACCATCTGCTGAGCTTCCTTCTTGCACCCATCCCATTTGGTCAACACAGTAAACCGTCAGTGACGGTGCTCACCCTCGGTTTTGTGTCAGCTCCTCCTTTCTGGCAAAATGCCACTCACCTGCCTACCTCAAAGCCTTGCATGATCTGACAGCCAATCTCTTTCACTACTGTCAAGACAGAGGGGGCAGTATGATGGCAGGTGGGCTTCAATGCAGATTAATACAAGGTAAAACAATCTAAACCGTGCCTCTGTGATGTTGAGTATAGTACTGGCAGGTACATTCAGGCAGGAGGACTGAAAGCCATCACTGATGTCTCCCCAGGATCACTGCCTTGGCCTGCAGCAGCAGTCAAATTAAAACCAGACTGCATCAGCAGGTTCAGAAAACAACTGGAAGGACCTGCAGACAGCAGCTCCATAAACAGGTTGTAGAGGGAGCAGGCAGGGATGTGCCCTCAAACACACAACCCTAATGAAGCAGGTGTGGATGCTGATAGAGCTTTAAGAGCAACAGGCCAGAGGAAGTGGCCGCATCCACATGCTCACACTAACGAGCACATCCTACTGCTACCACTGGAGACAGGAGTACCACTGCTCCAACGTGGAAGTGCACTTCTCACAGCCTTATGCTTTGCTTGTCTGCAGTGTTCAGCCCAACCAAATACAACTTGGCCTTGGTGTTCTGAACAGCTGGCAAAAACTCTGTGTGCCACTGTGAGATCCAACATCCTCTCCCTTAGGCTGGGGGATAAGCACACTTCTCCTCATGTAGCAGCTGGCAACTCCAGGTTTGTGCAAATTCTGCTAGATTTGGTAGAAAACACATTTTTGACAGGGGACGGGCTTCTGGCCTGACACAAGATAAAATGTATGAATAACCTCCTTGTGTGTAATAACAAACTTCCTCGGTTTTCTTCCTTTTCCTCCATTACTGCTTGGTTACCAACCACAATATCCTTGCTGCAAGCTCCTCAACAGCAGGCTCTCTCTGGAAATTCCTATCACCTGTGTGAATTGGACACAATTTCCATCAAAACCACAGGGCATCTCTCCACTGACTTCAGTGGAATCAAGGCCCATATGCTGAATAAGCAATAAATTATTAGGAGAAAGTTTTCCATGTCTGTAATTCATTTAAATTACTAGAACAGGGAAGGGACTGAACACAAGAAAAGTTGAAAGAAAAGCCAGGATCATGCAGTGCAATGAGGAAAGCAATCCTGCAAGACATCTTTGTGATGAAGAAAGAGATTGAGAGGATAGTTACTTGTAAAAGGAGATCAGCTCCTGTCACACCTTCCACCTCACACCCAAAACCTCTGAAAACACACTCACACCGCCCACCCCCTGCCACAGCCAGCAGCCTCTTTGATACAACATTGTGGGTATCTCTCTCACTTTGATCTTCTGAAAGTTGATTCTGTTATAGCTAACATCTCAACCCATACCAGGGATTCCCCACATCTCACAGACATCTCAGGAGCTGTTTCTTTCTCTTAATTTTCTTCCAGTGTCAACACAACTTTTTAGATGCATCATGGTACTGCTTTTTTGTAGGCTTTCAAGTCACTCTTTCCTTTTAGATGCCTGCTAATTCAACCATAAATTTATGGCTACAAATATCACCACTTTTTGCATTTCTATCTGGCTTCATTCACAATGCAAATACAAAACTTCAAAGTCGAGCAGAAATCCTTTTGCTTCATGATAGACCAATTCCTTTCCACATTTCTTTTGAAGCATGCAATAACAGAATTAGCTGAGGATTAATTACTTGAAACTCAACCTGCATCTCAGGTCACAATTTTCTCATATTTTTAGCATTTAAAATGTTTGTAGCAATCAAATATTTGTCATACAGACCAATACTTGCAACAGTAAAATATTCTTCTTTCCACACAGATGTCCCAGCTGGAGGTCTCAAAACCCAATCAAAAATTCCACTTACGGTGCAAACTCCAATCCTCCTACCCCAAGTTGCAATGCTCTCCAAAAATGTCACCTTTAAAGGCACAAAACCAGAACATTAAAAAAAGCAGTTTTCTCTGCCTTCTGTATTTGTCCCTTAAAGGCAACTGTTCTTCTGATAAAATACACTTACTCACTGGAAGGCAAGCTAAAAAGTCAAAGTGATTTGAATTTTTTATTAAATTTTTCCATATGAATAGTCACGGCTTGTATTAAAATACATCTGTGCCTAAATATTGACTGTACATTTTGGTTAGCAGCATGGCAGGACTAGCCTAGTCTGGACACTTCCTAGTAGTCAGTCATTTGAAAGGTGTCTTTTTCAGTATAAAGGGTCATCTGAATAACCACAACATGTAAGATCAGTCCTTAAGGTATCTCCTGCCATGGCTGTCCCAGCAGAAACACATTATTCACCATGGTAACTATGTACGTTGCAAAGTAAAGATGTTTACAATTTCACTTTGACTTAAATCATAAAAGCAAAGAATAAAAATGCCTCCAAGTCCTTTTTTTTTGTGACTAGTCACCTCCAATCGACAGGAAACATTCAGGTTCATGGGCTAGGTGTAACAGTATTCTATTTATTTATTCCTTTATTTTGTTTATAGATATTTCTTTGTACGGTTTGTTCCTGTTGTAGCAGCAAAACAAAACCAAACCAAACCAAACCAAACCAAACCAAACCAAACCAAACCAAACCAAACCAAACCAAACCAAACCAAACCAAACCAAAAAACCTCCTCTGCCATTAAATCTCACTTTTTAGAAAATTTAATCTTGGGCCAAGTAAGACCTGCCAGTATCCTTCTGAAAATATTCAAGTGATTCTTCGCAAACAGATTAGGTCACGTATAACAAACTAGTGGATAAAAAAAGATCATTATTGTAATTTTATATTGAACCTAGTCTGATCCGCATCCTATAAAAGGAGCAAAATCAGCTGCATCACCTGCAGGGCACATCTTAGTCACTGTTCTGAGAATTTAAAAAGTCAAGAGCAGGAGGGAAGAGGGAAAAAAAAAAAAGCAAACTGAGTTGAACATAGAAAAGTAAGTTACACAGTAAAGACACCAAGAGAAAGAAAGTATTAAAAGCAAGTGTTTGAGCATGTTCAAACAAAACACAGCTACTGTGTTAGGCACTCTATAAAACCAAGCTATGCCAAATTCCCAGTGTCCCACTTGTGAGCTCACCATTAAAATAAAAACCACCGAGGAAGGTGTATGCTTCTTCAGGGAAATGTTTTTGAATTAAAAAAAAACAAACCACACAGTGGTGTTGAGGCAAGGATAAGCAGGACAAAAGCTTCCATAAGAGACACCTCTGGTTGCATAAGGGATGTGGGTTACTGGCAGCATGTGCATTTTTGCACTTTCACAAAAGGGAAATACGATCTTGACACCACATGGAAGGCAGCCTCCTCTGTGTTGGAATTTTATTGAACATGAAAGACACACTTGCAAAAATCTTTTTATGTCTGTATGAATTCAGCAAAACTCATAATACACAGATAACACTTAAATGCTCAAAATGACATACCTTTTCCTCATCCTAACTTAGATCACTTACATGAATTACCTCAGTAACAACTTTCCTACAAATGGACACAGAAGAGCTAATTGCTGCTTTTTAACTCAAATAAAGTTTTGAGGTTTTTTTGATAGCAGTGTTATACAGTCAGCTTGCCTTCTGTGATTGCCTATGGATCATATATCCAACGCATGCAGTTTGGAAGCAGATCACCAGGACTCTCATCTATCCCATTCACGTCAGCCTGTTAGTCCTTTCTCTACCCAGGTCAGGGAACAGCCATCAAGCACAGACAATAATAAAGTTCCCCTTTCTCTTTACAATAAGATTAGTGAACAGATTTTTTTCTTAACTCCTTTTACAAAACAGAGCTATCTAACAAGTCACTGCCTGTGCAATAGGTGGGGACAGGAACGCTGAGCTGCACTACAACACTGTCGATTTCTCCACAAGAAAACCAATCTGCCCAACCAGAAGATAAAGCCAACAAACAGCTGCATCTACCACAGAGCTGCCACACTCCTTGCATGCCACCAGCACCTGACATCCACCACAAAAACACAGGGCTCGCTCCACCTGAATGCATCCTCGGGCTTGCTTTGGCACCACCTCCCTGGCCTAAATTTCCTCCACCTTCCCAGCTTACCTTTCCCTCTCCCCTCCAATAGGCCTCATCGATACTGCTGCCACAGGGGCGCAGCTGGAAACTCCCAGTTTAGAAAGAGAACATTCATGCCATCTGAAGGCAGATGCCCCAAGGCCAGCCAAAACTTGCTGTGGGGTGGTCTGCCAGCAGCAAGTCTCTCTCAACACTGAGACGATGACTAGAAAAGAGCTCAGTATAATCACTGCCAGAGAACACCAACTGGAATCTGACTACTGCCGCTGCTGTAGCATCACCAAAAATCCTGTATCTGTGACAACTGCAGCACAGGCTTTCTAAAAGGACGGTGTCTCCTTCCAAGCCTGGTGGTCGTAAGGGAGACAAGTTTTACCAGTATAATTCATGGCTGAGTGCATTTTCCTGTCTTCATTAAGGGTTTACACCAGTGCTGCTACCTTGGAAGTCTGCCATCAATAAGCAGGTCAAACCTCTTCGTCTGGGAAAAGCCTCTTCATTGTTTTCTGTCTCATGAACAGTTCTTCAGTAACTATATATTTTTTTTGGAGACCAGGGTGTTGGAAAACAATTGAGATACAAGTAAAGAGCTCTCCTTCACCACAAAGTAAACTGTATGCTTAATAAGATGAAATAATTTGGTCTCTGTGGACCATAAAACAATAGCCTCACTGTTGCACTGATACCTTGCAAGTTATGTCCTCGCGTCACCCAAAGCAAACTGTAATAGGGACTGCTCCACAGCTCAGATTCCCTTTAAACCTCTTAGCTAACCTCTTTTACCTCTTCAGGTTTCCCTCATTAGAACAGACATGAATCAATCATTTCAGGAAACCTCATTTTCTTAAAAAAAAAAACAAAACAAAAACAACCACTTTTATAGGGCTATACTCAAATCCCCTACGTTTCTTATAAAAATCCCTGATTTTTATTCTTTATGCCAGGAGTTGAGATGCATAATGAAGTAAATAATATCAACAACTGTGACTGACTTAAAAGGGCACAACAGCAAGTAGAGCTTTGTCCTCTCCCTCTAGAGCAGGATGAGAATCTAATTACTTTATTACGGTGTGGGTGGAAGAACGAGTGAACTCCAAATCAGCACAGCGTTCAATGTAGTATTTCCTTTATAGTGAAGAATGAAAAATAACCCCAGACCTAGAATAAATCTCCCTACCCAATTCCTCCTTTTGTTTACATCAGGTCTGAGGTTACTTACACAGTGGCACAATGCTAGAGATTCCATACACATCTCCACACCTTAGGGCATGTGCCCACCTTTAGTTGTGTATCTCTGATGAGAAACTTTTCCTAGAGGCAAGCTATTACATAATGCTCAGGATGAGCAGTTTCTCACATCCTTCTTTGATCTGTCAAATAAAAGCCACCGCAAGAAAAAAAAAAAGCTAGGCACTATATTATTTTATTTTCCTGCCACAGTTTTACACTTACTGTCTCTCATTGTTAGAGATCTTTTTATCATTACCGATGCAGACAAAAACAGCCATCAGAAGCAGACAAACAAACCATGTAAGGAACAATGAAATATTCAACACATATATTCTCCTTCAAGACAAGACAATAATAACAGAACAACTGAAACCTGAGTCTCTTTCCAGCTACACTAAGTTATGCCACTGAAGTCAAATGAGTATTAACATTTTTATGTACCCTCTCATACTCCAAGACACAGAGATTATTCCATTTCTGAAAAATCTACCACCACCACTATGCAACAGCTAGGGATTAGCAAAATAATAATGAAGAATACAATTCAGACATCAGAGAAAGGAAGATGCTCAGGGACTACAACCTACTGTGAGCACAGAGCAGTCTTACCTGTGTGAGTGAGCATGTGCCGCTGCAGGGCATTTGCCCATGGAAAGACTTGAGGACAGTAAGGACAGGGGATATTTTGCAGGCAGTCTGAGTAAGCATTCCGCTTCCCTCTCAGCAGCTTATCCTTGGCAGTTTCCTTCTCATCCTCACTTGTTCCATTTCTGCCACTTTCTTCCTTGAAATTGTCAGTGGATTGCAGAAATGGGCTAAATTTGTTAGTGTCTGTGGTAGCCAGCATCTTCTCTATGCTGGCAAATTCCCCACTTGACTCCAGATCCACACTACTGCTAAGTTTAGGCTTATTTTTCGTTCCTTTCTTTCTACCTCTTTTCTTAGTCAACCCAGCATCAGCAACGGGAGACTGCTCTGGATCACAAGCCTGAGACAGGTCACTGGGCAGGCTGGAGTCTCTCTGAATGGTGGTCACGATTGTCACTTTAGCTTTGGCATTCCCTGATTTGTCACACCCAGTGGAGCTGCTCACTGCCTTAGGACTGGTGTCTGCAGCCTCTGTTTTCAGCAAAGTGGGAGCAGAAGACACAGATGAAATGATCTGTGCAATGGAAGCCAACGGTGGCAGCTCTTTAGTTACTGAAGGCTTTGGCAAGAGAGGTGGTGGTGGTGGTTTAGGCCTCAGGGGTCTCAGCAAGGCAGAATTGCCAGGGAGAGCCGGGGAAATGATCGGGACAGTCAAATGCAATGAACCTTTCAGTGGCTGGGGATGTCTGACATCCCGATTTGTCTCTGAGTTCCCATTGGCACCAAAAACCAAAGGACACTGCAGACAGTTATAGGCTTTATCACTGTTCCCAGAAGCAGTCAACTCTTGATTCCTGGCTTCACAGGGGGCATCATCTTTATCCTTCTTCAGGATTTTGGGGATGGACAGGTCGATAGGCTCCATGGAACAGTCGTAAAGGGACAGAGATGAGCCGAACAGGTTCTCCTGCTTCACTTGCACAGCACTCAGGCTTTTGCTCTTCTGAGAGAAATCCAATGGCTCATCAAAATCCATGGGGAAGTTGCCCACAGGTTCATGTTTGATGGAAACGTGAGACGATGGTCCCAGCAAGAAGCCGTTTTGTGGCTCCAGGAAAGGCGTCATGGGCTTGTGGTCCATGTAAGTGCTGTCCTCCAATAAAGAAGGGTCTGTCTGGCTTTCCTGGGCACTGCAGTCCACCATTAAGATGTAACTCTCAATCTCCTTTTCTTGCACATGCAAGTGCTGCTTGAGGATGTGGTGAATGCAATTCCTCTTGGCTGAAAAGGCCGTGCCACACTCCTTGCACTCGAACGGCTTCTTCTTCTGGCAGCCACTGTGCGTCCTCATGTGAATGCGGAGGGCCCGGTAGTGCTTCAGGTCCTCTCCACACAGCTTGCACACCGTGTCTGGGGAGCAGAAGGCATCCACCATCTCTGCGGCATTGCTGGTGACATATTCAATGTTCTTCTCGATATCCTTTCTGGTCGTTTTGAGGTGCTTCTTTCGCAGGTGCCTCTCACAATTGGCTTTCACTGTGAACGGGTAGTGGCAGATTTTACAGATGTAAGGCCTCTCCCCGCTGTGCGTCCGCAGGTGCCGGATCAGCGCTGCCTTGTCAGCTGCGATGTAGTCACAGATGTTGCACTGATACGGGGAAATACCTAAGTGAGAACGGATGTGAGCTCTCAGGACACCAGAGAAGGCAAACACCTGGTCACAGAAACGGCAGGGGTACAAAACTTTCCTCATGGTCGGGGTCTTCTTGTTCGCTGCCCCTGCGATGATGGCTTTGAGGTCTCCTTCTGTGACTTCTTGCTTGATCTTGGCTTCCATACTCAGAGGCAGGAGAGCTTCAATGATGCTGTCCTGCTCCAGCTGGGTCTTCATCTCATGCTGAGTTAAAGGCTCTACTTTGGGTTGGAGGAGCAACTGTGAGGAAGGACTTGATTTGGCTCCTGGTTGGGGGAGATGAGAATTGGAGGCGGACTCCACCGAGTTCTTGATCAGCCTCAGAGGGGGAGGTGGGAGACTTGGGCTGATGCAGCCGGGGGAGGCTTGCTGAGCACTGATAAGAGGAGGAGGTGTAGAGGTTGCGACAACTGTTCGGGGCGTTACCAAAGGCTTTGGCTTCAGTGGTGGCATATGCTTGAAAATTGACTGCACAGGGACAGAAGGTGCCTTAGAAAGTGGAGGAAGACTGATTTGAGGAGGAGCAGAAGAAGCCATCTTCAAGATCTGCTGAATGTCTGCCAGCTCAATGGCAGACTCATTGGAGATGGGTTTCACCACAATACTGCTGTCAGGCTGGATAATAAAACCCTTCTGGAAAGGCTGCAGCGAGAGAAGCTTTATGTTTTCTTTTGTAGAGGGAAGGACTGAAAATGACCCTCCCATGGAGGCAGCTTCCAGAGGAGAGAGGCTGAGCAGACTGGTGCTGCCAGGTTCCTGAGGTAGGTTACTCTTCAGTGCTCTGAGCCGCATTTCTTGGACCTCGTCTTGTGTATTGTCCTCCTGCTTGACAGGCTTGATGTCTTTGGTGTACTGTAGGCCCAAGGATGCCATGAAGGCTTTCTGGTCTGGGTTCTCACTGGGTGGGGTTGTGGACTGTGGCTTGTGCTTGTCTTTTCCCTGATCCACCATGTGAGTTTCTCTGTGCAGTGTGAGTGCCGAAAGCATGGGGAATGCCTTGTTACACATCTCGCAAATAAATCGATGGAAGTCACTGATGCACCTTCGCAAATTTGTTTCACACCAGACCTGCAAGACATGCAAAAATATTTAGAGTAGGAATCTCAAACTGGAAAGGCATCACACGCTGCTGCAAAACAAAAACAGTTCACTCTCTCTTCCACTGACTAAGTTAAGGGGTTTAGAGCGGCCACCACCTACGTGGCATGGAGATATTCTCGCTCCACAGCCTTTGGTCTCCTAACAGGTGTATCTGATTTAAGGGCTGATTCTCCAAAAGTTCCCTTCTATAAAGGCAAACTCCTTCAGAAGGCTGTTCAGACTCCCAAATTCTTTTCCATCCTAAACTTCCCTATCAGAAACTTCTCTTGTGTCATTGACAGGACAGGAGCCTCAGTATACTACACAGGAAGGATAGCTACTGGGCAGTAGACTATCTCCTTTAGCTCTACTACAAAGAAACCAGGAGGAGAGCAACCAAAAAAAATATAAAAAGGCATCCAAAAGGCAAAACAATATAAACCAACCAAAATAAAATCCTCTGAAAGCAGATCAATGAAACTCAGAGCCTAAAGCAGAGTGGTTTTTGGTTAGGGAAGTCTGACTATATTTATTCTCCCAAGAAAAATACTAGTAGAGAGCTGGCAAGATCTTTATAGACTCTAAATACTTCATAAGTCTTCTCTCACAGTGCAAGCAAAATTATTACAGAAGGAAAATACCAACATTCAAATCCCTTAATAACTTTAAATGTCTGTCACTAATTGCAAAAGAAATAAACTTTGTTTAAAAAGTGCTTTTGTTTGATTTTTTAAGTTTTGTACCAATACTGTAACAGATTGACAGAATGACCTACACGCTCCCCTGGACCAGCAGCAAATTTCAAGTCTACCACCTTGCAGTCAGAAGACCTGGAAATCAATGCTTTAATCCCAGAAGAGTAAGAAAAGTGCAGAAACTAAGCATGGTCCTGGTGGATTGTGCTGTTGATTCTTTTTTAATAGATATGCAGCTTCATCCAGACCCAAACTAACTACGGCAGGCAAGGTTTGACAGAGGGAGGAATCATACCACCCAACAGAAAGCTTTATGGCTCTCAGAAAAATATTTACAGGCTACCTCCCTGACTTTCCCCAGCCACTGTCCCTCAAAGGTGCAAAACCCTCAAACCTTACATGAGGAACACTGTGGAGTGTTTTGTGAGGAAATCACTGAAGATGTCACTGTTCAGTTAGTAAGGCAACTGCTCAAAGTTTTTTGTAATAGAAACTTTCACACCCTAACTACATCCTTCTTAGAGTAAACTAAAATAAATAACGTCTTCCTTACCATGTGTACTCCCTTTTGATTTCAGATGTAGGACTTTTTGGGCAGGCTCAAAGGGGCAAGAATCTATTATGACCGAAGTTTTCCTTTAAAATTTTTTTATACATCTTTACACTGATAGTTATCCACTGGATGGTGAAAAAAACCCTGGTGCCAATATTATTTAGATGAAAAAAGAAAAAGGAAAAGCATAAAGTGTTTGAAGCCTACACAAACAGTGGTGACGTGCTTTCCACAAAATATTCTACATGCAGGATGAATCTTTCAATGACTTCATCAGATAAGCACTGTAGCAGCTGGCACCTTAAGCTATGAAGAACAGAGAGTACCTGAGAAATGCGGGGGAACTTCCTACAGGAGAAGTCCGTGAATCCCAAGTCGTGGAAGCCTGCTGGAATCGAAGGGTTGTTCTGAATGAAAGGCTTTCCCATGGGATCTCTGGGAAGCTGCTTGTGGATAACTGCATTATGGCGCAGTAAGCCCCGATGAGTACGAAAGGTAATACAACAGATGTCACACCTGCAAAGGATAGGAAGGAAACAGAAATTACTTACTGACTGCTGCAAGCTCAAGAACTAGCATTCTTCTTGCACTGGGACATCCTCTTTCCTCTCACCCCATGATACCAAGAACCTGCTAAATGCAAAACAAAGCCACGGTGTGTCAAAACCTATCACTGCAAAAGGCCATTCTGGCCACAGTCACTTTCTACCAGTTTCTGGCTAGTAAGTCCACTGGAAGTTTAAAGAATATGAGAACTGACAATCTCACATGGGCACACGGTAGAACAGCAGCTGAGACCACAGCCTTGTGAAAACCTTTTCACTGTCCAATCAAAAATATTTCAATGGCATTACACCATTTCATTTTTACTGAAAAGTACTATTAAAATAAACAACATTTAAAAAAAAAAAACAGTGACAAGGAGAGGTTAAATCTGACCTAAGTAGCAAGCAAATGTAAAAATAGCACCTTTTATAACCATTGCTTAAAACATACTGCTGCACACCACTGAAATACCTGTGTGAATCTTCCTCACATTGCCTTTCCATAAACTTTCACTGATATTTTTCAAAGCTGTTATGAGAAATAGGCTGTTTAAAAGGAAAATTAGTGCTCCTTTAAAGGGGAGAAAGGTTCAGAGGTGGAAGACTTGAAACAGCTTCAACACTTCTGACACTTTTATACCCCCTTCACAGACAGTTTGCCCTGAAGAAAAATGCAGAAGGACTGTCTTTTCCTACCCACACTTTATTGCTGTGATTTCTCGTTTTTCTTAAGTTCTCAAATCCCAAATTCAGCTAAACAAGGGTTTCTCACATAAAACATTGCATTAAACAATCAAAGCTATGCTGCAGGCAGTAAGGGCTATGCAGCAACTTTCGGCCAACACGTCAATAAAGCCTATTGCCTTTTAAATATTTGGAATGTGAGCTCTGCAGCATGACAGGTCACGTCCACTCTGCATTCAGTAAGTGACACACAGTTTCACTCAACCTCAAGCTCCTTGTGGTTACAGGTCCAGCTCCCAACCAAAGCGTGGGTTTCCCAGAAGCAAAACACCAGTGGATATGAGGCAGTTAGATTTTGTCAGTGAGAATATTATATGCACGAGGAGTTTTTCACATCTGCCCTTGGCCTCAGTTCTCCCCATACCGTCTTTGCGCTCTACATCAAGGAAAAGGACATGTGCCTACTCATTAAAAAAACATCCTGCAATTAGAAATGACTTCTGACAAAATCCTGAAACCACCCCCTCCCTGTCCTGTCCCTAACAAACTCCCATTGTTGTTCATTTTATCACTACATAAACTCCCACAGCCATTTTTTTATTCCCTGAAAACGAAGCGATAACCAAGTCACCCACAAAGCAACTGGACTGGTAGTCCCTGAGTGGTGAAAGAAGCAAGTGTGAAGTGTATATAACACGGCCATTGTTATCACAGTACCCAGAAAGCTTGGACATAAATATTATGCGCTGAAGGTTTAATCTGTTTTAACTCTCCTGTCAATTCACTTGCATCCTACCCTTATAATTATTGCTGACATAGTTCCTGCGTTCCATTAAATACCGAACCAATGCCATTTACAAAGCTAATGTTTACTTAAAGAGGTATGCCAAATGAGACAACAATCTCGGGGAGGGGTGGGGGGATGGCCAACACATAGTACTTCTCCAGCATCAGGATCTACGGCTCTCCTCCAGCTCACTTGGCAGCACCTATTCTGTGATGCAAAGCTTTCATTTTCACTGAAATCAAAAACACAACTACCAAAACCACTGGGGGAGGGAGAGCATTAAAAAGCTACGAGTAATCACCTGATAAACTTGCAGGCTACTGAAATAAATTGTTTTTAGAGGTGATGAAAATGCCTTGCGTGAAAACAAGCAGTGCTCCTGACATGTTCCTCCTGGTAAGTCAATATACAAACAAGGAGGGCTTGGAAACAATTCTCCTGCACCACTGGAAGAATTGCAGGCTGTTCTGCAAAGGGACACAGACCATCACCTCGGGGCATCCTGTAGCATCTCTGGGTTCCCAATGGGGGCCAGGAACCCAGTGCAGCAGCTGTATCCTCTTGTGTGTGACAGGGCAGGCACAGCTACCAGTGATGGCACTACAGAGTTACCGGGAGCACTGACTCCTGCCACTGTACCCCCAAAATCTGGACTGAGCAGGAGCCAGTGCTCCTTGTCAAGCAGCCAGACATTCCCCACAGCAGGGAGGTGTGCCTTGTTCATCCTGCACTCCCCCTCACCTCCCTCTTGCAACATGCTGATTTTCAGCACTACTTTATTCAGGGCTCCCATCAAAAGCTGCACTTGAGAGTTAATCTTTCAGAGCAAACACCCATGTGAAAGTCCTTCACAGTACACCTGTATCAACTGCTAGCCTCAGGACAGTAAAAATTTGCAATTTAAAAATGGTGTTTTCCATGCAAAGGGAACTGCCTCCTCTACCCCAAACAAAAGTAACATATCTTATAAAAGGAATATAAGCTTTTTCTCTTTTATTAAGCATATTTATTTTTCTCTTTCTTCCTTAGCCTTTTATTTTCCTTGCTGTGAGTGAAGAAGCACAAACAAAGAGAGAAATTGGGAGAAAGATTAAGCTCTTTTTCCATTAGGTCAGAAAGAAGCACCTGGCTGAAAAAAGAAACATCCAGATAAATCATGCCTGTCATCTCAAGTTGCAGGCTCTTCAGGGCATATAAATGCATCGCACCCTGGCTCAGCACCTTGCCCTGGTGGCACAGCTTACAGAACCACACGGGAGCTGGAGCATGGGAAGGAGCTGTGGATGCCCTCCCTTTCTCTGTGGTCCAGGTATGGACCCCTATCACCTCCAAGAAAAGCTTACAGGTACTATGTGTCAAAACCTAGCTAGTTAAGGCAAGCATCACACTGCATTGACTAAGGCTTGTGTTAATTTAAAATGGAGTAAGCTGCCATGCCTAACAGTGCATTAACTGGAAGCATTAGGTTTTTTTAAGGAGGTCTAACTATTAATTTCTCTGTTTTGTCATCAGTACTCTTTTCCATCTTTGGGTACTGTCACTGCCTACAGTACTTTGAAATCTAGACCACAGTCTAAGAAGGACAAGAGAAAGGAACCTTAGGTGATATGAACATTTTTTCATCTTGTTTAAACTGCTTTAAAAAAAAAACCCTAGTAATTGTGAAAAGTCTGAAAAGTCCAGCATATCAAATAAAGCATCTGAAACATATGGTTAATAGTTTGCTCACGGTGAACTTTAAAAACACAAAACAAAACACCAGAAAAGCCTCCCTCTCCTTAAAATTTCACATGTCTGCTCATGTGCAGTTCCAAGTCAAACATGGATGGCATGGCTGCAGAGAACACTGATGGGAACAGGTTCTGAGGCTGTTACCAGAACAGGCCGAGCAATGGCTCAACACCTGTGCAGAGATAAAAGCACTGTACTCGCAAGGTAAGTTTCCAGATGTATCTAATCAAAGCTGCTGTGTTATCATGTGATTGCTAGTCTTGGCCAGAGTCTTCTATTTTTCTATAAATATGATTACAGAGTAGGGAGAAAAAAGCTGTTCAGTTCCAAGCCCAGAGAGTCAATTTTAAGTAAAAAGGAAACAAACTGTTTCTAGCAGCTAAGGCCCCTTTAAAATTACTTTAATTCTCAATTGCCTTTATGTTTTGGAGTTGCTCGTATCTGTAATAATGCAAATATAATACCAGGGCTCTGGCCTGCTGGCAGAGGTGTAAAAAACAAGCAAGTAAGGAAACAGAATTCCTAAAACACAAAAGCAGGACCAAAATATAACCATGGAACAACCAGGCTGCCCTTGGTGCTCAGGCCATGTATCACACCAGGCAGGTCTGATTAATTATTACTACACCAGTGCAGCTCTTTTTTTTTTTTTTTTTAATGCAGACAAGGTCTCTGTGTAAAAACACACCATTAAAAAGCTTTCTCCTAAAATAAGTTAGTATTCTTGAAATCTGTAATGCTAATTAGGATATAAAAGCATTTTAACAGGCTTTAAGAAATAGTCAGTGCTTTGCAAAGCCTGTTCAAGGGGGCAAGGCAGGATTTGCTACACTCTTGATAAGTGGCACCTCTGCAAGAAAAGTTTACATAAGCAGTGCCTGTTGCCTTGCATTACACTCTCCTCTGAGCCAACTCTAATTTGTCAGCAGAGGAAATAGCTTTTCTTCTTTAAGAAATGGAAAGACATTTTAGAAAGGAAATGCAGAGCCAAATTTTAAGCAATATTAATCAGTCTTGATTTTGATTAAGAGTAATGCAGACAAACATTCAATCGTTCTAGATTTTATATTTCGGTAGTCAAGATGCAAATGCCAAATATTTGTATTTATCATTATGTTACCAAGAAATTAAACAAACACTATGCTCTGCATTACCGCAGACTGTTGGTGGGAAAGTGACATTTACCATTATTCTACTTGCACTTCTGAAACCACACAGACTAAAATCTGTTTTCACCCATGCAGCTCACTAATACAAAGTTGCCCATATTGTGGATGTTAACAAATAAAAACTGTTAATTTCTAGGCCTTACCTAAAATAAAAAAGCTTGGTACCACTTGGTTCCTTTCCTGTCTGTGTTCTTTAGCAACTTCCACAAACAGAAGCAAGGAAAACAAGAAAAGAATGAAACATATCCTGAGACAGAAGTCATTAATACACAATTAAGTTATGAAGTTGTCTAACTCCTCCTACTAAAATCCCCAGTCAGTACCGTGTGTTTTCTACCTCTGTTGTTACTCTTTTCCTTTCTCTCTCACATTATTTACAGAATTAATGTGGCTCTCATGAGCAAAGAAATTCCTATGCTGACCTAAAAATAATCCAACTGGGTAGAAGAGAAAGATGGGTGATTCCCTGCTGATGACTCATGTCCACACCGGCAGGCTCCCAGCCTCCACACTGGCAATGTCCAGCTGCAGGGGAGCCTGACAAGGAGGGGGAGATGGAGAAAGGATGGTTTTAAACACAAGGGCTTTCACCACCTATGAAAGAAAAGCCATCAGGTTACAGACATATTCCCCTTCAGGAAAGGATTCCTTTGCTTCTCTTTCACTCCTCCTGGGGCAAGGCAAAGTGAGAGAGATGAGAAAGAGCCAAATGGTTTCTGCTCCTGTGCAACCCCACCCAGGTCCAGATACTCATCTCCTTTTGGATAAAAAAACCAAAAAAACAACCCTTCCTGGCCTCCACACCCAGAGCCCTGGGAAATAACATCCAACAGCCGCACTAATCTCTCCCATTTGCTGCAGATGAGTGATGGAAAAGCAGCAGTGCTGCGAACCCCGCTCCTGCCTCCCTCCCAGGAATCCCTGTAGGCCCTCCTGCTGCCCTGCAATGCCCATTCCTGCCTCCCTCCCCCGCAGCACCGCAGCGAGTCTGACCCCGAAGGACCTGCTGCTCTCCCATCTCGACCTCGCCCACCGCTATGGGGCTGTGCTGGAACCGCAGGCAGCACCAGGAGCCAACTCCCTGCCAGCTGGAGAGGCTCCCCTCCCCTTCCCTTGTGCCTAAGGGGACGGACACAGCCCGCTGGATGTTCAGTAAACGCTGCTTCACAGCCTCAGCACAGGAGGGACTTTTCTTCTAACTTTTCCCCCCTTCCACTGCCCCACTGGCAGTCTGATTTTGTTACCAATGTGTCCTGTCACTCTCTTTAATCCTTTCCCTCAAAGAAGCCACCCTTGGGTGCAGCCAAGGCTGAACCCCCTGCACCAACTCTTCTATTAATAGAGAGATGCACAGCGTTATGTGCATTCCTACAGCTGCGCTGTGGTCCAGGCAAGAAAAGTATCCTGTAGGAGCCAGGACAGACACGATATAAACCAGGGTGATGTTGTGCTTCAGAAATTTGTCAGCATGCTACAGAGCGAGTGTCCACACCAGTGACTCCCACCGTCAGAGTAACTCCAGTGAAATTAACTGCTGTAAGGTTTAATTAAAAGGCACAAGCCATGCTGTGCCATGTTTTAACTTCCTTTGTGTGTGAGCAAAGAAAAATGAGTAAGAACTTCTTGCTAACACTGTAATGAATTGCATTTACCAGCAACACTTCAACAGTGCCAGATTTAAACACCTCTGCCCTGGTGGAACAGTAGCTTACTCTACCATTTACTTCAACGGAATTAACGTGTAACTAACTAAGACAAAATAATGGGAAAATGGGAGATGGCCTGCAGGCATTCACACAAAGTAGTCATTTTCTCATAATGACTTTTTTACTTAATAAAGGTCAAAGTTTTTAAAACCAGAAGTGTCAACAAATTGGCTGGACAGAATCACAGAGAAAAGAGCTGCAGATCAACTTAAATAAAAATGAAGGGTTTAATAGTTAGGGCAAACATACCTGGGGGGAAAAAAACCTGACCAGTATAGATAGTCCTCTACAGCTACCAAAATTAGATGCTGCACAACATCCAGAATAACAGTTGTTATTTGTGCACACAAACTCAAGTGAACCTTCTGGTATTCTTTCAAGGTAAGAAATGAAAAGCTCTTCCTACCTTGTAACACATCTTTCAAATATGGAAGCCAAGTACTTCTGTATTTTAAAATTAATAGCAAGAGTTAAAAAAGAAATCTAAGTGTCTACCATGTTAAAAAAAAAAAAATACCACCACTTTTCATGAGTAACAGAATGAGAAATACATCTCTGGGGGTTTCTCTATCCTATAAGCTTCCACTGAACACAACAGGGCTCACAAATTGGTGCAGCTGAATCTGGATTGCAGTCCCTTGCCCTTATCTACATTTGCAGGTTAAGTTATGCTCAGCATGCAGACATGACTGCCAACGCACTGAGCAGCACCCAGCACTTTGAGAGAGCCTACATATAAACAAATCCAGCTCCTTAGGATCAGGCAGGCGTGCTAATAACCTATTTCGGCTCAGCCCCTTTTCCCTCCTACATGCTCTTTTACAAGCAGCTTTCCTCTACAGTCAGCTTTGCATTTACCCACTTTCTATTCTGGCAGCCAAGCTAAGATATTCAACACCATGTGACACGCCACACAGTTTCACATGAGAGCATCACTCCCTGTGTCCATTCACCAGCCAGTATTTTTATCCGGCTGCTCTGGATTCCCAGTTTCCTCACACAATGAGCTCCCTGATGTGAGCTGACCACTTCTAGGCCAGCATTGGACTCGCGCTGCTCTTCAGATGTTTCCCAGCTCTCTTTTCTGAACAGAAACTTCAGAAAGCACGTAACGTGCAGTTCTGTTCTGCTTTTGCATGACAACCCACTGATTCTACTTCTCCATTTACTCAGTAAAAGGATGCATTCACCAGCTTGCTTGCATACCCTCTCCTCTGCCTTACCAAGAATTGCATTGTATGACAGCATATTTCTGGTCATAGCATTTACCAGAGCTGAGTTCATCGTCATCAGCTATCTCATGGAATTGCTCCTGCACTGAAAATGCTGCCAGCAAGAGATTTGGATTTGGTTCCTAGTTTCTATCAGCAAGACACTGAGCAAACAGCTTGAGAGCAGAGCAGAGCAGGAGAGTTGGCCAAATCGGCCACACCACACAACTGCCCCTTGTCACCTCCATCTTTGGCTACAACAAGTTTTGTAGCATTAACTGTGTTAGTACTCAGTAACTCCAGAGCAATTTCTACCTAAACTATCCTTGCTGGTACAATCTCAGTGACTAAAACCAGAAGGATTGGGGCCAAAAAGCAGAGGTCAAGAAGGTCCATGAACATGTCTATGCTGGAGTGCTTTCCATCTGTCTCAACAATTGTGTAGGATACAACAGCCTCAGAATTATCCATCTTCATTAAAAGAGCACAATGTTTCTTACTTTGAAGTGCTAGTAAGGAATGAGACTATGTGCACATCAACAGTTGTGACAGAGAGAAAAAGCAGTATATAACTTCACAATGCTGAATGAAGATGACTCGTCATTCATGCTTCAAGTTGCTTCCAGTAACAGCAGTGTCAACCACCAGGAAGAAGCTTCCTCTCCCCACCATGAATCTGTAGTTTTGTCTCATAGTAAAATCAATTGCAAACATCATCTAGTTTTCAAACACCTTCACTCTTGCAAGTTTGTAGCATCACTAACACCCTCTTCCCACAAAAGGCTGGCCAGCAATGTGTGTAGACAGCAATGTGCTTCAGAAAAAGGAAGCCAGAAGGATTACTCCCTACTATATAAGGAGAGAACAGATGGAAAGTGAATTCCTAAACTTGCTTACACATTCGCAAAAACAGGAATGACACTTAAGGGTCTTCTTCTGTTTCCTTTTCTTCCTTTTAACATTCCATACAATATACTTTTACACTGTCACACTGTTGCTTCGAAAACAACTTAACCTTGTACTAGTCTTTTCTACTGGTGCTAATGACTGAATCCATCTCCACACACTTTAAATCTCCACTTTGTTTCTTGACTATTTTATCTCCCTAAAGCCAGTGTGCAGAACTGCCTTGAAGAACAGTAACTGGGCAATAAACATGCCATATTCTAAGTAGCTGGTATCTTTTTCACCCAAACCCCACTTCCTTTTGTCTTGACTTAAATGGGGCTGCTCCTGTGCATTGGCTAAAATTATGTAAGATTGGGATATAGGTCCGGGTGCCTGGCAGCATCCCACCATACACTGAAGAATGTGGATGTGCTGGCAAAGGGAGAAACCTGGTGACCAGCTTGCCTGAATTGCAAGCTGCACGTAGCAGACATCTTCAATTTACCCACAAAATCCAGAAGACCATTCCTACAGCATTTAAGTTGTCCACTTCATGACAGTGAAGCCAGGTAACACCAACAGAAATAATGACAGCATTTTCTATCTGTGAGTATTTTCAGAAACATGACCTCACAGTGGTTACCCTGGCAAAACTAGAGGCAGACGACCACAGATACCAATGGTCAGAATGTCCTGACACTTTCCCTTCCAGGGCCTGAGTTCTTCAGTTGCTGTGCCTGTTACTGATCTGTGAGCTGTTGAAAACAATTGCCTTCCATGGCAGCATTCAACCTCTACACAATTTCAGCAAAACTTGGGCAGGCTGTTTTGAAGAACAAGGTAGGCTGTGAACAGCTTTTGGTTTCCACTGCCTGGAGATTTTACAGAACCACATAACCCTGGGGAAGAGAACTGCTTTTGCTGTCCTCGGGAAAATATGCCCAGAATTTGCAAGCTACAAAGCTTAATATATTATATCACTGTTTGGACAGGCTCTGTAGAAGGTCAAAAAACTTAATCTCCCCTTAATCCATTCATGGCAATAGGCATCTACTGGTTCTGGTCACCAGGTCAGCTCAGTGACATAGGCAGACAGTGACTTTCACACTGCAATGTCTACTTATTTCTTGAATCTTACAAAAATATAGCAAAACTAAATCTTGTAACTGGAGGCAATGCCACACTGAACCAAATGTGATCAGAAAGCCTCATAATGTTTATTAAGAGGCAGCCTTTTACCACATTCAAACTGCACAACTACCCTGGCTGAGAACTGATGTTGGAATGAGTCTAAGACATAAGGTAACTGCAACACCATCACCAGCTCCCTCCTCCTCTCCTCAGGAAGATACCCAGGCATGAGAGGCAGCATAAACGTCTCCTTGCTGCTGTGAGGAAGGAAAAATTAAAAATACTTTAGCTCTTGGTACAGCGTACTGCACTAAACCTCCTGGAGGAGAAGGAGAGGAAATGCAAAGGCTATGCTCTGGCTACAGTGAGAGAGAGCAATTTTATAGCGCATGTACTTTTTTTTAAAAGACACACGTTTTACTTTAAGCCTGTTCCATTATATTTGCCAAAGGAAAGAGGAGAAACCCAGCATAGCATCTGGAGAGGTTTCTCCCCGGGAAATCCTCACATCTCCTCTGCTTACACTGAGTTGCTCAGAGCTGTCAGGCGACCTTTACAAGCACAGTTTCACGTTTGACAGCAACCCTTCACCACAAAAGTTTCCAGAGAAACTACCCTGCTCCGTGAGGTTTCTCATTTTCCCTATTGGCTGTGCAGCGTTTCAGCTCTCTGCTAATTATATCAACACTCAGATACAAACTCACCAAAATAGACAGTGTCCTGAGGCCCCAGCTGCAGGGAAGCAGACTTCTTTAAATAATCCAGGTAGAAAGGCCAAGGGGGTCAGAAAGCACCCTTGGGCCACCTCCCACTGCTAACAGGCATTGCAGACAACCTTGCTGGGGCCAGCTCATGTCATTAATTAGGGTGCAGGACCCAGGGCTTCAAAGGGACAGAGACTGACCAGGGGGTGTAATGCCATGAAGGAGATGCAGTGCCACAGCCCATTGTCAGTGGGACAAAGGGCCCTATTATTGCTCGCAAGAGCAGGGCAGTTCTTACCGTAATTAGGAGACAAAGATGCACGATTTAGGATTTTACATAATCAAGAGATACTCTCCCAAGCGGGAGCCCCTCTCACACAATCAGTGGATTAAGTATTGTTTATTCTGCTTCAAGTAAACAATGAGGTGCTCCCTGCTTGGGGTTTTACATAAAAAAGCAGTTCTGAGCAAGACAATGGGGAGTGTCTTTTCATCTGACTTTGAACAGCTAACCCTGTGATTTAAAGTTGTTCATTTGACAGTATCTGGAAGGGTGATGGCCCACCCTGTAAATTAGCTGCTCACATACTGATCCCAGGGCTGACAGACAGCCTTACCTTTTCTGCTGCTTAGCAGAGGGTGGCCGGGACAGACAGACTCAGACAGCTCTCGGGGCAAGAGGCTGTATTTACACAACAACACTGAAATGGCAGGATTAAAGGACCACAGGGAAGCCAGGCAGAAGCTGCTGCCCACCCTGGCACCTTGCCACGGCCGAGGATGCATCCCTCAAGGGAGGCTGGTGCCACCATCAAGGCAGTGCACACTGGTGCACTGCTTCAGAGCCGGTCTGCAATCCTTTTTATAGGAACTATTGGGGGAGCAAAAAGGAATCGGATGTTTGCCCTGTGCCCTTACACCAAAAGGCCTGGCTAGGCAGATTGAGCATCACTTATTTTTGATCATGATGAAACAGTCTGTGCTGGGCTACTGCGTACTGCAGTAGCTCCAAACGAACCACCAGACCCAGAGTATCTGACTCTGGGATATACATCCAATACCTTCCTCACAGGTCCTGATCAAGTGACTCTGCTTTTACAATACGGGCAATAAAAGGAGACTGGGGGTGTTATGCTCTCTGCCCTTTGCTCACAACATAGTTACTGTGTTTTTTTGTTTGTTTGAACTTTAACAAGAGTTATTTCCCCTTGTTTTCTACAATAACGCAGCAACAGGATTTGATGAAAGCCTTCTAACATTCTGCAGTTTGCTCCCCTGCCCAAGAACACCTGTATACACAGGTCTCCTGCTCTACTACTCTAGCAAAATATTCTCTTTTCTTCATCTCTTTCACTCAAAAACACACCCTTTAAGCCTCACCAAAAGGACTTCAATCACTTGAACTCAGGACTGAGAATGGCATGCCACACTCTCTGTATCTTGTTGAATCCTACAATCTTGCAGAACCCTGGGAACCAGGGGATTACAGTCCCTGCTGGCCAAGGATTGTAACCCATTTCGTTTGGGATGAAAGAGTCACCTTAACAGCAGTCCAAACTGCTCTGCTTACTAAAGGATTTTGTTAGGTTGGGCCAGGCACACAGTGTCATTTGACATGTCTAGACTAAGACAAAAGGCGTGTTTTAAACCAGATGGGCAGGGTAAGTTGCACCTTAATATATTAGCTGTCCAGGGAGGACCACATCGTCCTGGTCCTGTCTTCACTGACATGTCCTCAACTGCTGAAGGAAATACCTGACAAAAACCTCTTACTATCATCTAGACAATTCTATATGGACAAGCATCCCAGCACCATTCTTAAATCATACCCATGGAGCTTGACAATTGTGACTTTGATTTAGCGACATGTTCTAGTCTTTGCTGCTCAACAGAAGCAAGGGTAGCAAAATCCATTCCAGGAGAATATTACCCAAAAGCGAGTCTAATACCAGAGAAAAAGCTGCATAAAGAGGAACAGCATGTTTGCACAGCCACTGTCTTGCTGCCTTGCCACAGAAGACTTGGCAAAGCTGCCAAGCTAGAAGGATATCTATTCCATTATCTTATATCCATCATTCAAAGCAAGAAAATCCTCCACTCAGGTCCACGGAATACAACTTTGCAAAAACGTCCTATCTTCAGAGAAGCTTCAAAATGAGGGTAATGCCAGGATAAACCTAGTATGTCAGCTGCTTTCTCTAAAGCGTGAGGTGTAAGGCAAAATTGTCCCAGACTCCATTCTGTGGGGGTTGCAGAGCTCTTACTGAAGAACAACTGTTTCAGCTTTGATCTATAATGAAAATTTACCTCGTTTACTTCAGAAACGGCAAAGTGTGTTTAATTAACTACCCTTGAATGGACCAAGCTTTCAACTCCTTTCCCCAGTAACTGCAACATCAACAATGCCTTTAAAAAGTATTTTAAATGTATTTACCAAGGTTTTCTAAATAAAAATTTTTAAACTGGAAAAATTAATAGAATCGATCCCATTTAACAGAATGGGATGCCTCTGCTCCATGCCATTCTATTAAGAACCTGTATCCAAGAGTGAGTATTGACACTTCAAGATTCTGAATTCTTCACCCTTCCAAAATGACCATTAGAGTCCAATGTCCCAAAATAAGTTTAAAACATTGACAAGCTTCTGCAAACAGACAATCTCCTTTCCTAAAGTAGCAGCTTTTCGACATGTTTCAACTAGATTTAAAATATTTCTTTTATATCTTCATGGATCTGGCTCTACATTTTTCTATGGTAAAAAACAGGAAATAAAAAAGTTTCAGGAGTCTCAGAGGCAATTACTTGAATCAAAACACAACATTCAAGCACCTTCCCAAACAATTAATAAATAATTTTTCCTTGTTAAGAAAAGCTCATTTAAGCCAAAATCCACATAATTCCCTAACCTCAAAAGGCAGAAAAGCATAAAACATTTTATTGAAAGTCTGAAACCAGAAACTCATCTACCTTCACTCACTCCAATGACTGAAAAACCCTTTCTATCCAGCTGCCTTCTTCTCCACAAACAGAATAATCTCGTAGGATGATACCTGAATACTTTTATCAAGTTTTTTTATCAAGTTTTAAGCATCTTCAGTTTAACTTGTTAAAATTTTGCAGTGTTGGCATTTTGCAGTTTTATGTAACAGTGATGGGTTTCAAGGGGAAGAAGAGGGGGCTTTAATTTTTTCTAAAAACATTTCCAGCTATTAACCAGCAAGATTTCCTGTATTTGCAAAAAGTAATAGAATTAAGCCCTACAGCACCCTGGTGACACAAGATGAGGCAAAACATTTAAAAACCTACTCAAAAACGCAACAGGGGGCAGCTAACAGTGCAGGGGGCTGAGGGGCTCCTGCCCCTCCCCAGCAGGCTTCTTCAGGCCATCTGGTGACCAAAGAGACTCTGGGTACTATCTCTTACCTCAGTGAATTATCTGGATGTGTCTCCATGTGGGACTCCAGCCCATACTTGCAAAAAAAGTCTTTGAAACACACTGGACAATGATAAACTTCATCGTCAGCCTTCTTATCCCCTTCACCGGAGTGGCCATCCTCGACAACCTTCAGAAAAAGGGAAAAACAACCTCACTAGACCGACTTGTAAGCAACAAACCAAACTTGCAATCTATTTGAAGTCTTTCTCTTAAAAAAAAACGTTGCAGGCTTCATCTGTAACCTTGCCGCAAGCCAACACAAATGACTCATTCCTCAGGAGAGCGGGTAAGCGACACAGCCTCTGCACATGTGTAAGAACATGCATGACAGAAAAGGAGGCTCAGGAGGAGATAAAGTGTGCAGCTGAGTCACAGATATATCAGTTCTAATGAGGAACTGTGATTTGAACAACTTATAAACCCATGTGTTTATATTCCACTGAACTAGCATTCCTCCCCCTTCAGAAAGCCAGGGGAGCTGTCAGCCTAAATTATTTATGCCACTGAGACACTGCCAACTGCTAAGTCAAGTGGTTCAGGGAGAAGCAATGAACCTCTGCATGTTTTCTATACTTCTCTTCTGATTACAGGAAGAAAAGCGTGCACAGAGCGAGGGAAAATGTGCTAAATGGAACTGCTACTACCTTGCCATTTAGAGATAGTAAGTGAAAAGAGTTGAGTTAAATTTGGCAGACAACATACATTTTGTGCAAACGACTGAGATGTGTTAAAATATTTCATAAACAAAACCCTAATGGAAACGTCTAGCCTTTAAAATAAGTATTTTCTAGTCACTCTTGCAACTCCAACAATGCAGGATTATGCTACTGTGAAAGGGAAATGTACTGTAGATTTTTTTTTTCCCTCCAGATCAAGACAAAGGCAGACTTCAGCTGCTGCTGCTGCTTTTGAAGTAAACATTGTTTTTTTACAAGTTTAAATCACCATCCTCCAAGAATACTACAAAATAAATGTGAGGAAAAAAAACCAACTAGGTGAAAAGTTGCAGCAGCAAAGGAAAAGTTCATCCTCTTATCATCCATCAATGATTATTTATAAATCATAAGCAAATCCAAAAATTTAAACAATAAAGAATTTAAAAAATTGAATTATTTCAATCTCTGAAATTAGAAATTAATTTTCAATCTCAAGACAACTGTGTTGACTACACAGGACAAGCATGGCTCATATACAGAGCTGTAACAGGTCTGTGCTGACTGCACAAACTCAACAGCTGACAATTTAGGAGGTAACCAGGACCATCTTTTGCTTCATGCCCCATAAAGAACCTTTTTTGCAGGTGTCCTCTCCTCTCTGTCCAGCTCAGCATCGTGACTGAACTTCCGTTTCGAAGACAACCGCCTGCGCTTCAGCGGCGAGGGCGGAGTGGTGCTCGCTGTGCTGTTTGGATCCTTCTCATGAATCTTCATGTGCCTGAGCAGGAGGGGGAACAAGACACTGTCAGGAGGCAAATCCGGGCAGGGAAGTCCATGTAAATTTTAATGCCAACACCACTTCTTGCCTTTAAAGGATACCATCAGAGATCCCATAAACCGGCCTGAACTTCTGAAAAACAGCTGGGGCATGATCCAGCACAGGCCCTTTTCCGTGCCCGGCCTGTGAGAGGCTGCAGCAGGGAGCCCACAAGCTTTCCCCCGTGTCCCAACCCACACCACAACACTTGCCCTGCTACCATCTATTTCCATGAGCACCATGCCCATTCCCCATCATCCACAAGGTCCTGGTTCTGCCTAAAGCTGCTCAGCAATCCACACACCCAGACTCCCTGTCCTGTGGCAGTCTAGTAAGTGAAAGCCTGCAGCTTAGCATCCACTTCTCTCAGTGCAAAAAAAGCACCCCATCTTCAACTGTCTCTGTCTAGAGTTTGAGACTGTACCTCAAATAGATCTGTATATGCCAATGTCAGAGCAACATTTCTTAAACATATTTGTTTCCTTCTCATCCTTAACACAATGGTGTACCCCAATTTCAAATTTCAAGTGCAGTTTTGAAGTCAGGATTATCTGGTCACACTGTTACACTGCACTAGGTATGGCTTGCAAAACTCAGTACTGCCAAGGCATGGTCACAAACCTGCTTTCCCAGGAAAACAACTATTTCTTGCCACAAAGACACAGGAAAAGGGAGAGGGACAGAATTACTCAGGAAGCAATCTCATGAATATCTGTACACCTGACACACCTGCCTCTTGGTTCTCTGTATTTGCAACCTGAGGAAGACACTGTCATCTAGTTCCCTTCAGTTAGATGGAAGGTACTGCTGCCATGCTTCTTCTTCTGAGAACTCAAAGCTCAAACTTAAATTTTCTTTTTTTTTTAAAGGTAGGGTCTTCAACCTCACTTCAAATTTATAGTGCTATTGAAAAAAAAAATCAAATGTATGCTCCTAGATACAACGGAAATTTTTTGCTTCTAATAGCTAGAAATGTGAGTGCAAGAGGGAGTTGCTATTTGTCCATAGATTGACTTCAAAGAAACACGATGGAAACAATGTTAATGGCACTTGGGCACATCTTTCAGAAGTCACATCCACAACTAAGCTCAGGACAGTGCCATTTAACATGACTGCATGCTATCATGTTCTAACATGAGTGCATGTTGTAACCCAGATGAGTCTTGCATGTCCTTATAACTGCTTGGGTGTCATGACAAAACCTGTTTTAGTTTTGGATGCCAAAGGCTTTGGATGCTTGATGCTTTGAGGTAGCACACTGGACCAAACTGACCCACAGCAGACCCCACTGGAGCTGCTAGGAAGACTCATCACACAATGCTTTTTTTTCCATGTTTCCTTTCACGATCTTAGAAGCTTCAAAAAAAAAAAAAAAAAAAAAAAAAAAAAAAGCGGCATCTAAATAAATCACTGTCTCAAACTACAGGCTGAGGTGTTGTGCAGAAACAGCCTCAAGCCAAAAGCACCACAGGTACCAGAACCTGTGCGAGATTAAAATGGCTGTTCAGCTACTGCCTGCTTTTAGCATCCGTCAAGGCTGGGGCTGCTTGGAGGATAAGGTCCACATGAGGAAAACACCCGCTGTTTTCCCCAGACCCGCATTAACTCCCTCTGGTTGCACAAAGGTGGATGAAGACTGGTGACACCTGTCAGTCACATCTATGTGCAGATGTGCCCAGCAGGTTGGACACAGAATCATGGAAATGGTGCTGAAATTGTCTAACCTCTTTCCCTCCTGATCACCCAGCTGGGAGGAGAAGGAATGCTGAAGCTCTGAGCATTTGGCTCTCTCCAGGTTTGACAGAACCCAGAGGAAAGCTGGAGTGCTGACACAGCATACAGAGTGCTGTGCACTCCCCTGCCTTGGCCCTCTGGTAGCTCTGGCACCACAGGCACCAAAGCAACTGATTTATCCACATGAATCCAGTGCTACCTGGTCTCACAAAACCTGCAGGAAGGCATCTATAGATACTCTACTGCCTCATTTTCTTTAATCTTGTTTTTTTTCCCCCTGTGGCACTTATCTAACTTCTCGTGCTAGCTAGAGCTTCTTTCATGGGTGATAAAACAACAGCATAAGCTGCAGTTGTCTGTATTCACACAAGAATAAGGGAGAAGAAACCAGTTATTTGTTCAAGGGGTTTCTGTCCACAATGACAGAAGATAAAATTCAGAAAGCACCTGCAAACAAAAATCAAAATATTCAACTGCACAGGCAAAGCAAAACCTGGAAGGTGGATTGCTGCTCTATGTTTTTATTATTTCTTTTTGGTAAAGACTGCTTTCCAGTTTCAATGATCTCTTGTAAGTAAGGACAGAGGGTTTTGCTTTGCCTGTCTGTCTCTACACCCCAGGCACCCACACACGGCCTGGCTGCTTAAACCTCTGGCAGCTCAGCTGATTCACAGCTAACTCTGCTTGGCTAGTTACTTTTCAGATAGCTAGAGAGCAAAATCAGTCAAGCTAAATCACATTCATCCAGAAAACAAACAAACAACAAAAAAACTGCTATGCATTGGGCGTGGGATTTTTTCTTCCCATTTTCTTTTAAAGTCTCTTTTCAACCATTAACAAGTATGCACAACTCCTGTTTAGCAGCTACCTATGCAAAACAGCTGCCTTAGGGCTAAGTTCTTTCCTCCTGCTGTTTGTCCACCTGTTGAACTCTGCTTGTTTTGATGGAGCTGGCTCCTACTTGAGAAGGGTGTGATGGCACATCCACGGCATACCAACAGGAAAAACCCTTGGGACCTCCAGGTTAGTGCCAGCCCAGCCTAGCACCTCTGCCTGGCATGATCCAATGCATGCAAACACACTGGTTGCTGCAAGTCCCAAACGCAGTTCAGCTGTGTTTGCAGTGTGAAGTATGCCAGTAAGGCAGGGCTTGCTAACATGGGTGCAGCACCACAGTGATGGGGGCTTTGCTATGTCTGGTGTCANCCCAAACGCAGTTCAGCTGTGTTTGCAGTGTGAAGTATGCCAATAAGGCAGGGCTTGCTAACATGGGTGCAGCACCACAGTGATGGGGGCTTTGCTATGTCTGGGGCACTGGCTGCCCCAACTGCTTGCAGTTCTCCTTCCTGCAACGTGTCTGCTTTTGCCATGCCCTAAAAGCCAGAGCAGAATCCGTACCACAGCAAGGAATGTGGTGATTCCTTCATGTTTTAGTTTTGCATATTTGAAAGGAAGCAGGCTAAGCTATTGAGCTATAAACAGGAAGACACTCTGACTGCACCTTTGACTTTTACTGTGTAGGTCAAACATCACAGCCGCTGTGATAGCTCTATGCAAGTGATCATTAAGGAAAAAAGGGAAAATTCTGAAACCAAAGCAGCAAGTTCCAGAGTTCTCAAGGAGAGTCGCAACCTGCCCACATTACAGCCAGCAGGTTGTTCCTTTGGCAGGTTAAGCAAGTTTCACTGCATCAAGTTAAGGGTGGAGAGGAAAAAGATTACTAGAGCTACAGCCCAAGATAAGCGGGAAGATAGAGCCAAGAAGTACAAAGGATAGACACAATCTTCATCTCTCTCTTTTACTTTGCAACATGGATGTCATTCTGCCTCGAGACAACATTTATCACCCAACATGGGCTGAACTTCAGCAGATGCCAAGTCACATCCACATCCACAACCTTTCTTTTAAACACTCCCTTCACTGAGGCTTCTTCTACTTAAAAAGTTCCTAACCATAATTAAGGGGGGGGAAGTAGTTGTGTTGCCTTACTCCTTTAGAAGAGTTTGCCTTGATTAGATCTTACATGTAACACTGAAAATGTTCAACCTCACTGTTTAGCCTGCCAAGATACAAGAAGAACAGGAACAAAGCTGTGTTTAGAAGTTATTTTCCCATTGTGACTATAACAACATATTTTGGCCTGACAACACTGGCATACTTAGAATGCGAAAAACAGGCTCTTAAGTCAGGCTGGGTTTCAGCATCTTATCAGTGATAAAGAAAAATGATACGACATTCATCAGTTCCAAAAAATAAACACTCAACACTTTAAGTGAGAATGTAGTTCAAAAAAAGGAAGGGCAAAATAAGGACATGCACAGAAATGCTCATATTCAACTGCAGATGCAAGTTACAGTAACATGTGCCAGCAGCTCTAAAGTGACCACTGCTGCAGCTCAGAAGACAGCCAAAATCACAGCAGATGAAACTTGGCCTTTTTTTCCCAAATTAAATCAATGAATTGCGGCTCTGAGCCATTCTACAGAGCAATCCAAGTATAGCAGACAACCTCAGGAAGGTACAGAGCAGCCCTGAAATCTGCACCTCATATAGTGATTATTAGGTCTCCGCAGCATGCATTCAAGTACACACACACTTGGGACAGTGCTGAGTGTGGAACACTAAAATCCAACCATGATACACAGGATGACAGGAAGGAGATAAAAACTTGAGCCTAATATTAGGGAGGACTCTATTGCACTAAGCGCTAGCTAGCCTTGATTAACCTCTCAGAGAAAGTGGTGGAACTGTACTTAAAATCAGACCAGAGAAAGAACCAGAAAAATCTGCAAAAAATAAACCCAAAATGAAAAGAGGAAACAAAGTCTTTTCCAAACATGGTCTGATCCACCTCTGAACTAAACTCTTAATGTTTAAGAACTGCTATGCAAAAAAAGGAAATACCTTGCTATACGCTATGCTTTTTGCAGCACGGCTGTATGAGAAACAGCTCTCCTCATAATCTCTTCCCTCCCCCTCACACAAAGAATTTCACAGGTGAGCCAAGAGGATCCAACTGTGCTAGGACTGTGTGCCAGTCAGCCCTCCCAAAAAAATCACATTTTTTCAAGTGCTTGACTGCCTTTCATTCCATCCTCCCCCTGAGAATCACCTTCCGCTTCCCCTCTACTGCCACAGTTTTCCTCTCCCCTCTCAGGGTCACATGAACAGGATGACTAAGATGATACTGCACAAGAAATCCCCTGGCTTCTTTCTTTTTTTTTTTTCAAGACAAATGGGTAGAAAAAATTTCCAGCTCCACACTGTAATGCAGAGCATGATTTCAGAAGGCTGACTATTCCACCAGAACAGCAGCAAGTGAATATTTTGCTACTTTACATTGAAGAAGAGACTTCTGTAGTAACAGGCAAATGCAGAACTCAAGTGCCTTTTTCCTTTTTCTCTTGTGGATGGCGTTGGAACAGTGTCTGTGGGAGGTGACTCATGGGGAGGGTGGGGGAGCATGTGTCCTGCTGAAGTGACATGCAGCTCCTGCTGGTCACATCCCAGTCTTTACCACATCTCTAAAAAGAGCTGATATATTTTCTTAATGCCAAAGGGATTTGCATGCTGATCGTATAAGCTTTCTGGAGGTCTTGAAACAGGGCAGCCTACAGCTTCAATGCCAAAACCAGAATGTGGGCAGGTTTTGACTGGCTGGCTCAAGGCTAGAATGAGCAGCCAAAGCATCCTGAAGGAGGCAACTGCAAGATGCAGCTGCTCCTGGCTCCGGGTCCCACTGAATTATGAACAAAACCAGGAGCTTCTGCTTTGCATGCAGATAACCTGATCAGCACCACTTTGGCTCTTGGATAGAAATCATCCCTCAGCACGCGTGGGAATCCCTCACCTCTTAATTCTGGGGAGAAAAAAGCACACTGTAGCTGCACCTTGAGTTTCCATGGCTCCTGACGTGCTTCAGGTCCCAAAGAAAAAAGGCCTGTCTGGCTTGGAGGCCCCGGCAAAAGGAAGGTATGGAACAAAAGGGTGCATTTGCAGCCACTGAGCAGGGTTCAGGGTTAAGCCTCTCCCTTATAACTATGGCAGCACAAGCACTGCTGGCTTTCAGTCAAGAGAGGTTTGTGCCAGGTAGGTCTGATTAGAAGGAGCAGCATGTCCAGAGGGGGAGCAGCAAGCAATTTCACTGAGGCCTGGTTGGGAAAGTCCCAGCATCTAAATCAAGATTAATTCTTGAGCACAGAATCCAGTGTATGTATAAACACCCTCCTCCTCCCTCACGTCTGTGGAAACGCGGTGGGGAGGCCAATGAATCCGGGCATTATCAGTCCAGAGAGATCATCTGACAGTATCAAGTTCAGGTTCTGGCTTCATATCCCACATATTATAATAAGTTTCTCCACTTTACCACTAGATGTACCCTACACTCTGCTGTATCGCACATGATTATTCCTCATCTCCCTCGTGATTTCTAGGCAGCTGGGTATCAAAACCAAGTGGAAAATCCTCATACATCTGATACTTATCTGAAGACAAGGAAGCCACACATCCAATAATTCAAATGCAAGACAAAGAATAAAAATCAGTGCTTTCCATCCTTCACCTTATTTACAATACACTTTGCTTTTCCCCTTACAACAAAAAGAATTACTCAGATTCCCAAGCTAGTCTGGGAAGGACTGAGCTGGTCAGTACAATTTAGCTGATTCAATTGCTTTATGTCTTTCATTGTTTTGTGTCTCAAGATCTTTCACTTACATTGCTCCTTCCCAATAACAGTAAACAAACTCCGAAGAATCATAAAACCCTTTTTCAATAATTAAAAAAAAAAGTCTATCCCTCAGAACATGATCAAAACATCTCTGTTTAGAAAAACAGTCTGCTTTTGTTAAAGCTTCAACTTAGTGCCATTGTATCAGAATGAACAGGAGTGCAGGATGCATCCCAGACAGGTTGAAATTTGGACCATGATGTTCTTCAGGCCCCATGAAATGAAAAGTGTCTCATAAAGAAAGAGAAGACAGCCTTTAAAATGACACTGGTAACGTCTCTTTTCAGATATTTCTATGTCACGTTATCTTTGTCACTGTTTTTGTTTCATTCTTCTTAAAAAATGATACTTTAGCCCAAGGTGTCTGGAAATGTAGGAAAACACAGGGAACTTCTCTTCAAAGCTCCTGCCATTTGATATGCACAGGAAGTAAATCCTAAACAAAGAGAAAGTGAAGCAGCAGTATTTTTAGGAACATCGTTTAATACCCTGCTGCTAACTCCCTCCTTTAAGAGTCTTGTGAATATGACTGAAACTTAAGTCAAAAGTGCAGTAACATTATGCCCTTGGGTTAAAGAGTGTAGTCAGTTGTTTGTTTGTTAAAACATGTAGAGAATCTGTATTGACAATGTATTTCCAGTGTTAATTACCAACATCACCCACTTAAGAGAGCAATCCACTCAGCCCTTGCCAGTTGTAATCACAGGAACCAAAAAGATGCAGGTAGTTTTGCAAATCAGACATGATCTGTACTAGGACAAGTTTCTGTCTGTCTTTTCTTTTTGGCTTGTTTAATATTTGTATCCTCAAAAAACCCCAAAAATGGCCCAAAAAGCCCTCAGACAGACACACATACTTCATAGCAAGTCAAATACCAAAATCCCAATCATATGGGAGACTCCCTCCTACAACTGCGGAGCAATCTCAAAACAAATTCCGAGTATCCCCATATACTCCAGCGGTAACCAGTGTTGAACCCCAGCACGGGACAAACCAAACGAAGCTGAGCAGCAGAAGTCTCTATGGCTATGCTGGCAGGAAAGTCACTGCAGTGCGTGCAGGAAAAGGGCAGAGTGGGGCGAACAGGTCCCAGGAAGGATCAGATTGGGATGCCCTGACTCGTTTCAGCTGCACATCTGCAAGCAGGCCCAGCAGGAGACCCCCTTGCTAGCGCTCCCCATGGCAGCCGGGCACTGCCATCCTGCTGCCATGGCAGCACGCCTCATTACCCTCATGGAGTCTCCAGCGCTTGTTCGCACTGTCTACCAAGGCTAATGTGGCCCTGGGAAGCCTCCCCACACAGCAGCGAATGGCAGCACGTGGGTGCAGCCATGCCCTCAGCACCCCCCAGGTGCCCACGGTGCCACACCGACACACCCTCAGCATCCTCCCCAGCTCGGTGCGGCTGCCGCACTGCCTGGCTCCTGGCGCAGTGAGGTTCTCCTGGCAGTCGGCACCATTAGGATGACACAAGTGCCGTTATTCAGATCCACCAAGACTGGCTGGGTGTGCTAAGGCTGAAAAAGCCATCAGTGATTAAATTCGAGTGATGAATTTCAAATCTCTTTTCAGTGCTACCGGGACAGTGCAAAGTTAGCCAGTGCCATGCAGCTGCCAATACATGATACCTAAGGACATATGATACACACACACACATGCACACAGAGCATTCTATATTTTTATCCTAGAGAAAAATTTTGCTTTGCTGTGAATAAAGGCAAGTTGAAAGCATGAGTGAGAGAAGAGATAATGATCTACAAATCTAGCGGGGGGAGGGGGGGGTACAACTTCTGAATAATTATCCTGTATTCACATTTAAGCAACTACTTGCTATACAGACTCAGCAAATTGAAACAGGCTGAAATTGATACAACTGCATTCCCAGCTTGGCTCAAAGTCACTCCTATTCCCTAACAGCAACATTGTCAGAACACCTCAAAGGAAAAAAAAGGAGACAAATATTTGCCTGATGATGCTGTGACAGGGAAGTGATTCAAACCATGCCTCCAAAGCAAAGCTTCCCAAAGGACAGCAGAAGAAAGCAGTTTGCATCAACCCTGGCGTAAGGGAGGGCAAAAAAGGAGGAAATGCAGTGTGAGCTTCCCAGCATCACTTCACCAAGCTGTCACACACAGTTTGCATTATGTTCAGAGCAGACCTAAATTAACAATGCCAAATACTGAAAGGAGACTTCCAAGCTGTAAGAAACCTTTACATGGGACAAGATCCTCCTTTATTAAACAAGATTCTTCTGAGGCCACCGTACTTCCTTAAGCTTGGAGAAAAACGTATTAACAATAATAAAATTAAACAGAAGTAATATTTTTTTAAGTGTACCAAAAATCTGGCCTGGGACATTCTGAACTGTTTCATTCAATCTTTTTGGAGATTTGTGGTTTTCAGGCATGTCCTTTAGTTACCACACTATATAACCTTATTCGGTTACTTCACTGCTGATTTTTTGGGAAACTTTATGTTTAAAGAAAACAAGTGTTACTAGATGGTAAGGACAATTAAAGCCATTTAAAATTTTAGTAACAGGGGAAAAAGGAGAGAGAAGGAAAGAGAAAATCAGAGAAAGTATATCACAACAGGGAAAAGATTTATCCTGAAGAGCAAACACAGTCAAAGAAGTTCTAGGCATGTCCTGCCTCCCCTCCAGAACCACACCCTTTTCTTAACCAAGCAAACACAAGCCCCAGCTACTTCCCAGAACCAGGCAAAGCCCTCTTTGCTGTTGGTTCCCTCTCACACTCCACTGTTGAGTAATCCTGATGGCACAGCACAGAACAACTTGCTGCGTCACACAGCTCAAGAAGGAAAAACCAGACGGCCACAGCACTGCTGGGGACCCTGTGCAGATGGAGCCGAGTATCTCTCCCCGACACACACACACACACAAACACACACACAGACGCACGCAAGGAAGCTGCACGAGATAAGGGAAGCACATCTTCCTTAGAAGCAGGGTCTCCACATTAGCCTGGTATCAGCAGCCACCAAGTGTCTCAAGGGGCAAGGAAGTAAAAGGTTATCACTGCACACACACAAACTGCAAACTTTTCCCAGCGCTGAGGACAGCATCCTAAGCAAAAGAGGTTTCACGTGCTCAGCCCATTTCCTCTCCTGTTCCTGAACATGTGGTCCTCCTTCCTCACAGCATTCCCTTGCTGAGCTCAGAGAAGCAATAGCAGAAGGTTTCACATCTTGTTACATGTCTGTTTAATCAAGCTGGAAACAGAAGTCCCTGCATGACCTGTGCTGCTTTACAGGAGTTTGGGAACTTCAGCCCTCAAGTGGAATTCATTCAGTCCATGAACAATTGTTCCTTACTCTCTCTACCCTCTATCTGAAACTGTCAAAAAAGCTACCACTGAAGTGTCTTGGCTTCAGTGCTATAACAAATGGCATAACAAATGAGCGACACAGAAGTTCTATACCTTCTCTGTTTCCAAGAGATCTTTCCAGATGAGTCAGCACTAGAAAGCTGACTCTAAGGATTTACGAAAAAATCACTGAGAGTGTTCAGCAAACTTCAGCTAAGACACAGCCTGACCAACTCAGCATATCTATAGATACCCTCAAGGAACAGAAAGCAGTATTTGCATATTGTGTACTATTTAACAGTTGTATAATGGCACTACTACTTTAAAGACTGTGTCTTTGCCTAAGCTGTGTACATCATGCATATGAGCATCATGGTCCAACAACCCGAGTCAAAGGACCTAGCTAAGTCCAAATGACAAGATTCCCCCCACTTTTTCTTAGATTTATTTTTTAAACAGCTACAGAAGCTTCCCTAAATGTTACTACTACTGTTAAGGAATCACCTATTTTTAAAAGAGGGGAGGAAAGGAAGTGGAAAAAACGTGCTGACCCTGAGAAGAGGTATGTTCTGCAGTTTGCTGGTTCCAGCATGCTGAGCGAGAACAGGTTGAGCAGGTTAGATACTGAGGGGAAAAAAGGTAAAGCTGGAAGACATACATTAAAGGTGGAATGACAGCAACCACAAATGCCGTTTGTGATAGACTTTTTCCTCATTCTCATGGGTACTTGGCCCAGGAATCTTTTCAGAGGATAGGAGGAACAGAGGGAATACACGTTCATAGGAGAAGTGATGCAAGTATGTCTGATCTGCATGCACAACAGGCTGAACAAAGATTACTTTAACATACAAACTCTCTCAGCAAACTTTCTCACCACCAGCGTTTTCAACACAGAATCACCCAACCGAAGTACAAGCTATAAGACAAACTGCCAACCAAAAAGCGAACAAAACAACATGTTATTTGTTAACCTTGAGAGCTAACGTTCACAAGAATCACATGTCAGGTTTATGGCAGAGGACTAAAAGTACCTCAACTCCTTGCAAAGATCTCCTGGATTTTCTAGTGCTTGCTAAGTTAAGGCTCGTATTTATTTTGTAGCTTTTCAAGGTGAGAAGGGGAGGAAACATCCCTGAGAATACTAGACCTTCAGAGGAGGTGATATTCCTGAAAGGGTACTTATGTGGAAAGATCAAGGTCTTGCACTGCCATGTGCTCTGCGACTAGAGTCTAATCTGTCAAGTGGCTTGTGCTTATTTGAACTGTGACATGGGTAACAAAGCAGCACTAAGCTACGCTCAATACGCTCTGTTATACGGGAGATTTATGTTCCTGCCCGTGAGGAGGGTGGTATTACCCTGCCACGTCGCACCACCTTCTCCTCGACACAAATCACACCAGAAACCTAAACTCATTAAGAGTGTCCCCCTTTTCTGCCTGCAGAAAACCCAAACATAAGAATCCACAACCTTTACAGTGCACAAGATTAGACTTTGCTATTGCTTAAAGGCAACACACACACAAAATCTAGGACTGAAAAGTACACTGAAGTCTTCCTTTATGTTTTGGTACTGAGGAGCTCTGGAGATGCAAGTATAATGTTCCTCATTGTGTACGCTTAGATTCTTAAGAACAATGGAGCTAATTAAGGTCTGCATATAAATCTTAACTCTGCACTTCCTTGCTTCGCTTGATTCTAATCAGATCTCAGCATTCATGTTTTTGTGTTAACTTCCTTTGCTGTTCTTTAATGATAACTGAAGGGGGATACTGTCCAAGCCTACAAGCAGCATGTAACACATCTGAAATCCTGGCATCTCCTTTCAGCTCTGAGGCCTCACAGAGGTTCTGTGGCACAAGAGGTCATCCAGAGTCTTTTACTACTGAAGATACTGGTAGAGGGGTTTTTTTGAGCACCCAATTTGTGAGTCATGTGAATTAAATAAAAGTTTATTTATAGTCTTTCCAGAAGTAAATCTACTCAGCAACCGTGAGACAGACAAAAGTTTCTTCCTGGGACAATTAAAAACACTGTAGTCTTCTAATTCGAATCAAAGATACAGAGAAACAGACTCTTCTCTTACTGCCATATTGTTGTTGAAAAGGCTTTCTTTCTTTCCTTTCTTTCTTTCTTTCTTTCTTTCTCTCTTTCTTTCTAATTTAACCTTCTTCAAAACGTAGGGGTCCCAGCAGAATACCAAACATGTATTCTGGATATTATCTGCTGACAGGATAGAGACCAAAAAGCTTCCCTCCACCTGTTTCCCCATCCTTATTTACAAAATGTACTAGCAAAAAATGTAACAAACATTTTTTAACTGCAAAGAAAACCGAAACAGCTATCACATCTCACCTGCATCCCACAACTACAGTCGTCAATTACTAGAAGCAGAAATCAGTCCTTTCTGTTCATTATCCCTGCTGAAGAATTAAGGCACTTGCATTTGCTGAAGCTTATCTTTCACTAGCATGCTGACAGTGGTTAAATCATCACCCCACATATAAGGAATGGATTTAAAAGCCTGTAGTACAGCCTGGTTCTTAATATTTAAGAGCACTGCTTACCAATTACTACATTGAAATAAAAGCTCCTTAGGAGATGACCAAAGAGACATTTCTATTGTGCAAGACAATGAGAGACAGCCCTTTCACATGTGTGAAGTGTCAATCATTTTCTGTGTGGCGAGCTCTCTGGCTATTTGTTTTTAGCTTCAAGATCTTTTAAGTTCAGTTTTTCAAAGCTACACCAAACTTCCACTTGCAAACCACCAGAAAACAAACCCTGTAGTAATAAGGTAGTTCCTCTCCTCTTCTGAGGGAAAAAAAAAGGTCTTCATCACATTTGGCTATGCTCTGCCTCCAAAACTCCCATCTTAAGCAAATGCCAGCCTGCACGTGCTGGACTACAGAGATCCTATTTGTACTTAGAGACTGGGCATTGTTACTGCGCTGCACCCCACAAAGCACACACAACGCACTGGAAGCAGGCCAGTGCCATAAATAACATGGGAGCGATTCACAGGTGGAATGCAGGGAGAGGATGGATTCAGCCAGATCTTGAGGACACTCTGCCTATTGGATATTTGCAGAGTCACGGGTGGCCTGTGTGCATGCCTGCCGGTGACACACAGACTCCTGTTAAAGGGAGCAGGGAAACCATTGAAGTGTACACATCTCAACCCCTATGCCTTTATCAGGATCCAACACTCATTTTCTGAGCAGTGTGTTACAATCTTCCAGACGTGTATGCTATTTGTGTGCCAGCAAAGATGGCCGGTTAAAACACCAAAATTCACAGATTACCCTCCAGCATGTGCATTTTCTGTCTTTCTCAAGAAACTCACTCAGCAACACACAGGTGCACACATAACGTGTTGTTGCAGAAAGACTTGAACATCAGAATAGTACCATACCTTGATTAAAAAGACAGCTGCTTATCTCTCCACAGTGTATTAAAATCAGAAGTTTGGGAAAACTAACTAGTACTGAAAGTAAGATTAAGAATGAAAGTGCCTTCTTAATTAAAAGAAGAAATACCTTCTTTGATAGGACCCTTTGTAAGAATGCTTCAAAGCATAGCTTCTGCGATCCAGATCTTCCAATCTGAGTTTCAAAGACTTCTGCATGTGGTTGTTGCATGTGGTGTTTCACATGTGCCAAAACAAAAAAAAAAAAAAAAAAAAAAAAAAAAAAAAAAAAAAAAAAAAAAAAAAAAAAAAATCCCCAAACTTCGAGACCTGCTCCTGAGATGGTACATAAACAGCCCACAAGTACATAAGCAGGATGTAAATAAAAAGCCATTCTGAATAATTTTGTTACGTATGGAGCAAGGAATGGGAAGGAGAGAAAGAAGGTAGATACTTGCTACATTTTGGTTTCATATGAAACACTTCAGTCAGTTTGCATTACCAGACTTATATGGACAGTCTGGAGAAAACCAGACATGGACAATGCTCCTTCATTTACCAAACTGGGGAAGCTGTGGCTGAAATACATGTATTATCCCTTTACTCTTTTCAGACTTGCCACAGAGCCTTTAATAGCTTCCCACTGGAAACTGGCAGGAAGGTCATTTCTCGCCTTCCTTTTGGCATTTATATCCCATTAACATTTTCTAGTTGCATGGAGAGCATGTCTTTGGCAGGGAGGAAAATGTGACTTTAAAGTGATAGACACGGACTATCCTTAGTCACAGAAATGGAAAAGGAACTGCTGGCAAAGTATCCTACCCCCAAAGGAAACACTTTTGGAGCAAGTGGAGGCATCGCCCTTCCCACTGAAGCCCGATGCACGTTCTACTTGAATGCACCACAGTAAGTCAAGTAAATTTTTTTTCTCTACCTCAAGGTCCCTTGCTAATGCTCACAAACCACAACTACAATCCACAGCAGCAGCCTAACTCCTCTATCTGCATTTTGGGAAAAGGCAGTGGTAGAGATGGAGTAAGAGACTTGAAACCTCCTATTTGGTGTCAGTCTAGACCCAAAAGGGCTCCTCAGAGTTGGGATTATTCAAACATAAACTCCCCAGGGAGTTACTATGACAGTACAGATGGAAAACCTTTGGAAAGTCTTTAGTAGTTGCAATCTTTTGACTGGAGACAGTTCACTGGAAATCCCCAGCTCTCACAGAGCTACAGAAACTCTTTATACACCCCTCTCCCCTCTATATAGTTTATGCTCCTGGTGGAAGTATGAGTATTCAACTTTAATTCACTGAGAGAAAGCCACAGAGTCTGTCTCTCTAGCAAAGAAGGGGGAGAATAAGGCGTATCCTAAATTGCAGATTTTCTTATGTAGTGATCATTATAGTGCCAGTTACAGGAATGTTGAACTCAAAACTACTGTGATCTAACTCCTTCCTCCAAATTCTTAAGAAGCCCCAAGAAAACAATGCCCTCAAATCCCTAATCAGCTCCTGATGCTAGAAGGCTTGCTACTTCCAAGAAGACTTGCTCTTTCCAGTACTGGTCAAAAAGAAATCTCTAAAAAACTCAGCATCTTCTCCAGAGCAATTCCTGATGCTGATACCAGGCACTGACAGATCTTCCAGTTGTTGTATCACATTGCACAAACCCTCCACAAACGGCCGGAGCAGCACTGATACAGCACCAGACAGTCTGACAGCGCATCAGGAAGAATGAGAAAATCAGCTTTTTGCTCTGGACACTGAGCACTCTCCAGAGACCTTTGCTCTCTCCAAGTGTGACTGTGAGCCACAGAAGGCTCAGGTTACTCCCGAACAGCCTGGCAGCCTGTAAGAGAGTTTTCTGAGATACCCCAGGCTCAAGGTTCCCTGTTGAAAATCCTGGCCAAGAGTCATGCTGGTCAGTAAAGGAAGCAGGTTTTAACCTCTTTTTCTTACTAATGTTGCACAAGAGAACCTTACCCCTCCACCCCAGTCTGCTGTGCCCATTCAACTTGACTTGTTGACGAGGAGCCAAGGAGCACAACAAAAAGAAATTGGACTTCATGTGAGAGGCTATGACTCATTTACAAATGAAGTGTTGCATGTATTGTGGGAGTCAGGAAGGCCAGCATCGATTTCACAAGTGAAGAGTACATGCAACACCCCGGCACAGCTACACTAACTCGAGAAGAGATGTGCAGGAAACAGCGTTCTCACTCCACAAAAGGTTTGGCTATTGCATAGAAGTTTTACTGCAATGCAAAAGAGCATCAAGTAAGAGCTCTTTTTTTTTCCCTTGGTAAAGTGAAGGTGGAAAAAAAATACTTTTGATGGAGATGGTGGGCACTTCAGAGTGTAACAACATCGGTAATAATTTTCTAACCCAAAAAAACAACCAAAACTTGTCTCCTTCCCTCCTCTACTCAGCTGAATGTCTAATGATGTGGCTGCTTTGAGGTCAAAAAATGGATCAGAAATTTCATTCTGTGATGGAACACAGTATTTCCCATGGCACAGTATTTCCCTGGACAAAACCATTCCATTGAACTTTTTCCCCTAGAAGGTCTTTTAAAAGTCTGAATTTAAAAATAGTATGGACAGCTAAATAAGAGCCAGAACATGACAGAGGGGGAGAAGAAGAGAAGATGTACATGGCATAAGCCTACACATTCAGACACCAGCAGACCAACTTCTCCCTCGCTCCTCTCCTGTGAACTAAGCATAAGTGGTGTAAGTGCAGGACCTTCACAAGTTACATGGATTCTTTACCAGAACATCACAAGTTTCTGCTAAACCTGTAACTCCTCCCTCTGGCCCCATGCTGTGCAATGGGCCAGGGATACCACTATGCTGGCTACCAGGGGCACATGAGAATTTTTTTTTCTTCTGGTTTGGACACACATCTGTCACTACTTAGATACCGTAGCACAAAAATAGAGACCAATAAAAGAACTGCACACAAAAGCAGAGAAAGATGGACTTAGGCTGTCATCTAGCTGGTGCAGAAGAACAGACATGGCACCACCACAGACATGGCCTGCAGGAGTTACACATGAGGCAGGACCTGGCAAACAGGTCCTTGCTCTGGAATCCTGAGGCAGGAGCAGTTTTGAATGAGATGTGAGAAGCATTCAGCCACAGCACTGACAGTCCATTGGACATGATGCTACAGCTAAGACTGAGATGCCTGAAAAAGAAATTTACTTTGCACCATCTTAGACTAGAAATACCTGTTTCAGAAGGAGGTACTGGTGGGCAAAATGAACATCTTCCTTGTGAGTATGTCACAGCACCAGATAAAAAATTTGATTTCACTTTGCATTTATCCTTATCTGCCTACTTGCACATTCATGCTTTCCTTCAGCAACAAGACCCAGTATTACAGCTGGCTACAGCAACAAGAAAAGGTTATTCACTGAAAAAGACCAGAAGGCACCGTCTGCCAACCACAACTCTCCTTTACCAGAACCAGCACATTTCTGTGTGTTCAGGATTTTGCTTGTCATGGGTCTGGGGTCACTTGTTGCAGAGATAGCAAGCTCAGGAACAGCTTGCTGCTGCTGCTGTAGGGCAGCCCTACACAAGAAGGAGCTTAACAGAACAGACAGGCACCTATCAGACAGAAAAAACTTTTAAGATCAAGATTTTCCTTCTCAGTGCAGTCAATAAATACAGGACTCGATCCGGGTAACTTCGGGCATCATTTTGTTAAGAGAAAAACTTAAAATCAAACTATCTTCTCATCAGAAGGTTCTGTACTTCTTTTGGGCAAGTCATTGAGTCTGGCAATTCTGACTATAAATATGCTACAAAAGCATGCTAAGAATTGCTATACAGGGAAACCTGCATAAGCAAAGGTGACTACATCAGTCTCTCATAGGCCTAGAGTCAAGTTTCAGGGAAGCCTCCCTTTCCTGCTTCTAGGAGAGCATGGGAGATGCCCAGTGAGCAAAAACCCAAATAAACTACACAAGCAGTCCTTCAGCAAGCCACCCGAACACAAGTGACTGACTATCCCAGAGTTCCACCACTGGAAGTCACCCTTGGATACTGACAGTGGCATCAGTTGCAACTCAGCAGTGGCCCTGCCTTCCACACGTCACACAGAGTAATGACCCAACCTGGCAAACGTGGCTCACAACATCTCTGGTCAGATGAGTCAGATGTGTGACTTATTCAGAGCCCAAGGCCAGTATCTCTTCGTGTTTTTCCCTTCTCATTTTCTATCTATCTTGCCAATTCTCCCCAATTCCAATCAATTATAAGTTAAATAAATATGGAATTACAAAACTGCATTCCCTCTCTTTTCACGTAAGTGTTTTAACATGAACAAAATGATACAGAAAAGGTAATTCTGTAAGCACGAATCACTCGCATTGTGCAGGACTATGTTATCTTTCCTACTGTCATTGAAATCACCCTTTCATTCCACCTACAGCACATTGCTTGGAAAATTACTGGTAATAATCAGGGAAACGACCTCTTCCCTTCCACACAGAACCAGTCCATAACCATCACTCCAGCCTTTTTTGCTTGTAAGCAATATTCTTTTCCGCCACTTGTCTTGCAGTTTCTTTGTAGGTTGTGAACTGTTTGATATGGGGACTAAAGCTTTGTGGGAATCCACGAAGTCTTAATCTGCTCTGTGATGTTCCACCCAAGCAAACAAATGAATACTGAATCAAGGGATGCGAGAGGGGAAGGAAAATCCATGTGCTTTAACATTTTGTTTCCTTAGCTGACAACTGTACATATTGCTACATCCCTACAAAGGAAACTACGTGAAATACATTTGGAAATCTGGACTACAGAGAATTTTCCAGATCTATAGTGCAGTATGTTGTCTATAGTAAAAACAAATACTGATGTATGTTATTTAAAAACAAGATAAATATACCAGAGGCGTCTTCGTGATGGCACTTGGATACCCAAGTACATAACACCAACAAAACCACAGATGTTCTAATACAACCACTTGAATCCATGACTCTCAGGCTATGCAATTAGAAGCTCCTATGTACCTTGGCTACATATTTTTGTCCCCCTGAGAAAAACCCATCTGTCATACTTCTACTAGTAGTAAAAAAAAAAAGCTATAACAACTCTTGATAATACTTAAAGAAAGTTAGAAGACCTTCATCAATTCTGATTTCCTCCCACTACTTCAGCATCCTAGTAGCTGTAGTGTGATGTCATATTTGTAGGTCACAGATGCTCCACATTTCTTGCCCAAGTGTCTTTAGCCAGCTTGCTAGTCCCTCCAAGGAAACAAACCAGCCCCCTATGCTGTAATCCTTTCCAAACTCCTGGGACACAATCAGCACTCACCTGTGCATGTTTCCATTGGTGGTGAAGGACTGTCCACATACTGAACATTTATAAGGCCTTTCACCTGAGTGCACCAGCATGTGGCGATCAAGGGAGCTCGCTGAGCTCAGAGACTTTCCACAGATGCTGCAGGAATGGTCTGTCCCTCCAGTGTCAGTGTTATGCTGGAGAAAGCAATGATTTTTTTTTCATTGAACGCCCCTTCTGAAGTGCCAGTAAAATATCAGCAAGAACTATAAACATCTTAAATCAAGCAGCTCTAAAGAGCCACTTGGCACAGTACCTTATAGGAAGGTGTGCCCTGTATATACCTCTCCTCCCNCAGAGGGACTCAGCAATGACCCACCAGACAAATGGTACCTTGGGATACTTTAAGCTGTGCAGTGGTTTGGGGTTGTGTGAGCGGTAAGGAAAGAGGATGGAATTATGAACTTCACAGCAGAAGACAGACACTTAAAAACAAACACTCTTTAAAGATATTAATTTTAAACTGACTGCATAGTAAGAAAACAGAACTAAACTGCTTCTGAGTGCACATTCAGACTTCTATGGCCATAAGAATGTATTACAAGGTCAAGTTATGGCCATTAGCTACTGTACTATATGTACCACTCTTTCTTACTTGCATTCAGAGACTTGAAGATTTCTTCACATACAAAAAAAAAACCCAAAAAACCCCAGGAGAGTAAGAAAAAAATAATTAAGTAACAGTTACAGTACAGGAGGAAAAACTGAAGTAATAAGTATCTAGTGAAGCCAGTCATCAACCACACCTTAGCATCCAAAGCAGAACCTTCTGCTAGACAAAAGGGCAAACCTCCTTATTAAGTATGCATATATTTCAGGAGGAGCAAGAACAGGCCTGTAGCTGACAAAAAAGTGCACTATCCATTAAAAAAAAAAAAATTTAATTCTGCCTCCCAGAACTGCTATACCCCGTGAAAGACTGAGAGGCTCTTCTACACTGAGTTGATTTTAAAATTGTGTCTTCCTGCTTCTTGATTTGCATGACCAGTAAAAAGATCTGTACTCAAACAGGATAATAAAACAAGAGTTATGCCTCATGATGGAAGTGGTTTTCCGGATCCTTAGGATACCTTAAGCTATGCAGAACAGGACATACATCCTTGTTTGAACCACTAGGTGGGGGGTGGAATGCTGGGCATGGGAGGGAGGAAAATTACCCACCTCGGGGTTAGGTTTGTGGGGTGTGCTTTTTGAACAAAATGCAAGGGAAGGCTAAAATAAAAGCAAAACAACTGAATAAAAAGTTATAATGGAAGCATTTCATTGGCTTGCACATGGAATTGTTTTTCACCACTGCAAAATGCACCCTGGCAAACCAGACACTCTTAATAAAAGTAAGAAATCAAGAGCTGGTACTCTGCATACCTGACGAATGTGCATAGTTAGCTGGTGCTGTGTAGTGCAAATCTTTTCACACAGAGGACAGGTATAGGAAGACTTCTCTTCTTTTGTTTCCTGTGGACAAAAGATAACAGAACAATCAGAAGGAGTATCAACATAAAAGGACTAGAAAGCTGCTAGTGATGGGGGTGGAAAAATATAATCCATCCTAAGTACAAAAGGCCATTGCTAACAGAATAACTTGCATTTATAAACTTATCATCTGATAGATCCCTCAAGGAAGTTTCAGAAACTTCTGAATTTATAAACAGGGGCCATTTCGACTACCACAGAAGTACAGCAGCTGTTTTAACAGCGCACAGATACTCAGCAGTAGCAGTTTAGGAGAGGAAGTGAAGGCAATTGCAAAGAGCTCAAACTGCCAGGAGGAATTTAGCTGAGCAGAAAGTAATTCCAGGAACATCGTCAGAATATATGGGCAAACATCATTATTCTTCCCAAAGATTTTTAATAGCACAAGTTGTTGGAACTTCCGATTTTCCACCCCATCTTGATGGCAAAACACTATCTTGGTGCCCTTTTGTAGGGGCTGTATGTTCTGCTCCATGGCTGACTCAGAAGGAAGAGTGGCATTTACTGAATCATCAGCACCATTTCCTTTAGCATCCTGTGTTTCTGCTGGAAGCATCCCATCCAGGCACACCGGCCAGGCCCCACCCTTCTGAAGCTCGCAAGATCTGATGAGATCATAGCAAGAAAGAGGTGACAATGCAGGAGTGTACGTGACTCCAAAAGAACACATTATGAACCCCATCATTCTCCGCCCAGGTGAGAATCAGGAGTAACCATGGTCAAACCACCAGTACAAACAATGAAGCCAACCAGAGAGCTCAACCTGATTTACGTATGCCCTTGGGACACTGAGAAAAGCCACCACCCTTCCAGCCAAGGGTTGAAACGGCACTCTTGCAGGAACCAAAGCTGTTTGCCTGAATTTGTCCACAAGGATGGCTACTGGATGATGTAAAGGGCATTTTCACTACCTCACCAGGAAGCCCAGGCATGGCTTCTGCACCAACGCCTGGATATTAAAAGGAAGATGATTTGGCACTGAAAATTAAACCTCAGTTTTCCCTGAGAATGATCCACACTTCTAGTGACAGGTCAGTACAAAAACCATCTCTGCATGACCAATGGAAAAGCGTAATATTTATGCCAAAACGACATTTTTTACTGAAGTTCTTTGCTGACTATCTTAAAGTATCATTAGTAAAAGCCTGAAAACAAACAAAAAGCAGAACCCATTCTCAGCAGCTCTTTAGCTGGAAGTTGATGGGTATGACTGTGTCTATGCATTTCCTCTCTCCACACAACTCCCTTCCCCAGTGACATCCCAAAAATCATCAGCTCAGAAGCAACCATTTCCAGGTTGTCAGACACAAGCATTCACAAAGAACATTGAGAATGACTAACAAGTCTCTGTGACAAATTCTCTGGCATGTTAGGATGGCAAGATGCTGACACAGCGTTAGAGAAAATTCTTTTTTATGTCTCAGTAAAGCAATATTCCCCTCTGCATGATTTGGGGAACCATTCTAGAGAGTCCCTATATTACATTTTGTATTCAAAAACAGGGCTATAATAATTTTGTATTAACTTCTGTGACCTGTGGACATGGATGAAGAGCTATTTTCCCATTTTGTCTGAAGTAAACCAGTCTTGAGACTTTGTTTCTTAAATGAAAGGATTAGGTTCTCCCACTTCTCCCCACTCTTCTGCTTGTACATGTTTTTCCAACTACATTTCAGGCCTCTACACCCCAAAGGTAATCACTGTAGGCCACACATACAGGCCAAGGTTTAATGTACTAGCACTTGCAAAACATCAGAAAGAAAGCAAGAAAGGCTGCCATTATGAAGTCTGAACACTCAAAGAAAATGAAAAAGCATTATCTTAGTGCCTCTCCCCCATTTTTATATACAAATGTGTAATTCACAAACATTCATTCCATCCTACTTATACAACTTTAATTTTACTATATGCAACCTGACCATGGAGTAATGTTCAGCTCCAATTATACTGCACCCTGTTAAAGTTGGCTCAAGACAGAGAACAAACACACTGTGCTGTGAGGAAAATCCCTGCATATGTGCTGACAGTTTAGATGATGTTTAATCCTCAGGCTATTTCTGTGAAATTATCAACCCACTACTAGTTTTTTGCCCCCCTCCCCTTTAAATGAGTGCTGCAGTTCTACATTATGCACTTGATTATTTCCAAGCCTGCCTTCCAGACTGCCTTCTCTTCAAATCAGCAAATTAACAGAAGATAGAGTAATTACTGGTTCACCTTGAAGCAAAGATCAGAAACACACTATAGCTCAGCCAGAGCTGATTAGTATTGAATCTGGGGTTTATTATTAACTAAAACCCAAACTTTCTCCAGTGGTCAGACAGGCTACGTGCTGCATACCGTAACACAGCTCAAGCAAATCAGTTGACTGACCCAATCCAGACCAAAAAACATTAGCATCCCTACTGTAAGAGTACCCCCATTCACCAATTTAAAACACAGCACTCAGCTACCCCACCAGAGCCAAGTTGGTGAAAACACAGTTCTTGAACTGAAAGATAAAATTAGCAGCTCATTTGTCAGCTACTCTCCCTTTAGTAAGTCAATCTGGCACAACTGCTCTGCATTCAACTGATGGCAAATGCTTTTGGAGCTGTTGCATTAAGCCTGTCCTTCTCTAGCCCAAAAAAACACGTCTGTCACACTTTTTATTTTCGTCAACAGCAAAGCAAATGAGAAGTTAAAATACATGCAGGTTGATGTGAGAACATGCTTATTAGACTATGGGCAGACGGCAGCCAAGATAAAGTCAGCATTATAAAGAGAACCATAGACTTTGGGACAAAGGTTCAGGGCAAAATGTTTCACTGCCAACTCATGGGAAACAGCAGTCAGACCCAGAAAATCAGCTGTTATTATCCTTGAAATTATAATAAGGGGCATATTCTGACCAGAATCTGAGATCCCTGCACTGCTACACACTAGAACAATTCAGTGCTTTCATTCTGCTATGCTGGAAGTGGAAATTCGCTGTATTAGAGCCTGCTAACAAGATTGATACCCACTTAATATTTCACATCTCACTTCTGTTTTCTCAGTAATGTAGCCATTTGCCCCTCTGGCCTTAACAATCTTTCAGCCTAAAGACAAATAGGCTATTTACTATGTTTTCAATGTATTTGTTTATTTTTATGCTGTAAGAATCCCTCTTAATCCTGTCACATTTACTCTCGAGCTTCCTTTGATTCGATGCCCACAGAAATACCAGGTGGAATAAAGGTCACCAACACTAATAAACTTCCCTGAAGCCAGACCACATGGTGTAGCAGTGGACAGCTGTGTAACAGCACTGCCCCGAGACTGGTCTGGACTCCAGTGCCTCACTTCACATGATGAACTCAAGGAACCAAGGCAGCCCCTAAGTGAGAACACTGTAAATAAACCTTAGAGCCAGGTGCTAGACAACAGGATCCCAAAAACACAGCTCCCTGTATACTGCCCATTCCTCATTTAAGGATGCCCATTTACAGCTAATGGCTTTTAACTCCTTTCATGCTAAAAAATCCAAGACAAGTCTGTCAACTGGGCAGCTACTTGGCAAGCTATTAATAAACTACTATAGGAACATCACATGAGTCATGCCTCTCAACCTTTCTGGTCCCTGTTACATCTCCATTCGTTTACAAAGTCTCCGTGCTTCATCTCAAGTTCTAAAGTCAAATGACCACAGGGATTCGGGGGTTTTCTTGATATTCTGTAGCACCTTCTTTGGTGGAGTTTAGCCCAGCAGGAGGAAAGCACGGATATAAATAACCACAGCTTAACTGATACAACTCTCTCCTTTCACTTGTTTAGATCAATATTGCTATCAGCTGGTGCTATCAACTGGTAAATGGAAAAAAACTGATAAAAGCTACATATATTTACTCTGCAAAATTCATACAAGGCATTCTGCAATAGCTCTTCAGGCTTTTATTAACAAGAAAGTTAAGGGCACCTCACACTACATATATTAACTGAGCATCCTGATGAATGTTTTGTTCCAGAACCACCTTTAACCATAAATCACTTTAATCTTTGGCGGGGCAGTTGCCATCATGAGATTATGTGAATGCAAGAGCCTGGAGAAAGGATGCAGCAGGACAAAATGGCAATTCTTACGTGACTTTGTTGCTGCTAGGGGCATCTGCTAGACCAGCTAACCACTGCATGACACTGGAGCTAGCGTTCAAATGTTTTATGTGTGAATCCAAGCAAGTGGACCCCTCTGACTCCCAATTTTCTACGCTATGGTCTGGAGAGATACCAGAAAACACACAGAGGAATAATGGCTGAGGCAAGAAAAAACTGCTGAGGGGAAAAAAGGCAAAACAATCAAAAAACCATAAATTACATCTTATCACTTTCCATGCAGCTGCTTGTCCCCACTTTGCCCTCCCTGCATTTGGGTTTCTGTACCTGGTTCCTCCTGCCAATCCGATTTGGTGCAGGAGACTTTGAGGGGGATTTGACATTTTGAGAATTCCCTCCATTTTCAGCAATCTTCCCCACATTCATCACTGCTGACATCATGGCGTCAATGGAGGACAAGTCTGCTCCGTCCAAACTGTTTGGTGAACTTGGAGATACCTTATAGCTGTTTAAGCTTTCCAGCTGCTTCTCTGGAATTAAAAACAAAAACACACATAGGAGTTCCTAGGCCATCTTAAAAAAGACCAAACAACCCACAGTATTTCCAGCTGCCTGTAACTCACATCACACTCTGCTGGATCATCGTGGAGCACAGGCAACAGGCCATAATAACTGGAGTTCTTAGAACAGGACAAGCTTCTCATATTGGAATGCATGGGACAAAGTGTACTTCTTTCTCACAGGACATTCACATTTTCTTCATTTTCAACCTTAATTCAATATGGAGCTTACAGAGTGATTTACTTTACACTCTCTTGCTGTGAAATGGTATTATTTGTGGTACCTTGTGATCACCATGAACTAGTAGAGCAGTACTGATAAATGCACGCTCTGGCAAGCACAATCATTCAAGCAGGCACGTGTTTTAAACAGGACTGCACAATTAAGGCATTAGTAACACAGTGTAGGATGCTGGGTTCTCTTTTAAGCATGGTTTAAGCCAGCTCTGTATATGGAATAAGCTAAAGTAGCAAAAATCCAACCAAAACAAAACCCTGTATCCCCTCTATTGCCTCTTTACTGCCACAGATGGCACATACGTGATTTTGGTCTACCAAGCCATACTAGTCCATGGAGCATATGTGTTACATACATGATTAGTGTCACAGCTAAAGCTGTCAAGATTCAAACTTCTCCATCACGTGCTGTAAGTAGCAGGGATGCTCCTATCTCAGATACCAAACTCAAAATATACCTAAAATCTCATCTCCAGTTTCTCAACATACAGACGTGTCAAACACACTGGTAACACTTTCCATTTTCCTCTTTACGAGTTTGAAAAGGAAGATGCTTTTAAACTAAACACTCCTTTCCCCCACAGGAAGTCTCCCTAACAAACAGCAACACCCTGCAAGTCTACTGCTCTGTCAGCTCTGGTGGAAAGCACAGAATCTTAATGTGTCTTGTGAGAAAGTCACTGTTACAGAAGAGTGTGTGAGGGTGAACAAGGAGGAACACGTTTATCTGTGAACATTTGATCTCTGCATAATACTGTCTTTGGAACATAAGTTTGAGGATTATAAACAGGTGGTTTTTTGAGGCTAAGTTACGTGGTGCCAAGTTTCTGTGAGCCAAGAAAATCTTAGCTTGGAAGCCTGCAGTGGTAGTTGAGAATTTATGTGCCCATGCTTCTGCTCAACCTATTTTATACTTTTCAGTCAGATAAAAGTTAGGGATGGGAAAAGAAATGTATGCACCAGTGCTTCTGTTCAATGTATCTTATACTCTTCACACAATAAGGTGTATGGATGGGTGAGAAATGTTTCTACATTCCTAATCAATGCCCTGATTCACAATCAGAGTCACAGAGCTAGTTGAACCAGTTACCTTCATCTTTCTCCCCTGATTGACTGTGGCTCTCTTCTTGGTTGCTGGTCTCCTCACTTAGTGTAGTACGTATAGTTGCGTCTGGCTCTTCAGCCTCTTCTTCAGCAGCACCTTCTAGCACTACAGGAGGAAGAAGGAAAAAAAGAGAAAGGGAGTAAGCTTTTCTGGAAGCCATTTTACGAAAGTAAGACTACAGCCCTTTATTTTGAGGGCTCCCCTGACTACTACCAGATAGGTCTGATAACAGAAGCACACAAACAGTGCCCATGCAGCCAAGTGCCCACTCTCATGAATGCCAGGCACTGGGCTGGGAGATGCTGCTGCTTCTGCCAGTGGCAAAATCTGGGCAAACAAAGAAATCCTTACCAGCCTGGTCCACAGTATTAAGCCAGCAAAAAACAGAGGAAGAGAGAGAAAGCTAGCGTGTCACTGACAGTAGTGATATTTGATTAAGAAGTTGGAAGAATATTCTGCACCTAGAGAATTCAGGTGATTCAACTTCATACATGCACTGCTCCCCTCTTCTCTTCTTGGAAGATAAACATTTACTCCAATACATGAATTCATGGTGGCCACCTTCTTCCTTCTAGCAGTGCTGAAATTACTGCAGAGGTTTCTGGGACCATTTGGCACATCCCTCACATCCACTGCCCAAGGTTCCCACATGAGTTGAAGACATAAGTAACCACTGTATGTACCAACAGAATTACTCCACACCCCTTTCTGAAACCACAGACTTATCACGCTATCACTGGGGTTTAAGGAAGGGTACCTGTTCTCTTTGGAGAATGACAGGGCAGTTAAACATCATTTTTAGAAGTGATGGGGAATGATCAACACATGAGAAAACAGGAGTTCTCTGCCCACAGCACTCACGGCTATAGCCTCTGGAAAAGGTTATTTGTAATATGGAAAACTACTGATATGTTTTTAACAGAGAAATACACCTTTATAACCTTACAAGCAAAATGTTTATTTCATTATGGAAACAAACACACTGTGGACATTTCATCATCTCAGATATACAAATCACATCCAGTAAGCTCAATACAGGTTTTCCTTTTATCAAGAGAACAGAGACAAGTGCCTTCAAACCACAGTTAAAGAGGGTTTCTTCCTTCCAAAAAGAAGACATTCCCAAGGAAGACATGCAAATCAGTCATGCAACACATCTTCAAATACTGTTTGAACAGCATCTGAAAACAATAAATATCTACGTTATCCCAACTACCAACAATTTAGAGCACCCAAGAAAAGGCAGGCAAAAAGAAAGGGCCCACCTTGTGTCAAGCAGTTCCCCATTTCACACTATGCCAGACAAAGCAGTGGATTCAACCTTCCTACATTTAGCTGCCGACCTTCTAAGGAGCAGCACACAGATGATCTGACACAGTGAGCCACTGCAGTCTAGAGACAAAACCTGGGACCTGACTAAGCCCAGGGAGTGTAAGGCTCGGGAAAACATCAACCTCCCAACAAACACTGCTTTCCATCTGCACCTTCAAAACCAGAAAAACAGACTAACCTGAACAACTCAAAGTAACTTTTCCCTAATTATTTTTGTACTTTTCTGTTAAGAAAATACTAGTGATCCCTGTGACACAGGGATTTCTTGCTCCAAGGTGAGGCCAAGCATCCATCCTTCTGTGTTTTCTCCACTAATTATGGGGGGCATTTATTTGTCTTTATTTCAAATGTTGTAACTGTTGTAACTTTACCATTATTTTTTGTTTGTTTTTTAAAAAGGTCCATCTCATTCAAGAGCAACATAATTGTTTCTTTCCCCTCTGCCCCCGTCTTATTTTAATCACTTGTGTGGTAGCTGACTTACTTTTGCATAGAATAAGCAACAGAATTATTTTCAGGATTGGCCTAAATCTAAAACTGCTTGCTCCATCTGCTTAGCACTAACAAAAATAAGGACCAGTTTAAACTATTTGGAGGTATTTCTGTTAAAAAGTATGTGCTTTAGTCCTTCAAAAAACCCTAAACAAACAAAATACACAATTCCTTCCAAAATACACACATTCATTCCTCTTTCAGTCAATACCCAGCACATTAATGTCACCACTGATACATCCTGGAAAAAACCTATTGTGTAACTGTGAAGACTCCTGTGTTTGCCAAGGTAACTTTAAGACAGCTCAGTAGCTTCCCAGAGAACTACAGTCAGAATTCCTAGTGTTGCTTTTAGCAACACTGAAAATGGGAAATGCTCAGAGAGAGCCTGCAGAACAGGCGGGCATACATGCACCTTAAAAAATCCTACCTACTGTTTCAGAAAAACCTGCCAACTTGCTCTCTGGTTTTTTTTCAGGAGGAAAACTACGTATTATACTATTACAGCCTCTCATAATTTCTATGAGCCAAAGGTTATTTTTCTTTTCTGAATCTAAATACCTTCCTCCAAAGGAAAACAAATATATGTAGTCAGAGATCTTGCTCTTAAAAACATTTCCTGCACATTAAAAACTTCCAATTTTGAGCAGTCTAGAGATTGCAACTGAACTGCTGCTGCATGATTTTATTTACCTATGTATTTTCCACTCTCTTGCGTGAAACAAAAATGCACCACTGAAACAAAGATAACTGCATGAGCAGCACACACCAATTTCAGAAGCGTAACTTTCTATTTGCGATAGGATATAGAAACAATAAGAACGCTGGGCCAAATCACTCCTTCCTGTGGGAAAACCCGTGGCAGAGCGCCTTTAGGCAGGAACATACTGAGAGATTTCTCTTGCAGCCTTGTGTTGGTCTTTTTTTTTTTTTTTTCTTTGGGTTGGTTAGTTTGTTGTTTTGGTTTTTTTTTTTCCTTTAAAAATTGCATCACTGAGGATGGGGAAGTGCTGGGATTTTTTTCCACAGCACCTATGAAACTCAGGGAATCACACAGCCACCAACCAGCACAGATGCCCTATGCCATACTGCCTTCAGCACTGTAAACCTTCCCAGCTCACACCAAATGCCCCTGCTTGGTTGTGCTGATAGAGCCTCCTTCCTCCCCGTCCCCAAAAGAAAACAAAGACCTCCAGGAAAAAGGATAAACAGGAAATAAGCTGAGAAACAGTGCAGCCTCAGGTTGCATTCAGCATCGGACCAAAGCCTCTAGGAAACAGGGAAGTGGTCACAAGCATTCAAGTCATCCTCTACTTTGAAGAAACCCCCCAGTGCCACATTCATCCTGTGTGAAAAGGAGGAAAAGCAGAGAGCAAGTGACTAAGCAAGAGCGCTGACAAATGGTAGGGGGTACAGGACCAAACATGCAATGCAGCCCTCTCTGCATGGTCACACCAAGAGACCTGTCTCTTCTGCAGGAACGTGTTCCTTCCACTTGATGAGGTTGCTAAAAACATGAAACTGGGGCAACTTCCATCCCACAGAGCGCCCTGAGGGGCCTTTAGCTCTTGCTTCTGACAGAGGTCCACCCCTGATGCCCCACATAACCAGCTAATGGGAGAGTCACTGCAAAAGCAAAGCTTACCAAAAAAAAAAAAAAAAAGAAAAAAGAAAAAGAAAAAAAACTTGTTGCTTCCCATTCAGTCTGTACAGGAAGACACTTGCTAGACCTATTTCCTCCTTTGGGATAAAGTGTGACTCCACTGTATGTTAAAGCTGAGCCCATCAACAGTTACTCCCCCCGCTTTGCTTATGTGTATTTATTTGGGGTTTTTTGTTTGTTTGTTTTAAGACCACTCTAAACAGCTACAGCTGTTTCTCCTTCTGTGAAGAGCATCACGATGAAGCAAAAAGGAGAACACAGGCCACAGGAGAAGGAAGAAGAAAGGAGAAAAAATGATGAGTCTTCAGAGTCACAGTCACTTGACTTGCAACTGAGAGGCAGCTACACAAGCACAGAGCAGCACGTCCCGGCCCCTGGGAGCTGGTACAAGTCTCTGTTCCAGACTGCTCCACTGTCTTTGCACATGAGCTCTCCCTTTGGAATAGATAGGAAGAAATGCACAATACAGGCAAGAAGTGGAAAACCTGGTACATAGCACAAAGCTGCTCATTGTTCTGCCTTCCGAAAAAAATCCACACTAATGTTAAAAGTAGAAGCCATGCACTAATTGGGCCAGGGGAAGATTAACACTCTTGGCCAAATACTTTTATTGGTTTCATTAAACATACTGTAGTATTTAGACCAGAACACAGTGGGGGAGAAGAAACAGGGGAAAGACATGACAGGTTTAGGAATGTGCACCCCCCCCGACACGCATTTCAAACCACTTTTTCCCATGAGGTCCAAACAGGAATCCTGAGCCTTCTTCATCATTTCCATCTTAGCAACACTATTAGCTTAGTCAAGGCTTTCCCACTGTTTTTTTTCTAAGTGGCACAAAAAAACCCCAAGGATCATTTAAATGAAGGCCAGACCTGCTAGTATACAAATTTAGACAAGAACAGAACTTCAAAGAGAGATATCGCATTTGAATAAACAAAGTTTACTGTTTACCCTTGAGATTATAATACCTAAGAATCGCTACACTGCGCTGCAAATGGCTTCTGATGCACTGGTCTCTTACTAACCTTCTACACAGAGGAGCAAATCTTACTCCCAGAGCACAAGGCAACACTCCAGAGCACAAATGGTCCCTCCCACCCCAAAAGAGATGTGCGCTATCACTGGCACTACCTTTTGAACATAATTTTCCATCAAAGCTGGCAGGAAGGAAAAAGGGTGAAAAGGCATCGTGTGGGAAGAAAAAAGGGTTAACACTATTCAAAGCACTGCCTCAAGGCAAAGGAAAACCAAACGAGCAAAGTTTTCCCAACTGACCTTTTTCAATACCAACTCTGCCCTTGCTACTGAAGTGTTGGTGCTGACTCCGCACCCCAGCAGCAGAAAATTACACTGGGAGCGTCACCTCACCATCCCCACTGCTGCAGCACCAGTACAGAGCAGCCCATGGGGAAAGGAAGACAAGCACAGAAAGAAAGACAGTGGTGTGGGACTATCTGGTGGCCGCTCTTAACAGTAAAAACTAAGAATGCTACCCCAAAGCTTTTGAACTTGCACCTGTGAAGTAACATTTTCCTCTACGAAAAAAAAACAAAACCAAACACAAAAACAACCAAAAGGAGTAACATCTCTCGAAGGGTACTCTCTGAGCACCAAAGAAGACAGACTCTTCTCTTTCTAGAAACACTCTGAGCTATTAATGATACAATCATTTTACCTGTGTTAGAGCAGGTATAATACTTTGCCTCTTGAAATAACCCTGTGAGTCTACAACATCCATATGTCTAACTTGTACACAGACAGATACACCCAGACATGGAATAAACAAGCGGAGCACATGCTTATGGCCATGCCTTAAAACTGAGTGAGGGATGATCTTCTGGTGGGAGTGGGACAGGGGAAGAAGCTCTAAACAAGAACAAGATGATCCCTGTATTTCCAGACTATTTTGCATGCTGTTGCTATAACACCTAACAGTTTGGCTAAATTTTAAATATTCAAACATATTTACTCCTCCTGTTTTATTTCCTTGCAAGCATGATGGGATACATGTGTGCATTTAGTTTTTATGTAACTTTTGAAAATCCCTTTTTGGTGACTTATGGACCAGTAGTGCTCTTCAGGACTTTGGCTCAGATGACCCGAAGCTTCTCTCCATAAAGCATACCGGAATTTGAACTTAGCTAATGCCTTCAGTGAACGACAACTCTGAATCACCATGACACTCTGGCATTACATTGGTGCAAGACACTGAAAACAAGGAAGTTGTATTAATATAACAAAGAGACACCATACGGGCAAAGCAGGGGTTTCCTGGATGAAATTCACCTTTACGGTCCAACTGGTTTACAGCAATGCACACAGCTACCAGGCAGCCTCAATACAAAATTAATTCATGCCCATCCTCTTGGCCCTGCATTCCATTTGCTAACTTGAAGAGGGAAGCCATGTTTGCACCTTTTGCAAGTGCTGTGTGCTGTGGGAACAGCCCTCACGCACGAGCCTGTAGTCTTGCTAGGCTAGAAAAGAGAACTCAGGCAAAAGCTGCTCTGGCACCAGGAGCGAAAGCGAAACCTGACGGCCCCCTGGCTCCCAACAGGAAAGCCCAGCACACTTGGTAATCACCTCATAGAGTTTGATCTGAACCTGCACTGAGTTCCTGACCAGCACGGCCTTTTTCAGGGATGGCAGTGCCACACAGAACACACAGCACTGCAAGAACTGCAATAACCTATGGCTGCATTTAGGATCAGCAGCTGCTGATGAATTTTGAGACTTTTCTTACACCTTAGCACTCCTTCCCCCTGACCAAAGACATATCTATGAGCTGCTCCTCATCTCTGTTGTTCGTATCAGCTTGTTGGTGAGTACCTGGCCCTCCAGGAAGCCTTTGTCACCAAACTACAGTCAGCTTCAAGAGCTTGCTCAAGCAAAAAGGGCACTGAGATTTGATGACAGCCTAAAAAACCTGGGACCATGAACACCACATTTAGGCAACAAAATAAAGTCAGGGCAACAGGAGAGTGTAACAAGTGGCTCTAAGCAGACATCCCTCCTTTCTTTCCCATGTTGACAACTGCAAACACCCCTCCATCCTTGTCCTTGCCTGGCTGCACAGCTGTTAGGAGGCCAGTGGGAAGGGAGCCTGGCTTCCCCCCGTCACTGGGAATCACGGCAACGCAGGGGGAACACGGAACAAGACAGGCCTTGGGCTTTACCCAGCACATCCCCTCCCCTGCGCCCTCCCCACTGGCTGAGGAGGGACACAAAAGCAATACTGTCTGTCCTTATAAGCTCTGCTTTGCATGTGTTCGGGGAGTAGGGACAGCTGTGCGGACGGCTCGCAGAGTTCCAGGAAGTCGATGTGTTTCTTGGCTTTAACTCCAGTTTATTTGCCTTAGATGAAGTGGCGACCCGAGAAAAGTCCCTTCACGTCTCCCCTGGGCTGGCACTGGCTGCAGCAGGGCAGAACTCCTTGGGACACGGCCCGTGGTCTCTCCCCACACTAATCAGTCTTCCCTAGTCCAGCTGCTGCATCTCTCCCTCGGGCCAGGGCTGGCTCACATCCCATCGGGCAAGGGGACAGCCTTGGAACATGGTGTGGGAGAGGGTGGGAGTCCAGAGCAGAGCCAGAGACAGGAGGGAGTGGGCCCTGAAGGCGGGATGAAGTATCTCCCAAAGGCAGGACAGGTCAGGCAAGTGGCATCACATTGTCTGCCAAAATCACTGCCCACGTGCCCCGAAGGAGCCCAGGACAAGGCGAGAGAGGAGAGCGGCAGGAGGAAGCTGAAGCAAGCCCCACCCCACTGTGTGTGTCTCCATGCCCAACAGGCTGAGGAAGGGGAGATGCACCTCTCTGAGGTTGATACCCCCAGCAATCCTGGGGAAGCACAGTCCTGGGAGACAAAAGCTCACCTCCTGCTGCTGCTGCCATCTCAGACAAGCAACAGGGGATGAAGGATTGCAAAATGAGGAAACAGTCAAAATGTAGCTTTGTGCGTTGGTTGCTTGGAGTTTTTTTTCATTTTCACTTTGCCCTGACAAACCCACTTGACTTAACACCCTGGAGGGGATGTGGGGGGAGCTATAGGTTAATGTCCCATCACCAGTGTGCCTAAGCAAGTACTGTGCTGAAGGAACGAGATACTTGTCCAAGAGCCCAAGGGATGAGCTAGATGCACTGCACTAGGGAGAGCCAGACGGAAAACATTTCTGAGTAACAGAGAAGAAAAGAGACCTCCCCTTCAAATACTCTGAGTTACAGCACCCCTTGGCTCTGACTGAGGAGAGGCTGCAGGCACGCAGGGCGGGCGAAGCGGGACGCCGGGCTCAGCTGGGTAGCTGTGACGGAGATGCTGACATCCCCGACAATATATGGCCAGTCTAAACCACGGGATATCTTGTCCTTTTAAGGTGGGCCAAGAGCAAGCATCTGTGCAGCAGCAACAGGACAGCCCCAGCCTGCCATCAATAGCCCCTGGTGTCACTGAAAAAACAGGGACTCCTGTGCCATACCAACTGGCTGTGCAGATGCCTGGGCACCCACCCCGAGAGGAGACAATCCGTCTGGTTGTTCCTCTGCACAGCATCACGGAAACAAGGAGGCACATTAGTAACAAGAGGAAGAAAGCCACGAAACCATGCGGCCGGGGCTGCTCCCTGGCAATTGGTGCCTGCAGCTGTTGGGGAGGGAGGCGGGGAGGGAGAGAAGGAGGGAGGGAAGGAGGGCCTGTCCCCGTCCCCATCTCTGTCCCTCACCCTGATGGCCAGCAGCTCAGCCAAGGGCAGCTTCGGAGCCAGTATTCGAGGTGAAGGTTTAAAGCAAATCTCTGGAGGGAGAAACAAGCAAACATTTCACCCCCTCACACTTGCTCTTCACATGGTAGCCAGAGCTGCGTGTGTGTGCAGGACGGGCTCGGCAGGAATTAGAGAAGCACGATGAATCACATTGAGGAAGATACAGAAAATCTCCTGTGCTAGTGCCCTGCTTCTTGTGCGGTGCTCTGGTTGCAATTCTCTTCCTCCAAGATGAGGATTTGAAGAGAGTTTCAAAGAGGAACTGAATGCACAGGCAATTTTACAAAAATTATTCTGAAAATAGGATAAGCTAGACCAGGAAAGAACTCTTTCCTTTTGGAGTAGCTATGTCCCACATGGTGTTTCACCACTCTAACTACATCCATATGCTAGCAAACACAGGCAAGCCCAAGGGGGAGAGCATCAGTTTGCTTACTGCAGAGCTCCCAACTCATCCTTTGCAGCCCAACCACACTTTGCAGCGCACTCTCTGCTTGGAGCACTGTACCAGGTAGCATGCCAAAACATTTTATGCTTCACAAGATAACACAGCAAAATGAGAAAAGAAAAAGTAGAAATTACAGGGATTTAAACCCATTTCCTGGTGGTAGTGTCAACCATCAAGATTTTATCATGGACATGCAAAGTCTGATGCTGCTACATTACTGCAAAAAATCTCAAATTTTTAAAGTCAAAATCCTGGTTTTTGAGCTTTTAAAAAAAGGACAGAGACATTATATGCTCAGCAAATTACAAAGAGCAAAGTGAGGTGAAAAGATTAATTTTAAAGCCTCAAGCTTTTAAGGATAACCATGATGAAATGCTCAACCTGTAATTTCTTAACACACAGGGACAGCAACACAGAATGTCCCTTCTCTACAGAGTACATTCTGTACTCTGGAACATATACCTTCCAAAACTAAAATGGCTTTTTTAAAGAGAGAAACGGCTTTTTTAAATAGAGAAAAGAATATCTCAGCACGTTTCTAACATTTTATTTAAAAGCCAACACAGCTGCACTTTAATGTTATTTAAAGATGGAAACCTCCGTCAAATTACCAAACTTGTTTTAAGCAGAAAGAAATTCAACATGCAAATATTTTTCAGATAGAATGATTCAAGAGTTTGAAGCTCTTCTCACTGCTCTTTTCCAGGGAGCATGATTTGCTGACAGGATTAACTACTGCCAGGCTCACGAAGCTGGGAGACAGCTGCCACATGGCAGCCATTTATTACAAAGCTCCACTCCTCTAAAGTTAGGAAAGAGGCAGACTGTTTCATCTGTGTTATCAGCAGGGTTACACTGCCCCACAGGCTTTAGTGACTAGGCTTTTTCTAAACAAACACCTCCTTTTCTCCCCCACCTTGTTAACATCATTATCTTCCTGTCTTCTGTTTCTGGTCAGCACAGGAACTATTCCCCCTATCACATCCTCCAAACAGCAACAACAAAAATCTATAACCAAGATAATTAAAAAGTTCAAAAACACAAATCATATCCTTACCCCCTTCCCCCTGAAATAGATTATTAAATTAGGGAGTTTAAGCTAGAAAATTTCAGAGGGGAAACCACAGGCCACAGGGAGGAGAGAGAGAGATGCTGGAGCAAAGGGACTCAGAAGCATTCTGTGCAGCCCTCACTCTCCCATCCACCCTAGGAGGCACTTGTAATGTCAGCCTCCAACTGCACCATCCCAATGGCCTACACAGCTTTTTCATGAGCAAGATAACTGGTAGCGCTCCTTCCTAGCTTGTATCTCCAAGACAGCCAGACTCTCTGCAGACCCACAAGCCAAAGCCAACATCTGCTCTGTACAATAAGAGGCACAAGCAGATCTCAAGTCAAGCAACTCCTACAGTCTGCTAAGGACCAGGAACAGATATAAACCATCTACATAATCTCCATGTGATATTAAGCATAGACAACCATCAGCTGACATTCTCCTGGTATTGAGAGACAGAGTTAAAAGATACAAACTAGCTGTTTTCATTTTACCGGAGGTTATTCTAGATATATATTTGCCACAGATGCCGGAGTACCAAAGATCACTCAAACTGAGGTTTATTGCTTCCTCCAGGTGAAGGAGAAACCCAGCCTTCACAAAAATAGCTCTCTCCCACCACTGATGAACAAGGTGCCACGGTTTTGTGAGCACACCCACTGGCTTATACCAGCTGGCCAATAGCCTTTGGGCTTGTTTGCAGAGCTCTAAATTCTGAAATACAAAGTTTCTTTCTTGGTTTAGTTACATAAATTAATTACAGTGATAGATAGTGCTGGGAAGCCTCTCCAAGTTGAGATCCACACAGGAAAGCCACTTGGAAAATTTTAAACAGCAGAGCTACTTGCCAGTGGTACTCTTCAGCATCTATTCTGAAGTACATGCAGTGCAAGTAACCTGTGGGAGGTGCTTCCAGCACACTGACAAAATGAAACAGCATCTGTTCGTTTTCATAGATTGCAACATGCATGCAAAGAAAGGGCATAGGGATCTTGTTCATCAATTTCTTAGGGAATTCAGAAGTCCCTCAGCTTTATCAGAGAGTACAAGAAGCCTTCTCAGGAACAATATATCTCTATCTGACCTGAAAAAATATGTATTTTCAAAACAAGAACTGCATACACACACACACACACACACACACACACAAATCCCCCTTCATCCACAACCAGATCCAGCTGCTGACCTTCCAAGTTCCTTGTAGTATAGTCTATGCTCTGGGACTTTAAAAGCCTAGCAGGCATTTCTAAAGGATTTTACAAAGTACACTGGCCTGGCCTTGTAAAAGCTCATGAGGAATCCACGGAGGTCATCGTGCAGCTTAGACAGTCTGCAAACAGCATAATCCACGTGCTGGTGAGGTAAGAAATGACCGAAGTCGGGCGGATAGGCCTGAAGACTTCTGCAGGGACTGTTTCCTCCAACAATGCTGTAAACCCTGGAGGAAATGCCTGCTGATCTTCAAAGCCCTTCAGTAGGAACAGCCTTAAGTTTCCTGAACATGAGCATTCTGGTTGCAAGGCCACAATCCTCTTAAGGCATACAGAGAAAAATATAAAAACAAAGGAAACAAAAAAAAAATTAAAATCCACTAAGGTTAATAACTGCAAATAACCAGCGAGACTGACCCTCTACTTTGCAACGAGCTGTCGGATCCATCCAGCAAAGTTTTGATGCTCCTCGGCACAACAGCCACACGGATCAAGCAGCAGCTTACAATCTCTGCAGCTTTCCTTTCTCTATTCCAGGCAGTCCTCCACACGTGTAGACTCCTGGACCGCAATACTCAGTTGTTCGGACTACGAGGGGATGCTACAGCTGTGGCTGCACAAGGTGTCCACCGTAACTATACCAAGGCCACTGCAGTGAGCTGCACTGCCAGCAGAATTTTAGGTACAGCCTTCAGTTGCCTGACGGGTTTCACAGGCGACCATGAGTAAAGGGGAGTCTGGACACCTGCACACTGCAAAGAATTGCAGGAAGTTTATTTCAGGAACGCTGGGGAAAAAAAAAAAAACAGACAAAATTGTGAACAGGTTTCTTCAGTAAGTGAAGTTTCAAGTTGCTATTCCTCCAGCCAAAAACGTCTGCTGCTAGTCCAAAACCACCCTCTCCTTCCAAAAAGCCAATTCTACTGCTAGTGCTTCACACATTTCCATCAAACAGATGATATAGACAATCCTTGAAACAATTCACTTATGAAAAGGGAAATTCATTTCCTTCTGCTGACTCCATTGATATATACTTAACAAAAACATTAGCCTGAAACAAACTAGTATGAACTGTATATAGGTTCAACCCAATTCTGGGTAAAGTAGTAGTTGCAAACAGAGAAAAATGAACAACAACAACAACAACAACAAGGGATCAAGTGGCCTATGCACCCCGCCCTCCACCAATTTCTGCAGGAGGACAGCAAGAGTTTGCCAGTGGAAACCTGACTAATCACTTTCATATATGCACACATAGCAAAGCAACATTGAAATATCATAATCAGACCTATGATACCGAAAGTCACACTTCTTTTGAGGAGTGATGCTTCCACATTTACATTTTCTCAAGCATACAAACATACACACCCACACAGCCACCTTCTTTTAATTCTAAGCATGAAATCACCTTGCGTTAAAGTTTTAAACCAGTACACACTACAACAATATTTATATTTACATCGATCTTGCTAAGGTCACTCAGAATATACTCTACAACCAGAAGTGAAGAAAACCTTAAGTATTTTAAAAGAACCACAAAAGAAAAAAAATCTGGTATTATTCATTGATTAGGTTACAACTCTTTCAAGGAAGAAACTGTTACTTCTACCCAAGTGACAGACTCAACCCTCCAAATTTCACACAAAAATTATGTTCATTGAGAACAAAAGTAAAGGACAAAGAAATCTCAACACAAGAACTCATATTTTCACTCAGATGCTAAATAGCAGGAGCTGTTTTCCACTTCCAGTTCAAACATTATTGTTTTGTAGTAAGTCTTATATGCCTCATGGAACTCAACCATTCAATATAAAAAGATGAAAGAGAAGAATTCAGGGAATCAGAAGCCATCTCAACCTGTAGAGCAGACAGGCATGTCTTACGAATGAGTTAAAACAAGAAACTGGAAAGTGAATGCAAGCAAAACCACTAGTTAAATGAATTATTTTTTACTGTAAGGTGAAAAACTTTTCTTAATCTACCCACTCATTTCACACACGGTAATGTGCAACTATCATTCTACCAAAAATTCGAAGAGAGTCACCACCAGATTTGTTTCTCTTATTTCTTCATGTGAACTTCAAATGGGGTTTCTGAAGCCAGAAGATTTTGCCATCCCTATCTACTAACAGCTGAAGACAGAAACTGGCCCTTTCCTTATCTGTTAGGGTCTGGCATGCCACGAGAGCTATGAAGGTAGGCACTTTCATAAACAGAAACATGTTCAGCATTTTCACACCAAACTTGAAACAATATTCAATACAAATTTGACATAAAAAATATGAGAGCTTATAGGTTCAAAAGATTCTCAGTAACGACATCCCTTTACACTTCCTAAAATCTCCAAACATGGATAATTTCTGAAGTAACGAGGTCTTTAAAATAGCAGTAAGCAAGCTCCCTGAAGGGTGGGGTAATTGGGAGGGTTATCACACCTCTGGGGGAAGTCACAGGCTCTATCTTGGCAGTGTTTCATCCCTTCATATACCCAGGGGACTGATTAGTTCATGATAAGCAATTAGGCACCCTAGGGAGGACGGTTAACCGTCTTACCAAAACAAAAAGGCTGCACAAACGTAAGTCTCATTAGATTAAAGAAACACTATCTGCAGAACAGCAAATTTGTGTTTATTCCCTTCTACTGGAACTTGCAAGTACTACATTTTGCCTACATATGGCACACACAGATCTCAGAAATCCCAAATTTGAGCACGTACTTGCTGCTAAATTGGTAACAAATGCTCTGAAGGATTTTCTTTCCCAAGACACTAGTGCTGTGATGCAGGAAAAAAGGAGGAGGGACAGAGGGGAGGAATACAGTAAATACTGATTAGAAGACTTGACTAGTTCAATCTCATTCATTTAAATTCTCTTCCTCATTGTTAAAATAGTTCCTAACCAAGGATGTGCTACAGAAAGTGAGACCTGGAAAGGCTCTATATGGCTGAATGCTGGTTACATTTCAGATCGAGACCCCCAGACAGCAGCAGACCCACCATTACGTGCCCTGCTCCTAAAAAAAAAAAATGTTCTGGGAAGCTCCTGCTTGCTGTGGGGCTCATGGTGAGGCATATCACAGTCCTACCCATGTTAAATCCTTATCTCTGATGAAGCAGAGGGACGAATTCATCTTTTGCCTGCCAACTGATGTAAAAGCTCCAAAACACCCCAACAGCTGCCGATGGAGCTGTTCCTGACTTACATCAGGCTCAATGTATTTCAAGTACTTCAATGGCTTAAAATATGAAGGAATGCTTTTCAATAAGACGACCCCCTGTCCTTTTCTGTCCTTTTATCTTTTCTTAACAGTTTGCCATCCAGTGATAGGAGGGAACCCCAGCTGCATAGCCTGAGCTTTTATCTTCTGCTGACCATGCAACAACACAAAGCTCAGTGCTGGATTTCCTGCTGCTTGCCGAAAGGGGCTGTTCAGCTTGTTTAAATATTACTTGCCTTGGGAGCCTTGGAGTTGTGCCCAAGCACTGTACTGTATCTTCCCAGCATCCATTTCAGCATGTACTTTAAAGGTCTTTAGGTTCCATGTACTGTGCTCCCTCTCTGCTACAGGAGGAGCTTGATGACTCCAGAAAAGAAAAGAAATCCCATTCAACTCCTCCCTCTCTCCCCATTTTCCTCACTAATCCCTCTGCCTCATTCCATTACACAGGTAACAGAAGTCCCTGTTCATCCCAAAAGCATGCAAACACATTTAGTCCCGTACACTGAACCAACTGCAACCAAGGTAAAAGACATTTTGGTACAAAAGGCTACAAGGAGGAAGAAATCAGACGCCATGTATCACATACAGCAAGCTACCAGTGTGCAGTGAGCAAGCAACCAAGAAAGTACAGTAGTGAAAGTGGATTGTAGTACAGCAGCCTCCTGCCATACTAAATTTATAAAGTCTCCGTCCTGGATTTTAGAAGAAAAGAATCTTTAAACGCAACTGTCTCTGAATTTGCAAACTTAATATTAAGGCACTTTCCTTTCCTGTTCAGAGCGGTGATGAAAACAAAACATGGTTTTCACAACACCAGAAAGGCTAGTCCAGCCTTTAGGAATTCTTTCAGAAGCCCTCCTTTTCACAATTACTGTGCCACCAGGAGGCTGAGTTCTGGCTACAAGGTCAGGAGGAGATAACCTTGGCCAATAGAAATGATCTGCATCAGCCCAAAGGCAGTGCCAGGCCACCCATTAAGCAGCCCAGCAGGCCTCGCTGTTAACCTGTGTGCAGCCAGAAGCAGCTGATACAGATGGAGAACCAGGAGGCAAAAATCCACATTCACAGTCTATCCGGGACAGCTGTGGGCACAGCCATTCGAATCAGGAAAACTTCAGTAAATACTGACTGCAAGAACTGCCCTGTAAGAAGATGTCTCTCATTTCTGGGATGCAGAAATACATGCAGCTCCACAAGCTGATGTAGGATTTCAGGAAACTCAAGGCTAGATGTGAAAACCTGTTTTTAATCCATTCTGCTTTGCCTCAGCCTGCAGCATACAGACTGATTTAACCTGATGTAAGCCACGGCTGTCATTCAGAAGGACAGACTGCCAGTCCTCACTTTACCCCGCAGCTCTGGCCACGTGTTCTCCCTCTGGCCTCACGTCAGTCCTAAAGTTTGAACAACCACAGGGTGATCCAGAATCATGGAACAGATCTGATTTGAGAGTTGCTTTTGTTTGGGTTTGTTTTTTGTTTGCACTTAAAAATGCACATATAGTTTCATCAACAGCCTTCACACATGGGAGCTGAGACATAGTCAAATTACACCCTCTATTTGAGTGAGGGATGAGAGACCTGAGCAAGAATGTTGTCGGTAACTCTACTCCCGCGGTGCTGCAGTACCGGGGAAAGATGAAAAGATGTAGTGGAATGAACCCACAACCGGCTCCATCTCCAGATTCCCTCCTCCCGCTCCCCCCTCTCTCCCTTCTCTCCAACCCAGAGCTCACTTGCAACATCTCTGCCATAAAAACATTTAAAAATCTACCTGAAGTTCAGTTTTCCGATTAAACCCAGTGAAAATTAAGTTCACAATTAAATAAATTACCACAATTAAAATGCCTCTACTGCACCTCTCCCATGGCATCCCTGGATGAGGGGAATAAGAGAGCAAGAGCAGTCTTAGGCAATGACTTAGTACTTTCCTGCTTACCTATCCAACTTTTCCTACATCAAGGACTGGGTGTAACTTTTGCACAGTGCTAAGCACAAAACAAACACAGCTTGAAAATATCCACCTCCCTTCCCGCACATGGCTGAACTAAGCCTGATTTTCAACTTGTTTGTTTGTAAACTTTTGTCAATGACCCTTTCCCCACGCACAAAGACAAAATTTACCCCCTCCAATACCACTCGTGCTTCATTAAGTCACATCAGTAACAATGCTCAAACAGCCTGCCACCGTGTGCCACATGTACCAACCACAGCTCCGGAGCCACCAGCAAGTAGGGCAAGCAGCTCACTTGGAGTCCCCAGGTACTTTAGAGACAATATTTACAAACCTTGGGCCCTTGGATTTAACATACAGCACAGTGGGAACGGCACACATGCTTCCACACGGGCAGCTGACCTCCTAGAGAGAGCAGTATTTATTGTAAAATGCATCACCTTAAGGGGATGGGATGGGAGAGAAGGAGAGAAAAGAAACCAAAGCTGCAGAGGGACAGGACGTGTTGCCCGGCTGCATGTCCTCAGGCACTGCTAGCTCACATTGCTTGCACCATCTGATCACTCAAAGCTAAACATGGAATGTAGGTAGCAAGTCATAACGCTGTGCAGGCCTGGAGACGTGACCCATCAGCTGTTTCTGCATTATAATTATTGCACTGGGGCACAGCAGGACCAAAAGTTTGCCTGGGCAGATTTCTGCAAAGTTCTGGCTTGTTAGAAATGACAAGAAAGGTCACATGCTGCTTTCAGGTTTGTGATTACAGTCACTTTTCTGCAGGCCTGGCATTCCCTGTTTAAAATCCTCAGTCTGCAAGAAAAGTGGAAAGCCCAGAACTGTTTCATGTTATTCAAAACTGCATGAAGAAGTGAGATTGCACAGAACTGTGACCGCTCTCACCCCCCTTCATGAGACAAGACAGGAGTTTCACACAAAGAAGCAGTGAAGCAGCACTCCTGAATCACCATTCCTTGCATTTCTGAGCTGGTCTTGGTCATTTCCCCTTCAGGCCACTTCTGCTCCCAGGCTTTCTCTCACTCTCCTTTTATTTTTAAAGTTTCTGCTACTAATAAAAAGCCCAAAAACCTTATTGCAATACCATCATTTCCTTGTATTATCATATTCTCTAGTGAACTGATTAATTCTCAGAGTGATCCTGACCCTCAGCTCCCACTGGGCCTCAAGTGATGCAAAAGGCTTCTTTCAGCTTTTCCTCCATTTTATTTTTGTCCTACCATGCACAGAGTACATGTACAGGGCTCAGTTTTGCAGCTCTGGACTTAAAATGCAAATATCTTCACTTTTAGGCAATCTGATTGTTTCTGTAACATGCTCAGAATTAAGCAAAGCTCAAAGAGTACAAGTCAGTAAGGAAATTATTTCATCCAATATATATTCAACACATTGTACTGTCCAGGCTTTGCTCTGTAAGTAAACTTTAAATTATTAAGAGGCCAGTTTTGTCAGGCAGTGACACGAAGTTTAGTGCAACAGGTCAAAGGAGAAACCAACAACAAAAACTGCAGAAGGACAACAAAAACCTGCAGCAGTACACAACCACAGCATTTCTGTCATACAAAACACAGCAGGAACTCTGTATCTGGACAGCATAGCCCCTTTCCAAATGACTGCCTTTAGGAGACTCACAGACTGAAGGGATGCTTTCAGGAGGTCACTTTGAGCTACATGAAGCTTCCTGTTTGATGCCACATGGACTCATCCTGCCCTCCCACCCATCCCTCAACCAAAGAAAATAAAAATCTTAGCCCTTTTAGCGTATTTCCTGACCAAGATGCATTCAAAGCAAAATCACTGTGAGGGCCAAACACCACAGGGATATTGCCCAAACTTCTAAGGCGCCATTTTTTGCAAGAGCAGAGAGGTACTGGGATTCCAGGTGGTTAATGGGAAGATGGACACAAGGAAGACATCAGTAAGTGATGAAAAAGTCTGTAGGTCGGAAAAGCACGCTTGAGGCTAAGACATCAAAACTTCTGTTAGTACAAGAAGAGGACCTATCTCTAAGAAACCACTTTCTATCTTATTGTCCCCATCCCCTCCCTGACACCGTTCTCCCTTTGTAATTCAGAACAGCAAGGCAACTGATGTCTAACCATCTATCAGAAGAACGGGCTAATGCAATGTCACCCAGCCCACTGCACAAACAAAAACCACCAACAAACCCTGCTAGTGGTTAACTGCAAATTTTTGCTTTACTGATGGTATTACACAGCCAAGGGTTCCCTTGTCTTTGCACACACACTGCCCTCTCAGAAACACCAAATCTGCTCAAACCCGGATTTACAAATACATGCACAGATATTCTACACATCTGCTTCCACCTGGTGGATTACCAGAGATGGAGACTGCAGCATTTTTAAAACAAACATGTAAACCCACCTCTAAAATTATTTGCATGGTAATTCAGTGGGCAAGTAGAGAGGAGAGGAGTAGTTGGGCTCAGGGGCAAGGGAGAAGTTTGCAAGAAATAGAGTAAGAATCACTAAACTGTTTAAACCATTTTTAAATTCAGTTTCTTCCCTCTTGGAAAACAAACAAAAAAGGGGTTTTTCTTTTACTTTGAGGAGTTCCTCAAAATAGAAGAGGACAGAGCTGTTCAATATTGCTCTGGGGTGCTTAACATGAATAAATAACTTCAATCAAGTGTCTTGTTAAAAAACTTAAAATTCTCTTTCCACAGTCCCCCCCCTCCATAATCAAGCAAAAAACATATATTATACATATACACGGTATATAATCAAAACAAAACCATAAAGGGATTTATTACTAGCCATAACTACAGAAACCAGGGATTCGTTTAAAACTTCAGCAAAGCAAATGAGGAATGACAGGGAGTATCCTGAGATACTCTCTGTTGCAAATTCTTTCAGGTCTGGTTTCTAAAAATTTCATTCCTATGGTACCTGCAAATGCAGCTTTGCAGTAACTTCCGATTCCATTTCATATACAGATTTTTAAATATAGCAGCAGCCTTTGCCCTGTGTATTGAGCACTGGGGGTATTTCATTCTCTGTGGCCGAGGTTTGCAGGAAAGCTGACTGGAGATCCTAGAGGTGTGGCACATTTCTTTTTTGCTCTAAATACTTCTGACTGGAAGCAAAGGTAAATATTACTCCAGCCTCAATCTGTTTCCCTCTTGCACTCACAGCAGCTTTGTCAGATACAGTCAACAGGCTACTGCAAATTACACTTATGGGCTCACTACGAATCAAGGCCTCAGTCCTGCTAATGAACTGATACTAATAGGTTCATTCTACAGAAGAGAACCATTAGCTTCAGTAGTGGTCCCTGAATCAGGAAGTTTGTTTATATCACATGCACAGGTATTTACAAACTTCTGGGCCCTTGTTTTTATTTAGGAGACCAGTGGTGTTTGGCAAGGAGTGCAAATCTTGTCAGACAACTTTCAAGCTACCCTTACTCCACATGGAGCAGAAGTGCCTACAGAGTAAAGCACATTCAGAAGAACAGCGTTTTCATCTTAGACCAACAAATCCCTCAACCAGGAATTCTATACCAATACCTGTACATCACAGTGCAAGAGAAACAATCACGCATTCCCCACGTGCATTTTGCACCTGAAAGAGTGGACAGAGATACATATACAAGATCACTAAACCGCTTACTCAAGATGTGAGACAAGGTTGGTTACCAAGTTCAGTCTTCACAGAGCTGAAATGACCTATTCTGCTCTGGAGCAAGACAGACATGAGGATGCTTGGCTTTCACTGGATCATGCACAGTCCTTTTTACCTCCAAATTACAACAGACATTAGGACCAGACCACACGGGAGAAATCACCATTGCCATTGTCAGCTGTGATAACAGATAACTTATTCAATCAATAGCTGTAATTCCAATCTCCCATCCCGCTTTGCCCTTCTCAAATCTCAATGCCCCTGCATTATAGCTTCGAGAACTTGAAGAGCAGGTCAGACTTTCTCCCCCTTGTTAGGGATTCAAAGTTTGCTGTAGGTTTTTTTTCTATTTCCTATTAAGAAAGGGGACATGAAAGTAATTCAAAACCTGAAGTCACTTTTCCCTCAGCTTCACTCTCAGAAATGGCTGAAGAATTCTTCTTTTTTTAACTACTTATTTTTCTTTCAAAAACAAATGTGGCCTGAAGCTAAACACCTGACATGGAGTGTTTCAGCACAAATGGTTAAAGCTCAGTAGAGCCACATGCGAGAGAAAACAGGGCCAGTAATAAAGCTGCCTGGTGATCTCCAATTGGAAATCCTCCTGGCATCCCAGCTTCTTTCATGCAGAGCAACTTCCTGACATTGTCTCTCCATTCCTCTCCCTGATGATTCTCTCACTAAACCTGGAAATCAGGAAGCTGACTAAGCTCCCTAAAAACTGGTCTGGTCAGTCCCAGTCACCCCCACTCCAAAACGGTGAAAGCAGACAGTGTGACATCTCAGCAGATGAGGTCTGAAACTAAACTGGTGGAATTGGCAGCAAACATTAAAAGTACCTTTTTTCCCTCGAGTCCAGTTGCTGTCATGGACCTTCATTCCAAAAGTCAAGAGAGATTTTCAATGCATTTTTGGGGTTGCTGACTTTAAGCCCACAGGGTAAACTCCACTTGTGATTGTTCACAGTTCAGAAAATGCTTGGAGAAAGGAAGCAGAAAAAAGCTGAAATTCTCTCACAATCACACAAGCCCAAGAGCCACAGCCTTAACACCGCCAGTTTCCCATCTCATTAAATGTCTTGCAATACTTGTTTTTGTAATCATTTTCCGTGCTGTCTACACAAAAAAAGTACCTCGGAAGCCAGAATAACTACATTCCTTAAACATGGACACTTTCCAGACTCACCCCAAACCTTTCTGTGCTTAAGGTCCTATACACACATGAACACACAGATCATTTACAGGCCCAGCAGTTAATTCACCTTCGAGTTGCCCTAATTTTGAGGCTGAACACTTCCTAAACTCCTGCATCCGTGATGGCTGTGTGAGGGAAGGCGGGCTGTCTCCTGCTTCCTCTGCATTCCCGGCTGGCAGGGCTGCAGCGCGGCCTACCCGTGCTGCCCTCCCCACACCACGCCGCTGTGTCCCCGTGCACGTGGGGTGCCATCACAGAGACTGCCGCCTGCACAGACAGCTTCTTCCCGAGAAATTCACAGCAACAAACTGCCTGCTTTCCAGTTTATCCTTTTCAACTCTTTTTTCTGTAAGACACAGACATCTCCTCACCCTCATTTTCTCATCACTTCCACTCAGAAAGCCTGAGGCTTGCCGATTTCATGGCAGACGGCAAGGCCTTTGAATCAGTGTCTGCTGGCTGGTCTGGAACCAGCCTAGGTAACGTTCAGACAGGACATACACCATGAACTCTCTTCCTGAAAGTTTAAAATCCAAAACGCAAATACTCTGCCCATCACTTTGAATGCTGTCAGGCAATAAAAATGGTAATAAAAGAAGTCACAGCAGGAGAAGCCTCTGGCTACCTGCCTGGGGTCTGATGACTGCAGGTAAGTCCTTGAGAGGAAGGGATGTGATCCGGCCACCGCTGGTGATTGCTTCCCTCAGCCCCTCCGGCAGATCCTGCCCTACGGACCAGGCCCTATGATCAGCTCACCTGGGTTCCTATGTTTCTTGGGCATAACAAACAGTAATGGCAGAACACCTCTAAGAGCCGCCCCACTCAACAGTGACTATGTCTTCTTATCATCCACCTGCAATGCCACAGACATCCCAGGGACTCAACGCCACCAACTTGGAAGTACATCCTCTATGACTACGTCAAAAGAAAATCCCGTTTTGGAAAGGTTTTAAAGAACAGAAAGTCCCAGTCCTTCTAATTTTTGTACAAGGAACAAACTCTGCAATACCTGCCTTGTGTACTTCAGGCCCTGAAAGCTGCCAGAAACAGCTGAAGGATAGAGGGAGAAGGAAGATTTTTGTGATGACGCCTACTTTTCAGAAAGTTTTAGAAATAACTGTACAATCACACAGATGCAATGCATTGTTCAAGTAAGTACGTAAACTCAGAACAGGAACTATTTTAAAAATCACTATGGCTTTAGGTTTTATGTTTATTTACTGTTTTGACTGCAAAGGATAAATGGTCTCCTGTAATATAAAATTACTTTTCAACTTCAGTATATAATTAACACAGGAATCGGTACCTTTAAATCTTTCCTATGCATTTGTATCATAGACTCAATGGTACAAACACAAGGATGCCTACCTGTAAGGTTCATAACCACACCTCTGCATTAAAAAGATTACTGAGCAGTCTAACAAAAGGGTGTTTACTTTTAGTGCACCCTGATTCTGTATCACTCAGCCCATTTGCAATCTGTAACACTGGTATCACTCAACTGATATTTACTGATATTTGGACACAAAGGCACCCATGTTTCTCCCTCAATCAGATTTAGTAAATCCACAAAAGTCAAAACAAAACAAGTCAAGAGACAGAAGAATCAGGCCTTTGGGATGCTATACTACTGTCTCCCATGTGGTTAATTTTGATGAGCTTGTTGAAGCACAGCCTTTAGCCAAGTGCTTTTTCATACAAACATCCATAGCTCAGAGACGATTAATCACCATTTATTACTCACCTTCTGGCAACACCCACTCTAAGCTAGGCACCATCCAGACACATCGAGACAGACAGTCCCAGTCTGAAGGCTTTGTGATAAAAGAAAGCCATTTCTGAGACCCAATCCTGATAGAGAGATATCTACAGACCCTTGTGGTACTCAGCATAGCTACTGGGATCTGTCAGAATAAAGGTGCTCACAGGAACACTTAATCACAAATACCACTCTCTCAAAAAGGGACAAGGTACGTATGAAATACATCAGCTATACCTACTTTTTTTTCAGTACCTGTCAACTGCTACTGGTGTTACGGTACAAGTAAGCCTCGTGAAAGGATTTTGCTGAAGAAATAAGGTGAATCTTCATAGATTTATCGATCAGAGCCCCTCACTTGGTTACAGGAAAGTAGTTATTCTGTTCTTCTGCAGCATTAGTAACTTCTCAAACAAAGAAGCCTGATTGAGGCAGACAGTGAGGGGCTTATCAGCTTAGGAAATGGGAAGGATGGTCCAATTAACTGCCAAGCAGTCAGACATAATTCACTCTGACCAGGCCAATGAGAGACGAGTCCCAGAAATGCATGTCCTGTCCATTTATGTAACACCCAAACATTCCCCCCTGCAAAGTCTTCCCTTCTGGAAGCGTTGCCTAAGTAAGGAGCAAGTCACTATAGGAAAATCCATCTGTATGGACCTGCATCTGATTAAGCAACCACCTCAGTGGCACAGGAGGCACTGCCAGTCGCTACCCTGCTGAACTCAGGCACTAGCAGCCATCACCACGCAGACAGCCAGAATGCTCTGTGCGAGGTTATCTGGGGTCTACACCACTGCGCTGTCTTCTCACACATCAACGAACAGGGCAAGATGTAGAAGGCACAAAAAGCAAAAACCCCACCCTGGTGTAGGTAGGAAGGCTTCATCTCATTTTCCTGAGCCACTTCTGCCTAGCACAGAAATAGTCAGAATGTTACTGAAGTAATTTCACAGTGTTAAAAACAAACAAGCAAACAAACTGAAGGAAAACCATATGTAAGAGCTGATTAGCAGTGAATCCAGTCACAGTACTGCTCTTCATGTCCTCTGCCATGCTTAGTACCCTGCTAGCACAGGGTAAACAGAAAGAAGGCCAAGAGAAAGAGGAAGGGAAGAAATTCTACAAAAGATGCTAGAATGAAAAGAGAAAATTCTCAGTCAACCATAGCTTTAGCTTGGGATCCATCACCTAGGATAAAGCAGGCATTTAAAGTGGAGGGAGGAGAAAAAAGAAAGAAAAAACCACATCCCCAAAACACTGGTTCGTAAACACAAACATCTGTTTAGGGGAAGTGTGGAACCTTTACTCTGCAAAAAAAATGCGCATGTGGGACCAGCTCCATCCTTCGATAAGGTACCTTGTTTTGTTTAATCCTCTCAGTTTTTAAGTGCCAGACTTAAGACTGCCACAGTCAGAAACACATGCTATGAACAGGAGTGTAAAAAACCCCAGTTGTGTGGAATATTTATGTTACATATGGCAACATCCTATTTGTCAGGCAGTTACCAGGAGCTAAGGAATCTGTGTGGTACCAGCAAATTCGCCTTGCAGCAGGGTGTTAGAGCAAGCACAAACCAGACTATATATGGTATGTTTACTGAATGATTAGGAATAAATATGGTACAGAAGAAATGATGTCTTGTATTAGACGCTGGGCTTCCTGCTGCAAGGCAAACTACCCTGCTCAGAAAGCAGCCTGTCACATATTCCTCATAGGCTTCTGGCTGCGGGTGCCAGTGAAACCTCTAGAAAACAGGAACAGGTTATGTGGCAAGTAATGATTAACTATGTGGAGGATCAGCCCTCCAAGCTCCACCCGCCAGCATTCCCTGTCTCCTTGCTGCTCTTCCTCCCCCGCTACTTTTCGGCTGGGAGTGTTTGCAGGGCGAGCTGGCGGAGGGGACGGAGGCACACAGAGGAACATGCTGCGCCGAGCGCTGCCTCTGCCGCGGGATGACGGGCACGGACAAGTGCACCCTCTCTTTCTTAAGAAACAGCTGGCAGCAGGCGAGTGAGCGCTGCAACCATCCGCCTGCCCCACATCCAAACCCAGCTGGCACAGGACTATTTCATAACGGGGAGGAGGGGGGAAAATCCTGAAAGGGAGAGGGAGGAGGGTGTACTGAAGATGCCTTAAAGCACAGAAGAAGGTTCGTGTCTGGCTTCTGCATCCTGCCTAACCTGTTTTGTGGCATGTTCCAGTTAACTCTCCTTTTGGTCGAGGTTGTTCGTTGTTTTTCTTTTGGCATCCAAAGCCAAGTTGCAGCCCCTTCTCTCCTCTGACTCCTTTCACGCTCCATCACACTCCAGTACAAACATGGGTAAATGGAAAGGAGAAGCCAGAAAGCAAAACGCTGAGTTCATCACAGACTGAAACTGGATGCAGAGTTTCTTTACTGGAGGGAACTGGATCTTCCTTGTCAACTCACCAGGACCATCAGCCCTCAGGTGCCAGACTTCTCACCTTCATCACTGCTTTTCAACATTAGCAACTCATCAAGAAAACTTAAAACTACACGAAGTGGTAAGAGGGTGGGAAAACAAAGCAAAAAAAAAAGCCCCAAACCTCAAAACACACACCCAGAAGATTGCATGCCACACAAATCTAATCAGAGCACAGCGCGGGAGCAGCAGCAGTGATCACAGCACCAGGACATAACATCATCACCACAGCACATTTATGTCTTCACTGTGTACAGTACTCACAGGGTTAATGAGTAGCCCAAAGATCAGAAATAAACCCGCTAGGCAACGAAAGCATCAACTCTAGGCTGTGCTGGGTGGTTTTTGACAGGGGTTAAGCTGTCGGTAACCAGTGACAAGAACTTGGTGGTTCAGTAGCCATTTTAAGCAGCAGGTATATTAATCACGGGAGTGCAGTAACAAAAGAACCAGGAGCAAACACATGCTACAGAAATGAGGACCCATAAAAGCTCAGCAGCACACACATACCCCTCCGTCATGTGTAAAATAAACTTAGAGAAGCCAACAAAGAAGAAAGATTATTCCATGACCTCCAGAGCACAGCAGATCCCTCAGAGCAATGAGTGCTAGGCATCAGAAACTTCCTGGTTTCCAGGCCGTTGTTTCACATGTTTTCTGGGGAGTTTGCATGCTGTGGGAAAGATTCCCAAGTACACTGAAAGCAAGCCTGCAACATCCCCTTCCACTCCCACAGCAAGAATGCAGTCCATAAAAGATTAAAGTGTTGGAAACATATGCTTGAGCGAAGACTCCTCTTTTTAAAAAAAAAAACCAACACATCAACAGTTTAGCAGTTGATGCACTTATCAAAATATTTTGCCATCCCTTTTATAAGACAGCAAGGTGGGGGGGGAAGGGAGATGGAGCAAGCAAGCAAGAGCGTGTGAGACACATGCAGTCTGTAACCTGAACACCGTTTTACAGATGTATTTACTATCCTGCTTTTCTTTGGGGGCTTTTCAGGCCAGGGAGGCCTCTGTCTCTGTGCTATATGCTAGCCAGCTCATAACAAATGAGCAATCACAGAATAAGCAGATCTGGCTCCTTCTCTGAATCTACTGGGATGCTGAGGCCCAAAGATGTACCTGAAAAAACTTCCGTTGGATTATGAGCCCGATCAATCCCTTTGGTCACGCGAGTGCCTGAAGTCTCATACAATTATTAACTGTGCTGCAGTCACATGAAAGAGAACAAGCTTCCCCCTCCCACCCTCATCCCACGGGTAACATTATGTGGGCAGTAAATATATGAAGGAACATGGTGAGGCGGGGGGTGTGTGTGGAAACCTCCACAGAAAGGCTTCACAGCTGTACATTCTATTATTATTTCTTTTTGCTGGACAAATTATGGACATTTCAGGCAAGCCTGACTGATGCCCAGACATGTTCAGGTACCCAAAGGAGAGTGACGTGGGGAATCCTCATCTCTACTCAGTGCTGCTTTCATCAAAGAGGGAAAATCAAAGGTGTTTCCAATTTTCCCCATTTCTTAAACAGTATGATGATGGAGCATGGAAAGTATTTTTACTAAAGCACAAGTGAGTAATTTCTAAATTGGTGGGCTTGCTTTGGAGGTGTTCTTATTTGTTGGAGGGGATTCAACAGGTATGAGAGAAGAGAGATGGGAAAAAGAGACCACTGTGCTTCTGAGGAGAAACTCTTGGCATTGAGACAAATGAGGTAGGCAGCGTTGACTAAAACCCTAAGCTGTGATTCAGCTGTTGGGACCAGACTCTCACGGAGCCTCCCTGCTTTACAGCTTGCGCTCACGTAACTAAGAATGGAGATGGAACTTTCTAAATCTGCTTTCCAGGACCGAGAGGGAAACGACAGAGAAACAGCATTCAACCAGCACGGTACCCAACTAACCCCCAACTCATGCACCTCCCAGTCTGCCAGAGGGCTGCTGTTGCACTATTTTAGCTGTGAACCAAGCACTGCAGGTGTCTGTGCGCTGTAGAAAGCTGAGCTCAGAAATACTAATGACTGCAATCCAACTAGGATGGAAGCTGTGCCTGACGGATGTGCAGCCCCTCTGGCCTCCCCCGACACATCCTAACGCAGCACAGCAGCCCCTCCCGCGTGGTGTTTCAGCTGAAAACAGTAAATTGTGCTGACCTTAGAAGGGGGGATAAGCAGGGAAGGTGGTGAGAAGGAGTGTCAGGTTTGACATCAGATGACATCTCATAGACACAATTAAAAATATAAAGCACAGCGCATCTTTAAGTGCTCACATCTATACAGTCACCAGCCCTGTGACACTGAACAAGAAAAGCTGGTGCTGGGGGAGATAAACAGCGGGTTGATGACAAACAATAAAACATAAATGAGCACAACCTCTTTCAAACTGCTACACGTATTTTCTGTTAAGTTGTAATTGAATATGCCCCCAACAAAACAACTACATTTATAATATTATACCATGCATCCATTTTAGAAAATATTTTAAAATGTGCTTTTGCCTTGGCCCACCTACACAAAATAATGAAGAAATACCACTCGTCAGGAACTCCCTAAGAAAAATAAACCTTAAAATAGCATGGTACGCTCACTGAGTAACACGTATTTCTGCAAAACTGCTGTTCTTTATATATTTTGCATCTGAAAACTGCAAGTCTCACACGGGCACACACAAAAGACAGACAGACTGCTGCTGTGGACAAAATGGTGCCATTTAATACAAAAATCTGGTTTATGCATAGCCTGGCTGTAGTGCATGCTGGGCCCAAGCAGAGTGGGATGCAGCCAGTTATATCGAACAGTTGTGCCCTCAGCAACAAATGGTGCATTCATAAAACTGGAAAAGCCTCTGTCTAGGGGATCGCAGCTCTGCAAAGGAAACAATTGCTTGCTGACATTTTCTGAGGGAGGATATGGCCAAAAGAGGTTGAGGGGGAGAAGTATGATCTACAGGAAAGTTATGTTCAGAAGAAATACCAAAATATAAGGGAAGAAAACCCAAATCAGCCACTGAGCTCCCTTTGCACTCTCCCTCCATTAGCTAGTCTCTAACAAAAGAGCAAGGCCACCTGAAAAGACATGTGGTTGGAAAACACTTGGCCAGTCAAGAGTATAGAAGAAAAAGAAGGAAAGAAAAAGCTTTCTTGTAGAACGCTGGCCCATGAAGAAGCGACAGCCATCACGCAGGCTGCAGTACACAAAGTCGCATGTGACAGGCAGTTTCTCACAAGTTTCTTACCCTTGCCTTTATTAGCTATGCCACCTCCACACTGGTAACTAAAAGCCAACATCTGGTGCTAGCTAAATGTCACCACAGACAATCCCTTTAATAAAAATTTAAAGAGTCTGGGTGCTAACAAGGAAATCATTAGTGCTTTGAATGTAAGACCCTACATGAGAGCTTCAAGACTGAAAAAATCCTGGCTTTTAAGCTATCCAGAGCAGTGACTCTGGTGTGCACTAACCCCTTTCCTCCAGACCCCATGCCACCTCACACTGGGGATGCTCAGTTCACAGCTGCTGGCCCGTGTGTATCCCATCTGGACAGTTCATCTGGTCAGCACCCTGTGCTGGGAATCCCAAAAAGGTCTATGGATGTCCAGATCTTGCTGCAGGATGGGAGCATGCTGCCCAGTCTGCCCTTGGCCTAGGGAGCTCTGGCTCCTGAAGCTGAAATGCCAGACAGTGCAATCTGCTCCAAACATACCTGGCATCTGCATCTCTGAAAGCGAATCTGACCACGAGACACCCATGCAAGTCGATGCAGAAGTGCTCCTTTTGAAGCTAAGCAGTTAAGCAGCATAGCTTATTAATGAATACCTGTCACCTGCTCTGTTCTACTGAGCTAAGTAATAAAGCAAAAAACCCCCACATCATACACCATAACTGAAGTTCAGTGGGAGAGTCAGTGGCAGTTCCTGTAAGAGACCAAAAGAACTGAGGCCCACCTACACATTGATAGGAAATAAAAAACAACTCTCCCCAACCACTCCTGGCTGCCCTGAGGCTGTGGTGGGGCATGCACCCTACTTCCTCCTGGTGCTCGTGCAGCATAGAGGCCTCACATCTCACCCAATAAATGTTTTCTCCTAAAAACTAATCTTGACAGTTTGGGAGAACTGAGACTGTCTTCCAGAGCCAAGAAGTGCCCAGCTGAAGGACAGCCAACAGAAATTTTGTGGCTGACAGAATGAGTCCCTCCATTATATTATCAAGAGAGTGTGTGTTTTAAGAGATTATTAATAGAGTCCTCTTGCACTGAAGCCTTTTCTAGGGTGTCTAAAAAGGGGATGCATGTAATTCTTCCTAATTCCCCGTGCACCTAATGGTCTTCTGAGAGCCTTTTATGAAACAATTTCAGAGGTGAACAGGACTGTCGTTCCACAGACTGACAGTAAAAGTATTTTTCCACAGAGGTTTAAAAACCCAACCAACCAACCAACCAACCAACCAACCAACCAACCAAAGGCAAAACAGGATGAGTGGTTCTTCAAGAGAGAGAGGGCCATTCCTGCACCTCAGTGCCACAAGCAGCCAAAACCTGCAGGTCTGTGGAGTCGAGGAATAAACACTGGCAGCACGCACGGCAAGCTACAGAGGTGAGAACTGAGCCATAGCTATTGAGGCACTGGAGAATGAATGGTAATGCTTTTGTTTACCAGCTGTGCACTGCAAATGATTGCTTTTGCAAGAAAGCTTGTACTGCACTTGCATAAATAATTTCAATAAAATGGTATAAAAAGCCACTTCACTGATGCCGGTTATCAGCTGCAGACTACAGCAAATACAAAACTGCAAAAGGTCGTACAGAGGCATCAAAGCAATCTAAAAACTGTCTGCCTTTACTCCTTGGTCAGTTTCCAGGCAAGGCAAAATTCTATACACACATGTAATGTTTCATACACGCTCCCCTTAAACCTGCCCTCAGTACTAAGTGAATGCATTCTAGAATTAGTGGCACACATGATTTGGTTTCCCTCCATAGGCTTTACAAAGGCTTCTAATACAACACATGATCAACTTATTAGGAAATTGTTTGTTTTAAATTTGGAGAAGGCAGTGAAAACACCTGGGAAACCGTGGGAGAACATCAACAGAGTTGAAAAGAAAATTATATCCCAGCCTCCTGAAAAACTTTAATATAAAGCTCTTTGGGAAGTCTGTGAAGAAGGGATGAACAAAGAGTACTCCATTTGAGAAATGTCCTTCCTTTGAACACTGAATCACAGAATACAAGTCTTCGCATCACCTTGCAAAAGAAAAAATAATCCTGCTTGAAATGTGTCACTTTTTTGCTGCTGTTTACTTTGTTTGTTTGTAGTGGTTTGGTAAAATCCCACAAATATTTTAGACTGAAACCACAGTCCGTATTTTATATTTAGATGAACTATGGCATCTTTCAAGAAGCTGTAATTGCAAGCCTGCATCTAAAGCTCTCCCTCTGCCTGCCCTGGGACCATGCAGCCACCTCAGAAGGAAGAATGCGGGCCCCCACTGCAGCCCTGGTGGTGACTCTCCTCCATGCAGTGGCCCAGCCACCCCACAGCTCAGTTCCAGGTGGATGCCAGAGTGAGTCCTTGTACCTCCCATGATAAGGGATGGTTTTGAGTAGGATGGCTAATGTCTGTAGGTAAAATTTAAAACGAACAAAAAAGTCTCTTCCTTTCTTTCTTTTACTTCCCATCTGGTCCAGGTGGAACAAACAGGATGAGATTTACCTCTTGTGCTGATGCCTTTAGTATCAGCCCTGATTTAAATCAATATAAAATGCAGTAGGGAAAGGAGCCTGAAGGTTCCTAACCGGGTGTGTTGAACACCATGACCTCCTCACACCCCCGCCCCACAAATGCTTAACTGCTGAATGAAATTCCTCTCGTTTCCTGCACTGAATCATCTGTGTCACCACAAAGATGAGATTTTTAACTGAGCGCACACGTTTCTGATTTGAGTGGCATGCAGTGGAGGGTGTTTCTCAAACTACTGTCAGAGCAGCCACACACGGTTTGGATTTCTTCTGTGTTTGATGTATCATTTAACTAAATCTCTGTTTTTCCAATAAGGTACAACCTTTAAGTGATGCTGTCTTCTAGGAAATATGTAGGTGAATGCTGCTGCTTCTTTTGCAAAGTATTATTCGAATGGAGCTAGGAGGGACAGGATATGCTGATTTGCACAATTAAAAATAACTTAAAATCGAACTGTGGCATTGGATGCTTCAACAAATTTCATTAGGGCAGATTACATGCTCTTTTCAAAATGCCTTTTTTATAGACCTCAACTTAAAATAATTTCATTAATTTACCCACAAATTACCTCATTTTCATTGCTAAGCCGATCAACTATTTTTTAATCACTACAGCAATTCATTCTGCAGAAAAATTAGCAGCACTGTACCCCTCAAATGCAATAAAGAAACATCCAAGTCACCCAAGAGAAAGAAAGGTGAGGCAAAATGCTAAACCACAGTTCTTTAACCACCCTTCCTAACCAGAATGGCTTTGTATCATCGCAGGCACGGAAGGGAGGAAATTGTGATCTCTGTTTGGCTGTGCACTGCTGAAGTCAGTGGGATCTTTGTGGATGTGGGTAAGAACAGGCCCCTACAAACATGCAACAAGCAATAGCAAAGCTTATACCCTGCTCTGGATTGATCTGAGTCACGAGGAGCTCAAGCTGTCAGTCAGCAAGAGTCCGAGGAGGGCTGATTGTTCTGGTCATCTCACTGGAGCAGAAGAAAAATTCAAGATGCACATCCTCCTTGCAGTACCCCCACATACTCTCACCCAGATGAAAGCTTAAGGACAAGAATCATGTTTTTCACAGAGGCCTATTTTTTCCACAAAGTGTTGTCAACCTTCTCCACCCTTTATTTTAATAAAGGAAAACCTACCATCCTTTTGACCTTGGACTTGTTCATTTTCTCTGTTTCTCTCAGTACATGCTCTTTGCTAACCATTCAGCATGCTGCGAGCCCTGATAAAAGTGGTTAATGTTTACTGAAACCTGTGTATGAACTGTACTAAACCTGATGCAGGGGGAGGCAAAGTTCTGCTAACAGCATCCATGACCAATTAAAAAGAAGTGTTGGCTTGTTTTTCTTTTTAAACTCATCCCCCCCTGCTAAACAGCTGCATGAGTAGATGGACAGGCAGCACAGGGAGAAGACTGAAAAAATTCTTCTAATCCATCCACCTAGACACTTCAAAATTAGTCCCTGTTCTGAGTACCACAGGCCTTTCAAGAATTTACAAAAGCAATGGAAGAACTACTGGGGTTCTCTTTCTGAGGGATGCATACTTTATCCCTAAATAATTGTTTTCCAAAACAGTCTGAAAACCTACAAGTCTAGCAGAACTGCTAAGTGTTTCCTTTTAGCTTTCCCGGTAGAAGTCCATACACCCTTGGCTTGAGCAGTCTCCAAAACATCCTATCAATTAAGTGAAAAAGCAGACTATTACTACTGTAAACTCACACTACAATGAACAGTTCATCAGCATGATTCAGAGGCTTTATATTTATCATAATTTCTTCCCTGCAGAGACACAGAAACAATCAGCAGTTTCAACAGCTGTATCCCTGCACTATTTAGAAGAACATTTTGGACCATAGACTAAATGTATGCATTGCCTCTTCTTAGTTTCCCGGCATTTTCTCCATCTGTATTGTAATAACCAGCCCAGAGAGCTCCTTCCTCCCTCCCACTGTCTCTGGTGACAGTGGGATGCTCTCAGGTGTTTAATGACAATTTTTTTTTTGTACTAGAGGGCAGCAACAGTGCCACAGTCACCTTGGAAACAACCATCACCCACTGTTTGCAGAACAAACAATGGTACCTTTTCAGCCAGCACAAGGCAGGCAGGGCAAGGGGCAGCCAAGCAATTCTGGGACTTACAGGAGTGTTAACATATTGCATTCATTCAGTGCGTCAAAAAATAGTTCAGCACGAGGAGCAAGGCGCTCTCAAAGTGAGAGCCTTTGACTGCAAACCACAGACAAGTGCACAGGGCTCAGAAGGTCAAACAAGTCTCCCCAGTCAGCAAGGAGGTCTTTTCCTCTGATTTTCTTACTTGCCCTCCTGTTCCCCTCTCTTGTACATACAGAAGGAAGAAGAACACACCTATTTAAACTGATCTTATCCACGAAAAGTCAAGTGTTCAGCTTCCAAGTAGCGCTCTCTGAAGTTTTCTCAGTGTGCCAAAATATTTTAAAGAACTGTTTACCCGCACTTGTAGTGCTTTGTACCCAATGCATCAAGAGCCGTTTCCAGAAGCGTTCCTTGTGAAGTTAGTGAGAATTGCGGTTATTCAGCATTTCAGACCGTATGCCTAAGCACTCAAACAGTTATATACCCCTCTCCTCTCAAAATAATTCCATTTTCAGAGAGACAACCTGCCTGCTTTAAAATAAAGAAGATGTACATCTGGCTCAACAGTAACTTCTCAGTGTCCTCCTGTCTCCTGGAGACTTTTCCTCTGCTCAAAAAAAAAAAAAAAAAACCAGCACCAAAGAAGCCTTTTTACCTACAATAACCGGGGGGAAAGCTAAATATTTAAGGATTCAAGTTTTATCAATTTAAACATGCTCTCACAAAATGCTTCGCTCTTGTGGCCTGCTGCAAGCGGAGTGTTCAAAGCAGAATGGAGACTGAGGTGTCACTCGGATACTTTACTGCTTTACAACCTTCCCACAACAGCTCGCAGACACCTACAATGCTGAGAGCAACCTGACAGCAGTCCAGCTGCCCAGCTCATCCGTACGGCCACTTGGCAAAGGATTGCAAGGCCCTACAAAACCACGCTGCTGCTTGACTCGTGCATAAAAGGGCATCCAGGTGTGCTGTGAAGGAGTGCCAGGTACAACACACCCAGCTGAGAACTGCACGGAGGTGATGAGAGCTGTACAAAGGTACAACAAAGCAGCTCTTGGGTGAGATCTGTAGATTTCCACATCACAATATAAACACTTTTCTATAGCCTTCACTCATCTTTTCACAGCACACTCAGCTTTGGCAAAATAAAAAGGGAAAAAAAAAAGGCAAATCACCTTTAGGTCATTAGAAACACTGACTGGTGCTGTCCTGCAAACTAAAGCCTCCAGCAAGCTTGTCCGTGGGCCGGACAGGTTCACTCACGACTACAACCATGGTAGCTCAGTTGAGTCAGACTAACATTACTAAAAACCTACCTTAATGTTCATTAAGATGCAGGTTAACACATTAACTGGTCTTGCACAGCCACAAACATGGCTTTGGACACGGTAGGCTGTACCTTAAGGAGCATCAGGAGAGCTTTTTTTTTTTTAATTGTGTTCGGCTAACTCAGTTGACCTCGAACAATTGAGACACACACCCTTTTTGCCTGTCAGGACAGGGTCCTCCTCTGTCTTGTACTGCTGGGACAGGAGAAGTGAAATATGTATGGAGGTGATTCACATACAACCCATCCTTCACTTACTCCTAATAGGGGGTGGAGGGGAGGGAAGCATATGGGTGAAAAGCCGCAGCTGTTCCAAGGCTGTTCCAACTTTACAGCACACGATTTATGGAAAACAAAACAAGAGGAGCAGAAAAATAGGATTTGAACATTACTGACCTAAAAGAATCATTGTAAATACCTCCTGCTCTGTGCAAGGGCTACCCTGGGCTCCATCTGCCTTCAAGGCCAAGAAAGGAAACATTAAACTTGAACAGCAGCCAGGATTCACTGTCTGCTTCCTAGCGTGCTTAGATGGGGCAGTCTCTACCTGTGGCAGAGCACCGGCAGGGCACTGCCCAAGCGCTGCTCCTGCTCTGCACTTGGCACTGTCACTGAGAGCGCCAGCCAGAGCCCAGCCGAGGGGCAAACACAGCTCTGCCCCAGCATCCGCAACCAGCACCCAGTTCGGATGGGAGCGCGCTCCTCGCGCCCCAGCAACCGGCTCAGGAAATTTTGGCAGAGGCACGTGCTGCAGAGGGCTCTGACGCAGCAGGCGAGGGAGGTGCGGGTACCAGTCGGACAGGAACACGCTCCTGCACAGGACAGGCTTCCAGCAGGCTGGGTATGCTACTCAGGGCACCGCACCACTGCCCGAGCAAACACGGATGCAGGCGCATCCCCTTTGCTCGGGCATCACCGCCAAAACTCCCTGTGGCCGTGCCCAGGGGACCCAGGCCTCCCTGCCATGAGGGCGTCGGAGCAGCAGTGGCTGCGGCAGGGCCAGCCCTTCCCTCCCTTCCCCCCGCGCAGCCGCCCCCACCCTCCAGGAGCTCTATCGCAAATCCCCAGGCCGCGCCGACTGCCAGCTGACAGAACTGTTTAGTCAGCAACCAGCGAGAGAGGAGCGGCCGCCCCCCTCCATCCTTCCCGGCTCCTTCCCGTGGTACCTTCCCCGCCGCCAGCAGCGCCAGGGAAAGAAACACTCTCTTGCTGCCCAAGCCCTCCCCAAAACGGTGAATACCCGAAGTATTCACATTTCCATAAAGTTTGTCGAGCTTTGCACGTAGCTGAAGGATCCGGGTTGTTGTTTTGCTGGTTTTTTTTCCCACCCCCTCCCCTCGGTGCTTTGTACAACCCTCTTTCACCACCCTGCCCCATCCCCCAGGCGAGAGGAGATCCAGAAGCGCTGCTGCTGCTGGAGGAACTTCCTCCATTTGCTGTGAGAACATCACTCCGGCGGCCCCGCGCCCCGCGCCGCCCCGCAGAGGAAGTGCAATATAATAGCCAGGCCCCAGGTGCCAAGGTTAGCCTGTCCTTTTCCTCTCCCCGGGATGATTTCCACTCCTTTCCATACCAGCCTCCCGAAGAGCAAGGCCTTTAAAGTTCCGTGGAAAAGTTATGAACAACACCAGCAACAACAACAAAAAGAAAGCTGAAACCTACTCAAGCACCACCGCATGGCCTTTGCACACCAGAACTTACATGATTCAGAAAGGCTGAACCTTTTCCATGAAGCGAAAAGTCTGCTTTCATCCATGCACAAAAAAGCCGAACAATCGTACTTTCCTAAGTCAGAGCAGCAGCCCAGCCCGCGCCAGCGAGGCAGCAGTACCACCAGCTAAGGAACTGCCTGTTCTCCGCTTGCCCAGGGCAGATGTAACAACCACAGCAATACAAATGTCTCGGCTGAAAGGAAAACCGCATCTCAGGCCAGGCTGGAATAATGAAAACCCTGGGCAAAAGGCATGGATTTAGTCTACAAGGAAGATGGAGATCTGCACCCAAACTCTGTTTCTCGGAGCATCAAGTACACAGTTTCCATCCTCTATTCTGACAACACCTGCATAACTGAAGACGCAGAGTAATTAAAAAAAAAAAAAAAGCTTTTAATGGAAAGTCTCACAGTGTCTTATTATACTTTTCCCTTTTCAGTTTGCTTGCTTGGTACAAAAGCATGCATCTGCTTCCTCCAAAATGCAAAAACTCGGTGTTGAGTTCTTGGAGGAAAGCTCCTACACTGGCTCATTTCACAAAATCCTCTGCTTTTCCAGGTGGAACAAGGGGAGATTAAAAGGTGTAACTATGCCCTAGGTGTTATGATGTTATCCATAATTTATGCAGAAACAAAATGTCCCGTACTGACATCCCTATAACAAAGCATTCATTTGGCTTATACATGGTGAAAAAGTGAAGTCTCTGCTTTCCTCCTCTCCTACTCACAACAAAATACATGCAAGCATTCTTTTTTGCCTTTCTTCCCAGCTGGGTATCCATGCAACTGCTCCAATTCATCTGATTACTAAACTGCAGAACAACTGAGGAAAGTGAAGAGTTAGCAACCTGTCTCAGTTTATCATACTGTCAATATAAGGAGTCACTGAAAGGAAAAAAACCCGACCCTACAGTCTCCAAATAACTACGCAATGGTGAGGACTGAAATTCTCTAGAAAAGAAGAATGTTTTAAGTTCAGAACCCCTTAATTCTCTCTTCCACGCTTCAGTGCTAAAACCTCACATTCTACACAGGCTGCCTGCTGCCAAGAGATAGACAGCTGCAACACGTAGACACAAAAAGGAGGTGTCTTTTGGCTGGAGTTTTAGATTTCTACATGCTGCCCTGTTTTATATGCTACTCCCTCAAACAGTTACAAAAAAATAACTGCAGATATCTAAAAACAAGTGGGACTATTGTAACTGATGATAACTACCAATAGAGCCTGTATTAAATCTGTAGATGCCATAAGGCCCTTTCACAGTCCATGTTCCTCTGCAACAAGGCAATTTTCTTGGAAATGTGCTGTTGCAGTCTTTGTACTTACTTGGCTTTTAGCATATGTTTAGTTTCATATCTTATAATAGAAGCCTGGGCATTCCAACAAAACCTACATCAGTCTTCACTCTTATTTTCCTTAAGCTGGTATTTCTGGGCTGTGATTGATACTCTTCCCGTGGCTAGTCAAACCAACTTCTTCCACAAAAGACACACCAACACTGGCAAAGCTGCACCAGATTTGTACCGGTCCAGTCAGAACAAAACCTGGACCACAATCTTACATGATGAAACATGATCTCCTTACACAATATCAAGCATGATTAAGACAGATACTCTCTCAAGATGGAAATTAATTTGGAAATAAAATGAACAGCTGAAGGAGACATCTGATTTCCAGAATTTTTTACAAAGGTAATGCAGTAATGAGATTTACATCAAGAGAGCAAACAAAGAATGTGTGATAAGGTGGGAAGATGGGACTATCTTTGCAGCCCAAACTCTCAAGCTTCTTGATAAAAACAGTGTGTAGTTTTGTGCTGTTTGCACTGAGGGTCAACATCTCTCCAGAAGCTCTTCCCTTCCTTCAGCTGCTCATTCCTAGGCAAGGGAAAGACTATGATTTGCCTCCCCTTTACTAACCAAAACAGAAGTTGGTGAGGTATGATTGTTCAAAGACACAAAGAGGACTGGCTACTCAGAACATTTTAGAGATAAGGCTTACAGAGAAGCCCCACAAACCCCTCGTATCAGCATCTCAGAAGATTACAACAGCAGGAGTAAACTGCTAGAGGTGAGGGGGTAAACAAATTACAGAAAAAAAAACCCCAAACCCAAACAACCAAACCCCTTCAAGCTAGCTTTGCTGCTTCTTCATCCTATGATGTCAAATGCCCATTTAGGTTGCCAAGGAAACCATTCTGAAGTCACTCATTCAATGTCATTATGGATTTTTTTAGTTACCAAGGCAAAGACACACCAGAAAAGGGACAGCTGGGAGGAAATACCTAAATATCAAAAGACTCTTAAAAAAGAGCATCTTCAAAGAGATAAAAAACATCAAGAACAGATCTCCATTGAGATTTTTCCCTTTGCATTGTTTGCAGTCACATACCTGGAGGAATACTTGCCTTGAAGTGGTGGAGGGAAGATGCTTGAATACAAGTGGCGTTAAACACAACCTTTGAAGGCAAACACCACAATGTACCTGAAAGACAGGGGCAAGTGGGAAAAGGAAAAGGGGAGGGAGTGGGGAAAGTGGCTCTATTAACATAAGGCTGCCACTCTTAGAGTTACTGGAATCACAGTACAGAGATACCCATGAACTGATAGTAGCCATGGAGCGAACGCTCACGCTCACCTTCAAGTAGGCTGGACGCCAGAAAGCAGGTAAGAATCTACATGTTAAAAATGAAGCATCTTTAAAAAAATGCAAAATGGTTGTACTGGTTTTTCAACATCACAGCTCCAAGCCAGCAAAGATTCTAAGCCCAATAAACACAGCAGATGCAGTTCCTCTATACCAGGACAGATACAACAGACATTGCTAATCACCCCTCACCCATGGAGCAGAGCTTGGATTAAGCTCTGTCTACAGGAATTCATTAACCCAGCAGCACTGATTCAAGTGCTGATGATTCAAGGATCCATCCCAGCAGGCAATGCATCTTGTTTTAGCCAAAGTTGATTTGAGGACCTTGCAAAGATAATCTGGCAAAAAGGCATTCCACTTGATTCTTCCACTTTTCATCCTGGCCCTTGCTTCACTAGGAAGACATGACGGTTCTGATGGTTTGAGCAACAGTCTTTTTAATGATGGTTGCATGGGCTTTTAAAATCTGTTCTACCTGTATTGCAATCAGAAGTCCTGTCATCCTCTGTTCTTTTCCCACCTCCTTCTGCCAGCACAACTAAATCAGCTGCACAGTAAGTCTGCTGAGAGAACTGATCAAGCCAAAACTGAACTTTCCAAAGACAGAGGGACAAATACAAGCAGTCCTTATCAGCTTTCTGGCCTAGCACTTTAAGGCATACCTTTAAGATATTTAAAATACTTATTATTTTGAATACATACCCTAAGAAAACAAGCAGTCAAGAAAATACTTCTAATTAAAGCAACATAAACATGCCCTCCTGCTTACACATACACAATGACTTTATTTTATGTTTATTTTTAGGTTTTCCTGATCTGACACCCAAGAGCAGAGAGACACCTGCAAAGCACATGCCACGCTAGGGCTCCATTCCTTGCTCCTCACATGGCCTTTATGATATTAATTTTAAATTTAAGCTACTAAATGCATAGAGCAGCAGCAGAGCAATACAAGGGGAGCTCTGAATTCAACAATCAGACCTACAACCACAGCTTGACAGTTCAAAAGAACAGCCCCTGCCTCCTTTCTCCAAACACATAAGCTTGCTACTTTCAAATACTATATCATTCAGAGCCCACAGAGCTCAGTATTAAGTGCTGAACAGCTTATTATAATGGTTTTACACATAACAACCTTCAAAGATTATCATCATAAATCAGTACTACCTGATGAACGGGGCTTGTTTCTCCTAAGACCACTACATTTCATCCATCCTGAGCGGCTTAATACAGGGAGTAAGTAACCTGGATAAAACTGAGTTCCACTGTGAAAGGCTTTAGTTACCAGAAGGTTTGAAAGCACTAGCGTCACCCTTGCAACTAAGTTCCCAGTTCAGGCAAGTTGAAATAAAGTTTTCAACAGCTGAACACAAATCAAGTAGCACACATCATTTGGTGGGCAGGTTAAGGTAGGGCTTTAAAAGCCAAGGTTCCTTTTTAGGCCATGTCAGCAGTGAAGAATGTGCAGCACACAGAGGAAGAAAGGGGTTAGCATGACCTGATCTAAACCTCTCCTTCCTCACTCTCCACAAGCAGCTGCATTTCAGCAGCCTTGTAAGCACTGATTTGTAAAGCAATCTAACTAAGTAAATACTAGCACTATGGTTAGTACTGAAGCAAAATTGTTTCGGTTGCAAAAAATAAAATCTCAAAGTCTACCAACGTGGACCAGTCAGTCCTACAGGTGGACAAGTGGGCTCACAACTAGCAAATATAAAAAAAAGGGATGGAAACACAGTAGAATTGCAGAATACGCTGATTTTACTTCAGTGAGCTCAAAACAATTCCTCTGATACCTGCTGAGAATAAACTGATGGATGAAATCTAGTTGTCATCCCAAATCAGGAGGCAAGCACAGAAAGTGGGCAAACTTTATTGTGGGTAGTATCTCTCAATTTAAGCAGAACCTAAAGAAACACCCCCAGAGCCAGCAAGGACAATAGTCCCTTGTCTCTGGTAAGTTGTATTCACCAAGGTTTTAGATACACAGGGCATGCTTCAGGCTGCCATTTGTAGGGAGGAAACAGGGGGGCATATTAAGTGGGGGGATCCAGGGACATTGCTCGTGGAAACCAGCAGTATATTTGGGAAGGGAAACAGCAAGAAAAGCACCATTTAAACAAGCAGTTCCCAAGCAAACAGGATGGAAGCAACTGAACCAGACCTACAATCAATCTCACAAATCAGCATCTTCGGCAACTTGCCAATGTGGAGAAAGTTTCACAAAAAAGCTGCTGGAGAATCATGGCAGTACCTGGAAATCTTTAAAGCCTGTCCAAGTATATGTCTTACAGCAATAAATATGTAGGCAAATAAAGTATTTTTGGCATGTGCCTGTGATAGATGTTAACAAGGCAAACTAAAGCTTTAAAAAGCATTGATGAATGTCATTTTCAAAAGTATGGAACTACTTCTGCATAATAATGGATATTCAGATTAGGACTCCAACCTGGGAGGAAGGCCACAGAGGTGATACAGCAGAGGTCCAGAAAATCCTGAAAGGCGTGGAGAAGGTTGGTAGCAAATGAATACTTGCTATTTCCCTTAGTACAAGTCCTAAATGGTATTAAGTGAAAGCATAAAATGGGAGGTTTAGAAAATCAGTTTTTCACCTCCTCTCCAACAAAGCATACAGATAAACTGCAAAACTCACCATCACAACATGCCAAGTGTCAGTACAGGTTCAAAAAGCCACTGGACAAGCTCACAAAAAAGGATTATTGAACCTAAATACTGTAACTATATTAATATCCCTTGGCTCAAGGGATTCCAGAAGCTGCACATTGCTACATTAGGAAAGCATCATTAATAGGTGCCCTCTTGCCATACTCTCTCTTGATAAATCCACATTGACCAGCATCTTGGGCATGATAAGCTTTGGGTCTGACTTGGTATTAAGACATAATCAGGACTCCCTCTGATTTTCCGTTCTGCAGGCATGACTTACTCCACGGAGTTTAGCACAGAACTAAAGCACCTTCTGCCACAGATTCAGAGGCACTTCTGTCAGCTTGAGGAGGCATTCTCTGCTCTGAATCCAAGCTTCACCAGAGAAGCAGGTACCAGGAACTGCTCATTCCAGGACAGGGCAGTCCTGAGGAAACGTCGCCAGAGCCGCAGCTTCAACGTGATTCAGGTCAGGGTGATTTCAGAGGTTACTGTACCAGGGCTGTCATCCCTGTCTGACAGGCAGTGGTTACTGTGCTTGCAGCAGACACGTCCAGCTCCAGAGATGCCCATAATTGAAGTTTTAACTACCACTCAATTCAATTCAAACACAGCAAACTCTGAAGTGCACCGCTTGGGAGGAGACACATCCACCCTTCTGCCTCCTCTGCAACATAAACCAAGCCCTTCATCCAGGGTCAGAGCAGAGCAGCAGGACAAGAAACCTTTGGAAAAAAATTAAGTGCTTTCTGCATCAAACATTTGCCTGAGGTTTCCACCCAGCCAGTGAGTACAGGCATGCTTACTTCCAGGCCTTTGGATAGGGATAGTAGTTAGAGGCTCATTTGTGGACCACCTCCAGCAGAAGAGCCCAGCACAGAGCCAGGCCTCTTGTTGGTACTGCCACAGGCCATATTAACTTGTCGCCTTCAATATGCATCCAGCAGAGTTCAGGTCATGGATTTGTTGGAAGTTCATCACTTATTCAGGCTTTTGTGTGAGAGGTCATCGCTGTCAAACTGTCTGCTTTCACAAGCACAAAAGCTCATGTTAAAATGTAAATACTTACAGGTGTTCCACCAAGCACTCAAGATGAAAGTCAGAGCAAATATATTAGTCCTAGCCATATTTTACAATGCTGGTAGTACTTGAATGTCATCTGTTTGTGAACCAAGGTTTTTATGTGGGTTCATCTGCCTAGACAGGAAGCATGATCTAATGGTGGAGACACAGGACTGGGCTCTTTTCACAGCATCTGGGCTCTTTTTCTGCCTCTCTTTCTGTCTCCCTCTGTGACCTTCAGTAAAGAAATTCTTCATGCCACTGTCCCAACTGAAAAGAATGTGACTAGATGTTTACTTGGCCACATACGAGGGCCGTGACCCTCTGTCATTTTTCCTAATTACTACAAGAATTCTGGAATGATACAGGAAAAGTTAAACCAATCGGTAAAGTTAACCTGAGTTAACAAAAAGCAAGAGCCTTACAAAAAAGCACAACATCCTCCTCCCCCAATGCCTGTGTTTCACTGTTTGTTTTTCAAGACGGAATCTCTGCAACTTATTATTACATCGCCCTTGATGGAGACAGCATTTTGCAAATTCAGCTTTGCAAGAAGCCCGGGTAGGCTGGCTCACCCCTGTCGCCTAGATTTGCGTGCTGCATACCACTTTGCAAGCAATTCAAGCACGACTTCTGTGTTGGGATAACACCACAAGACTAGCAGCAGGACTATGCTGGCACAGGCCTACTGGGAAAATCAACTCCCCAGCTGTGGGAAGAAGCAGAGCCGGCACAGGCTGCAATCACCACGTCACCCTGGAATCCAGTTTCATGTCCAGTCCAACCTCATTCTGTGATTGAGCTGCACAGTTCTGGAAAAGCTGGTATCCTCTTCCCTCAGCACTTCCAGCTACACGTCAGATTCTCTTGTGACTTTTGGAAACTGCTATGTTAGCTATTAAGCTGGAAAAAGCCATCTTTGGCACAAAAGGAACTCACATTCATCCAGTTCAGTACCTATGACAGGGATAATTTTGCACTGTGCATCCCACATCATGGAAGTCATGAGACAGCCCCCCCCCCGCCCTTAACCATGCAGAGGCATCTCCATCAGGGAACCTGGTTATCAACATACCAGGAAAGGCAGCTTGGGTAAACCTCACGGGTGACACGAAGTGCCGCCGTCCCTCTGGAACAACCAAGGGGAGTGGAAGGAAGCTGCAAACAACTGTGTTCTTCTGATGTGCATTCCCTTCCTCTGCTCAAGCACACGCAGGAGGCCAAATAAGCACACATGACATGCTCCCTGCAGGATGCCACATCCTGCCCTATTTCATACAGCATCCCAAGGCAAGCCAGATACTTTTCAAACACCGTATGATGTCTGACAGTATGATCTGTCACAGTGTGACAGGGTGACAGGTTCTCAGAGACAACAGAGGGGACAGAGGAGGGAACAGCACTGACAGATTTATCCAACAGTCCCAAACTGTTCCTAGACACACTTCTCTTAGAAGGAAAAAACCCAAACAAACAGACACGCTGCAGCCACATGCAAATTTTACGATGCATATTCTTCCTGCTCTTTGCTTTTAGTAACTTGTTTTAGTTTTATGAATTTCTCGTAACTCTCACTCACCCAAACCCTTCCCATTCCCACAGAAAGCAGAGGTCTGTTTAGAAGAGAGAGGTGAAAAAAAGAACCGTGGAGGTGGTTTTATGTACTGCTTAACCCCCTCAAGCTGCTCCCAGCCTTGCTCCCCGTCACCCCCCACACACAGTGCTGTGTTTTAAGGAGCGCTGGTTATGCTGACATCAGTGAGGCTCCGGGGGCCATCTAGGCAGCTGTTCCTGCTCCTGTGTGTGGCCACGAGCCAAATCACTCTGCCTTTTTGGTGATGTTCCCTCCTGCCGGCTACCCCCACTCCCGCCCACACGTCTGCAGGGTGGGGCAAGGTGGCCACTGGCAGCCTTTCCAAAGAAACCTAAGTGGAAAAAAAGACGGGCAGCTTTCATTTCCAGCCTATGGTCAGAAATGCACGGTGATTTTCGACAGCGTGCTGTGGACTGAAAGAACTGCAGTTTCCCTTCCTGGAGAGCCAAAGACCAAGTTGCCCTTAGGACTTTGTCACCCAGAGGAGAAAACACGTGCTCTGTCCTTCCTCTCCCCGCGTGCAGGGACAGCCCACCAGCATCAGAGACCGCTCGGTACAGCTGTTCCCCTGTTTTAAAGCAGACCCATCCGTGGAGGCAGCTATTCTCCAGCCAAATGATGATAGCAGAGGAGCAGAAAGCTCATCCAGATCGACCCAAGTGCACAAGACGGGTGCAAGAGATCTTCCAGGCACAGGAAAGGGGGGCCACCGCAGCACTTTTTCTTCCCTCTATTGCTCCCCGCAAGGGCAGGAAGCAGTGTGAGGGCAGGAGAGGTGTGCCAGGGCACCTCTTGGCCCAGCCAGTCCCACAGGGGCAGGTTTCAGGCAGCTGGCTCTCTGCAGCCAGTAATCCCAGCGGCGGGGTGCGTCCCTGTGCTGAGCCACAGCCAGATCCGGGGAGTGAAAAGGTGACAGCCAAGCCAACTCCACATACACCCTCAGAGCCTGCAGCTCAGACCCCATGTCAAGATTAGGAAAGTATGCGCACACAGAGAGCACATGAGCTGCTGGAGTACTTTCATTTAACTCTTGCAGACACAGAGTATTGAAGAAGTTTGGGTTCACGGCCACATTTCTGGCCACTTCCCTTCAAAAGAAACTCTTCTCAGGCTGCAAGAGCTGCAGCAATTCCTCAGGCTGTGCAATGCCTCCCGAAATAGGTCAGAAGTTGGTGAGATGAGTTTGGAGCTGTGGCTCACATGGGTTAAAGATTCTGGCTTTGTATCACAAATACTTTTTCTGAAAGTTAAAGGCAGGCCGCAATCCTGAAACACTTCCCCTAACTTTTGCCCATGCCAGTATTTTGACTTTAAAGGAACAACCTGCTTAAGTAGAATTATATCTGTGTTTAAAGCGTCTGCAGGATCAGGGCTTGGCTTGATCTAGACTTGCCACTGACATACGCGTGCACACACACATACACACCAACAAATTTAGAAAATACCTTGAGAGCTATCAGGATAAGACAAAAAAAAAGGATAAAGATGGTAACCCCCACCAAGGCACGTTTAAAATTTACATGTGTGTATGTTGGAGGATGATTCACCAGGGCAGGAAAAATAGAGATGCCTGAGGGCCATGGCTGGAAGCACAAGAAAGGCCCCTAATACTCAAGTTCATCTGGGCAAAGGAGAGTCCCAAAACCAAACAGGTCTGTACACTATCAGCACCAGAAATACTGATAATTCTGGGAGTCACACTTTTTAGTTTTACCTCTTCTGAGCAGTAAGAATTTCAGTACTGCAACATTAGCAGTCTTATACTGCAAAGAAACACTCCTTCAGCCACGAAACAAACTCAACTCCTTACTTCTCTGTACTGAGCACAAAAGCAGCACATAGAAACACGAGTTTCCCTGGAACAAACCAGTCAAATTCATTCAAATCTTCCCGAAGCACAACAGGGCAGAACCCATTCCTGTTCCCAGAGCTTATTACAGTAACATGACTAAACATGCTCAGCAGTCCAATGTGATAGGATGCATCCATTTGCTGATGCCAGAGGAAGATGCGTGTCTCTTCTACATGGCACTGCTCTCACAGGCTGCTTTTCAAAAGATGTTTTGAAAAGCGACCTGCTGCGTACATTCTTAACAAGTCATAGTATCACCGGCTGTACAAGTGTTTGACCTCTACTTGCTATGCACTGTGGACAAAAATCTGACATCAGCTTATTCCAACCTTAGTAACACCAAACTGCTTCTGCAAAGCTGGCTGGAACAGACTACAACAACGCACCGATAAACTCCCAGACAGACCCCCGGAGTGCTGAAAGTGCAACTAGTTTTGTACATGAGCCCACGTGTTTTAAATTTGGGTTGGTTTAATCCAAGTAAGTAACCTGATTAAAACGGGATTCTTCTCTGGAGGTCTAATTTCTAGATGTTTCCATTACTCCGTATGCTTTTATGCTGTATGAACATAACGAATGATACATACATCACTTTTGGGATGATTTAAGAATTCAGTTTAAAACTACAACACAAGTCATCCAAGGCAACAGAATTGAATTACTTTGTGAATGGTAAGAGCCAGCAACTGCACTTCATTTCAGTCTTGGGAAGGTGACATACTAAGGGGGTGACATCTTTCTATTCCCAGTTTCTTCTTCTAATTTCCTGATTTCAGAACCCTGACATTTGTCACTTTTACATACCAACCTAAAGCAAAAAGAGAGAAGGACGTGATTTGACTGATGGTTTAAAATACATATTAAAGCTAGGAACATATTTGCTTCTGAACCAAACAATCAGGCCGACCCCCAAGCATGTGTATATACTTGCACTTATACTGCCTAGAAAAGAAATCAATAAATAATCTGTCCCTCACGTGCAAAGCAGGCATTTATGAGAGCTGCCCAAATGCTGCTTTGCAACCAAAGCTGTCTGTTCACAAGGAGACACCTCAGCAGGAGCAGTGCAGGTTCCCAGCATGCCTCTACCTTGGTATCTAGAAAGGCTCCACTATGGGGTAAGAAGATAGTTATAATTAAACATTTATACTGAGGTAGTGCTGTGCAGGTCGGTTCCACAGTGTGTTAGATGGATTTTCAAAACTCAGTAATTGAATGCTGATCCCTGCCCCGAAGAGTTTACAGAGTAGGAAATCAAAGCATAATACTTGGCATCTGTATACCAGGACTTAAACAAAGACCACCACCAGTTCATTTCCTGGGTCTTTGGACTAGGCAGCTCACATAAACATCCATTACCAGAAATAGTGGAAATTTTTAAATCGGCAGTCTGGACTTTCCTAATCCACATCTGTCCAGCTCTGTTTGAATTAGTAGCTGGGACAGTAACTACAGCATGCAATTTGCACATGCTGCTGGCATCTTCTTGTCCAGTGTAGATTATTTTTGGCCCAAATACTTTTTAGCAATCATTTTGAAAAGACAGCGAGCACATAAACGGAAACATTTACTGCAAGTCAGTCGATTCAGACCGTGCAAGCATGAGAGACTGCCAATGCGCGAGGTCGAAAGTCAGGCAACAGCAGATCCTTCTGTCCTGGATCTCCAGGACAACCCCAGGGAGGCATCAGTACATCTAGGATGCCGTGCTAGCTCACATCGGCTCTCGGCAGACCATGGCCACATGCAAGCCTGGGGCCTATGTGGCATTGCAAAGCCACTAACCCACGTCTTTTTCTATGGAGATTAAGAGTTACGCAATGGTGCAAATAAAAACTCTGGCCCCAAACACACAGGGGCCATCTCTGTCCCAGATCCATCCTCGGGGAGAATTCTCTACATTCCCCTTTTCCTGCAGGGAAGGACAGGCCTGGGAAGGACAAGTCCTCCTCCTACTCACCAGACTGAATGCACTCAAGAAAGTAAAAGCACAACCTCTAGGATTTAAAAAAAGGACACAGTAATGGCCACACTTTCAACGATGCCCAAAACCTGGATGGATTAGCCAAAATAGACTATTATACCGCAAATTCAGTTTGCTGTTTATCAAACAAGCTCCTAAAACAGATGCACTGACTTTGTTACTACACCTGTAGGAATTTCAAACACCAAAAAATACAAAGACACTATTAGTATTTCAGTTTTTTTTTAAGTTTCCTGGCATCTTTCATGCTATGAATGCTCAAGAGCTTTCAGCTGTATATACCCTACATAAAATCTTAGTCCAGAGAAGCCTGAAAGAATTTTGCTGTTGATTCAAATGAACACACGTTTTCCACTTCTACCTACTATTTATGCATCTATTGATTTATTACACACGGAACAGCAACTGTAACGGGGCATGATCTGTGTTCACCTTGATCCACTTAATTGTTCTGTGAACACCTCAACTTTCGTTTGTTGGCTTTTAAGCATTTAAAATGAGTAACCTTACTATTTATTTCTAACTTTTTTTCTTTCTCAAGGGAAAAAGGAACCATGGAAAATCCTCTGTCACTAGATTTAAAGAGCTTACAAGTTCCAAAAGCTTTGCAAGAAGAGATTGGGAACTGCTTGAAACTGCAGTTACTGAGGCCGCAGAGTTTACAGAATCCACCAGATCCTTCCTGCAGAGTTTATAATCTGCATGGCTTCCTCCCAAGGTAACCAGCATCCACTCTTGAGGTACGGATCATTTCCTTCACCCCTAGAAATTTACCCTTTGCTTAGGCTGAACACGGTAGCCACCGCACGCTCAGCAAAAAGACACTGCCATTTTGCAAAAAGGAAGAATGGAGACAGAGGATGGAGAATATTTCTTCTACAAAGTGTAGGTAACACTGATATGAAAATAAATTCCTCACTTTTTGAACAAAACCAGTTTCCAACAATAAAGCAAGTTTACACCAGGGAAACTGGGACACTGTGATCCAGCTCTCTTTACCCTTCTGCAACATGGACAGGCAGGTTCCTGACAGATCAGAGACTGAAAGGAGATCTTACCAAGCAGAAAAGACACCTATCTGCTGTAAAGGCTGGGAAGTTGCTCCAAAACTTGTTCCAGAAGCTGCCAATGACCACAGTCTTGAACCTTACTTGGAAATATAGCAGGATGTACTTAGCAACACCTGGCTGGGCCATCTGATAAGTAAAAAAAATTATACCTGCAGCGGTTAGAAAAACAGACCAAAAGAAATATACTCTCCAACTAAATACAAGACATAAGTTACATCTCTGTAGAGAAGAACTTGTCACTGCACTCATAGTTCTTCCCCTGGAAAATACAGTCGAACATCACAAATGGAAGCCCTTAGTAATCTAGCTACAGCTCTTCTACAGCTGGCTCCTATGGCACGTGCTTCCACTTCCTGAACCTTCAGTGTCTCGCTTAGAAAGCAAGCCTCCTTCTGCAGCCCTCCTTCCTCCCACCCAAAAGCACAAGGATGTACACTCAGCTAAGTATGTGCGCGGTACTGCAAGTTACCCAGCTGAAGACCAATTCAGGATACCTTAGTGCTTTTGGGGAGAAGGAGGGGATGAAGTAGGTGAGCACATGCACAAGACACCACAGACACCTTGTGTGTTTCCTCAATACACTGACAACTGCATCAACATCAGAAAAAAAATGCACACTCGAATGAGGAACAGCACACAGGTGTTCATGACCTGGCTGCTTCTCATGTTCTCAAAACACAAAGAGCAATGAGATGTGATGAACTTAATTTAATGAAGAAAATACAGTTTGTGTAACAAAAAGAGGAACTTAAACTAGGATCTTTCCCCTACCCAAAACTGCGAGTGGTCCAAATTAAGAAGGAAGTAGTGCTGCGCATTGGTGCAAAATCCAAAGCAGTTCTCCCTTGTCCAAGCCCTAATGTTACCAGTGTGAAGGAGTCCAGCCAGAACACAGCAGTGGAATTTATTGCTGTGATGCAAGAGCTCTGAGCAACGCACTCCCAGGTACTGATACACCTGAACACTGACATCACCTGCTGTGTGAAACAGGACTAACAAGGGATCCAGTTAAAGCCAGCTAATCACACACAATAAAAGCAAAGGCCAGCTACGCTTCAATGTGAACATTTTGTTTCTCTCATCCTCAGACAGGAAGCACATACCTAAATTAACTAAAAAAAGTTTGTCAACGGCTGATCATCCTCCATTTTCAAAGGACAGATGATGCAAGCCTCCATTCCTAAAACACCTACGAGTATATTTGTACTGTTTCAAGAAAGCACATCCTAACACCTGTTAAAGTATCTATCAGGAGATGCCAAGTGGTGAAGTTCTACATGTATGAGGGGCTAGCCATTCCACTACTAATCACAAAATACTTTTCTCTTTTAGAACCAAATTAACAAGTCACTTGGGCACATCAGCACAGAAAATTTCCAAGATGCTTAACATTTTTTACCCAGAGCGACCTGAGAGTCTAAATTTCATTTTTCAAAGCTGACAGAAAATATACTGGGAAGTCACTTGGCCATTGTGTGCAAGCACCTTTCCCACACTTTTTCAGAGCCCTACATAAATAACATCCCTTGTGCACATGGATCTTCAAAGAAATTTCAGACAGCAGGATGTGGGGATGTCTTCTTCAAAAGGAAAAGGATCTCTCAAAATCCTGAGATTGTGTAAGTAAATAAGATTAAACAAAAAACATTTTTACTCGGGAAGCTTAGATGCAGGAAAATGAATTTGAAAGTTGCATTCCACATGCTTCTAAGGGAAGACCTGCAAAGGAGACAGAAGAGGTCATCAAGGCCTGAAAGGCCTCTCTCTCTAATGGTCCTTGGAATACCTGTTTTAGCTCAGAAGCCTAACAATGCCCTGGGGGATTTTGACAGTTTTTCTTTTCCCTTGCTGTAACACCTCTGTGGATGCCTGGGACTCTGCAGATGAATCCTGTTGTTGAAACAGCTGCCTCTCTCTACATCTTTAAAGAGGTATTCAGATTCCCTTAGCCTTACTTAGTTGAATCACTCTGAATAAACAGTCACCACCCATCAACTATGTATTTTTGTAAAGCACCTAGTCAAAGGCAACCACCTTTATTGATTGCTAGGCTGGCCAACCTGAAAGCTGAAATGTTATTATTAAAAAAAAAAAAAAAAAAAAAAAAAAAAAAAAAGCAGGATACACTTGAAGGCCTGTGTTGCTTCTAAAGGAAGCACAGGTCCAGGCGTTGCTCAGTGACATCAGGACGATTCCTCTCTGACTGCAGGAGGCTGCTCTAACAGGTTTCATACCAGCACAGCCACAAGCCAAGTATCCCACTGACTCTTCTCCCTTTTGTCCAGGCTCTTTTCCTTGTTCTGACCCTCTTCCGCCACAACATGTACGAGCCACCCAACAGGAGCCCAGAGCATATGCCCCAGCTGGCAATTATTTCTACTTTCAACATTTCATAATAAAGCATTAGCACAAGCTCTAAATAAGTTCTGTCACCCTGCACCAAGTAAAATGCTGAAGGAAGGAGGGTGAGATGCTGCAGTACTGCTGTCTCAGAAGTTTGCACTCTTTTAAGTCACTGGCCCTCAAATGTTGCTATTCAAAACAGAGTGGTATAGGGTGAGGTGGAGGGAACACCTTCAGGTGGGAAAAACATCACTGGCAGACATCAAAGATAAGCCATCATCAGATTTCTTGCACCAAAGAAGAACAAAGAGTCAATGCTCCTGAAATTCCTGTTCAGAAGTACCCCAGAACAGAGCCAGCACTTCCCACCTCAGCCAACCTCACCTATGTTCATTTGTAATCAAACGCTGATAACCAAACCTGGCCTGGCAAAACTTTGCAAGCTTCAAGCCCGTCCTGGCTCCACATAAGTACCTAGCTTTTCAGTGTATCACCAGAGAGTGACATTCCCAAAAATACCCAAGTCCTGCCTTTGAAATCACTGCCTGCAAAGATACTTCTAAACGTGCATGGTGGGGGGGAAGCCACAGCTCCCACAGGTGCTGGTTTATGTAGGATATTAAAAAGAAAGCAACAAACAACCAAACAAAATAAAACAACACATAAAGAGAAAGGATTCCTCATGTGCCTCCCCAAAGAAAATCTGCTTTACATGCTGAACAATTAGTCAAGACAACTCTCCCATCCCAAAGCAAGAAGAAAGCTGTTGCACTGTCTCAGAAGGCAATTCCTTCTCACCCTCAAAGTTTACATCTGCTCCTTAAGACACTTTCCAGCAAAGCTGCAGGGTACCTGAGCACTCCATCCATGATAAAGCTGTTCTCAAAAGAACACGAAGCAGTTCCTGGCCCTTTTCCAAGCTGTAGAACCCTGTTGAAAAGGCATATTTTAAAGCTGTAACCCTATGACTGTCCATCTTGCTTGAATTCAGAAACGAGCTAAAAGACAGAGAGCAACAAGTATTCTCACCACCTTCAGGAGAACAAAAAGCAGCACTATCATCCTCCTCTACAGACAATTATCTCCCAAGAAAGAAGCTACCACATCAACAAGGCAGCCATCGCAAACTGGTCTAGTAACACGGTCCAATAATACACTCATTTCAAAACAACCTTTATCGTGCTGAAAGAGGAAGACATGATTTCACATGTTTTAAGAGTGTACACCTAAAACAGAGATTTCCAAACTTAGGCATCATTCATCAAAAAGTTAAAAGGGGCTTTTTCCACACATGCATAGATTTCAGACTAACAGGATTTACTTGTTTTCTGCCTGTTCCTGGGGAACCTCTGCAGTTTCTTTTTTCCCAAGTCTGTCCCTACAGGCTGCTATCCAACATACATCAGATGCTCCTGGAGCAACAGATAACTCTGGAAGGACATTTGCAAAGGGCACAAACTGAGGGCCTGATGTTAGTAAAATTTACGCATACTGGGGGAGGGTAGAATTACTGCCATGTGTAGATAATTTGAACATTTGACACAGTGCCCTGGAAAGGTTTATTTATGCATCTAAGTATTTTTTTTTCGGATGTCTTACTAGCAAAAGGTGTATTTTAAGTCAATTAAAAAATTATTGCAACTTAAAAAGTGAATCCTTTTCAAAATCACTCAGGTTAATTTTAGCATCCTTCTGTTTAGCTGCTTAGCAACACTTATCCTATGACCTTCTAAGCACCACCTACTTTTACAAGGGATAATGAATATAACCAAAGGGATTTATCTATATGTTTTTAATCTATACAATGTAAGTACACCAACAGTTTTTATTTAAATTAGAAATCCAATCCAACTGAGAGCAATTGAAACTACTTCTGTTTAAGAAGAAAGTTTCACAGACTACAGTCAAGCTACTGTTATGACTGTAGCGTTACTTCAATATAGGCAAAGTGATGATATCCTTAAGGAGTGAGGAAAACAGTACATAAGTCCATGTTTGTACGCTTTGGGAAACACTGCACTTGTCTTTGGTATCAAAGAAGATCACACATACTACTAACAGGTAATGAAGAGATTCAGTTTTCCCAGTTTTGAAACTTGAAGTTATCTCCCAATCCTCAATCAAAAAGAAAAGCCATTTGGTCAGAGGGTCACTGAATGTTGTAAAGAGTTAAGAATGGGCACACAGCCTGTGTGAGCTAAGTCAGAATAAGATGCTTCATTACACTGAAATCTGCAATTAAAGTTTCAAACACCCAGGTCCAGGTGGGAAAAAAAACAAACAAACCAAAAACACAGAACAGTTGACAAACACCCTGCTATATTATGTCTTAATACCAAGCCAAATATATATATACATATCCTTTAGGATTGTTAGTTATCAAAAGAAATGTGTAAGAGTGGCTATATAAAGAGTCACTTCTGATGGGCAAACAACAGTTTGACAACCAGAAGCTGTCTGTGAAATGAAAGCAGAATAAGTTTACTTGATTGCCCTTAAAGGATGATATTTTTCCAACTACATGATAGGAATTCAGTTCCAAATACGGATGCCAGGAGGAGGAAGGTGAGGGAGCGAAAGAGGCCACACTGGGTCGAGAACAGCTGCCCTGCAGCATGAGAGGCTGGATGCGTCCCTGCCGGCAGGTGAGGGAGAGCCCTGGTACTCTGATTGATTGGATGATGGATTCATGCTGTTTCTGGGTTTCTAACAAACAAAAGGGCCTATTCTTTCCTGGATGTACCCAACTCCCGTTGAGGCTAATCGGCATTATGCAGGCACACCAAGAAAAGACTATATACCCTTAAGTCTTCAAAGAGAAAATTAAAACCTAAAACAAATATGGCTGGCCTGACCCTGAGTCACTGCATCCCTTTCACGCACGCTGACCCTGTGGAAAACAGGAACTGCGGTAACAAAACTCGGTGCTTGTGTCAAAACGACCGACCTCAACGAAAAACTTCAGCCATCATAACAGCTGTCTACTGTGCACTGTAGGGGTGACAACACGGCGTTATTTAGCAACTGCTCCTGTTGTTAATAAGCAATTTCGTTTCAAAGGAATGGGGCTGGATGTTGGAATGGTAGGAAACATCCACCGCATTTGCTGCCTCTCCTAGACCACTGCCCCCGAATCACACTGAACTAGATGTTTACTTTCTCGAATAAGTAAATACACTTGATCTTATCTCCAAGAGAAGACAGGCGAAAGAGGGAGTTGGGATTAAAGCTGAATGGTTGGTGTCCCCCCCGCCTTCCCTCCAGCAATCAGCCCAGTGGCTCCCGGGCAGGATGCTGGCTCCTCGGCGAGCAGCACCAGAGCATCAGCTGCGGGCCGGACACCGCGGCGCGGCCGTGGGAGGGCGGCGGGGCACGGAGCCGCCCGGGCCTCCGCGGGGGGGGCAGCCGAGCAGAGCGGCCCGGGCAGGGAAATGTGCTGAGCCAGGAGAAGCGCTCTCCTCCTTCTGCGCAACCCCGCGAGGATGCCGAGCAGGCGAAGATATCGCAGCCGAGAGGTGAAACGGGGAAAATTGTTTAAAAACGAAAAAAAAAAAAAAAGGAAAAACCCAAGCGTGCGTGCAGAGGGAGGCGGGGGAGAAGTGCAGGGAGAAGAAGCCAAAGGAAACTTATCTGCGACATGACAAAGTTCAATCCACCGCCCTCCCTCCTCTGCTGAAAAAAAAAAAAGTTGCAGCATCTCGGCGCGCCCCGCTCCCCGCCCGGCCCGGCCCGGCCCGCGACCCCCGCGCCCCCTCACCCCGGGCGG
>VWZT01002511.1:920-19415 GCA_013397055.1 Pachycephala philippinensis | reverse complement strand
TCAAATATGCCCAAATTAAATCCTGGAGTTGCACGGAGTAACTGAGGGGAAAAAAAGAAATAATATATAATTAGACTTCAAAAAAGAATATATTTTATTTTGCAATTTTTATTTTTGAAACTCATTTTTTCAACACCAGTGATTCTAAGGATTGTAGTCACTTAATGTTTATTGCTTAACTTCATTTCTGCTAAACACCATAAATTCCTGAGTTCTCAATGACTCATGTTTGCACATTTTTTTCTGGAAGCTTCTTGCATTATAAGACTTCAGCTCCCTTCTCATATATTCCTGCAACCAGCACTGAACACAGCAAAGGTGCAGTTATGGTCTTTTCTGTTCCTTACTCCCAAGGGAAACCTGAAGTCTGCAACGTGGGAGTAGGACTAATGGAAAGTCATTATTGACTTTGACTTTCCCTTAGCTACTGAAGTAACCAGTAGCTTTTCTTGCTAGGCTCAAAATATTCAGGATGTCTTCCCTCAATTTAGACAGTTTCTAGTTGGTCAAATCTCTACTTAACTTGCTTCCACCAGTCACTGCCATAATTTTTGTCTTCTTTTTAAGCTAAACCCAGCTTTGCTTTTGTAGGTTCTAGACAAATAGATCTTACAATCACATCTCTGCATGTGCAGAGTACCTTGTCTTGCTATTTCCCAACTTCTTTCAAAAAACAGTATCATTACATGTCATATTCCTAACTCAAACAGTGGCAGTTAACCTTTTTTACCCTGCTATTTTCCAGAAACTGTTCTGGCACCTTCCTACCCACAGCTGTCATACTACTCTATATGTAGCACCCTTAATGATAGAGAAGATTGATAATAATTGGAAATACCCAAATATCTTAATATGCTTTGGCACTAATAAATACTTACAGAGGCTTTATCTGTAGCTACGCTGCTCACTGTTTCTCCTTTTTATGCAATTGAACCTGGTAGTATATCTTAAACTAACCTGTTTAGTCCACATTAAACTTTAAGTGTGCTAGGCAATGCTTTCTGACAACTCACCTTTAAATCCTCATCAGAGATTACACAACAGCAAGACCACTGACAGCAAAATATGAGATTTTGATGGGAGATAATTATTCAGCTAGAACTTCAATAAAGCAATAAAGGAACCTCATCTAAAGCCGTGTTTGAGAAACTCCAAATCATTTAATTAGGCCTTATGGAGTCAAAACTGTTAGGCTACCAACTTGGCAGCTACTTAAAATTAAGACTGTGCCATGAATGGACTCTAAACCGAAATTATTTCTAAAAATTATGACGGATGGACAAGGCTGGTGGTGAATAAATTTGTAAGATGTGAAGAAGACAGAGGGTCAGCAACATTAATGGCTATACTGATGTAAATATGACATACACTCCAGGTACGAGGGGGCAAAGAAATTATCTACTCTTCCTAATGTGTAAGTCAAAGGTTGAAATAAACAGAGGTTCTTCATTGGTCTGAAAGAGATAAGGTCCACCAATTTCTGTAGCCAATAGGACATGATAATCCACGGAAATGCAATGTACTTGATTTGATGTCTCAGTATTACCAATTCAGTTGAAGACAACATGCAGATCAAGAACAAAGTCAGCTGTTTAACACTCTGTCTGAAAGGACAGGTGACCATTATCAGCTGAGATGCTTGGAAATATTTTTTGTGGATGCTTATTGCAAAATTGACACACCTTGTGAATGTGTAACAAAAACATATTTATAGCTTTCTCATCTTTCTTCAGTAAGCTCTAGTAGGGCAAATGTCTGGATAAGAAAAATCATAAGCATTTAAGATATATTGTGTAAAACATAATTGAGTTTTTCAAAACACATGAATTTGGAGTAAAATTAAAAACTTAGAGTTTTGATGTGTCTGATTCTATCTTTTCGGCAGAGAAAATGAAAAAAAAATAGTAAGGAGTACACAGACACATATGGCTCAGCTATAATCAAAATATCTACATAGTATCAGTACTAAAAGCTTTAAAAAGAGATAAAAGGTGCCAATCATCAAATGAATGCAGTCAGGCACAAGTCATTGAGAATAGTAGGAATGCACAGGGTTTCAGACAGCTAGAGAAAGCACACTGTAAAACCCCTGTTGACAAACAACAGCTGCAGAAGGGAACCACCTGACCACCCAGTCTAGGTTATTCTGCACAACGTGAGAGAGATGAGTCCTGAGATGAAGTGGGAAGACAAAGAAGCAAAAGTACTAAACACGACAGAACAGGAAAGCTAGGCAGATATGGGAATGGCACAAAACAATCCGGGAAACGGGAAAATGTTTACCATGTGTGAAAGTGCTCAGTGTTTGTTTTGCATATGCCAGCTGAACAGCCACAAACCTCCAAAGGATGCACAAAGACAAACCTCCAAAAGCAAACACAGAAACTGGCACTGAGCAGACCACTGAATTGTTTTGAGCTTCTGTACAAACCACACAAATGGAGACAGGTGAAATGCTCACCACATTACCCATGGAGAAGCTTAAAAGCCCAGATGAACCAATATTAAAAGAGCAGCATTAGCCCACTTCACATCAGCATTAACGGAAAAAACACTATACAAGAAAACAGTCTGAAAGCATATGGGACCCTCCAAGCTGGCAAAACAGAGAAGCTCCCCCTCCAGGCAGCCAGAAGAGACACATACTGATACAAAAAGTCAAATTTTAAAAATCATTCTTGTAAGTTCGACAAAGCATCGATTTTAATTTATAAGTCTTAAGGAGCTACTCAGACGGGTGAAAATCATGCCATCAGAATCAACACAGACCTAACAGAAATTATTAGTTAAAAGACAATAAAATTACAGATGTGTTAAAAAAATAGGTGTTTTCTAAGTTGTTGTACGAAGAATGAAAGATCACTAAAAGATCATACAAAGGGATGAAACATACTTTTGCAGAACAATGATAAAGAAATGGTTGCAGAATCCAGTTATGTGAAGGACAAAAAAAATTCCTCCTTTATATTGTCTCTCTCATATTTTATTGATTGCCATTTCTTTTTTACTGGCAGTAAATCCAGCTCAGGAATTCAGTGTTACTGGCAAAACTAAAAAAAGTATTTTGAAAGGCCATGAGTCCTCCAGAAGCCGTCATCCTCAAATGAGGCTATGACATGACTACTCCTGATTTAATGAGTTGGAAATGCAAACTAGGTTTGATTCTAATCCTAACAGCCCCACACAAAGAAGAAACCACTATGAATGTGAACATCTAAGTGAAGGCAGTCAGGCTAGCAAGTCTTGCATGTAAAAATTGAGCACTTTAAGCCACCTGTGGGAGGAAAAGAGTCTTGTTCTCATAACAATTTCTTCTGTCACAAAGGTTCGAAATTCCTAAATAGGAAGAAATTTTATTTTCATGATGTACCACCATGGGAGATATTCCGGCTTATGCACTGTTACCGCAAGCATAATCAACAACTTTATCTTGTCTTCTTACTTAATAAAGACTTGGAATTTTGCCTTTTGCAATATTTTGTCCTGAAAAGACTCTGTGTACTCAGGCTGAGCTATTTGTCCTGAAAAAAACAAAAACAAAAACAAAAACAAAAACAAAAACAAAAACAAAAACAAAAACAAAAACAAAAACAAAAACAAAAACAAAAAAAACACCAAAAAAACCCCGAACAAACAAAAAAAAAAACCCAAACAGATTTTTATAGCTGAATAAAAGGGAAAAGAACAAATAAAAGAATATCCTCAAGTCAACTTATCCATGAAGTTCTTCACTGATGGGATATGCAAGTGAGAGAACTCTAAGCCAGAGTACTGAGGAATGACATCATACTCTGTGGAATGGCCGATTGCAGATGTCAGCTGTGAACTTTAAACATACTATCTTTTACTCATAAAAAAGCCTACTAAACTTCTAGCTGGAAGGAAATTTCCATCAATGGCAGATTTCTTTGGACAAACTCAGATATGGAATACCTATTTTCTAGACCTTCAAAAAGACATATATATGTATAAACGTGTGTCTACTATATGGCTAAAGTATCCTTGTATTCAATAGTCACAAAATTTCAAAGTTATATGCTATTAGTAAGTGATTTAAATTCAGGATAAATGCATATTTTTTATTCCTATTAAAGTCTGTGAAGCCAATTTTTAGCCCTAGGCCTGTATCTAGGGCTTCTTTCATCCAGAAATTTGAAAGATTTTCTCCTAGTGTTTCCAGTCCTTTGAACGTGCTGAACTAAGGGCTGGAAAAGGTGCACTAGCAGGCTTCTCCTTCAAAAAAAAGGAAAGAGGAAGAGGGGTAAGTCTCTGAACTTGGACCAGTACGGACCAGTAGAATAGGTTAATTGTAGGGTAAAATCAATCATGTATGAGAAAGCAGGAAGGCAGAATGATAGGTGATTAAAAAATGATCAGTCCTCTCAAAGATCACTGCAGTTCAGACTAAGTTCCTAATGAGATATTAGGTGAGCAGGTGTATGTGAAAAAATTTGCTTCTTAAGAAAGCTCCAAACAAACAAAAAAGCACCCAAACAAATTTAAAAAACCCACCAAAATTCTAAACCTACAAACTTGTTTTCCTTTTGATTATTCTATGGCTTATTACAGATGAGATTCTGGAGATTATACGCACAGGCTGGAATCTATCTTATTGACCAGCTGTGAATTCCATCATACCATGATGCCTCAGCTGCCATAAAGTGAAGGTATCCTGCAGGAGCGGGGAGAACGGCAGAATTGAACACATTATTCTTCAACAAAATAAAAAATATCCCTCAGCTGCTCTCTTTTATGATTTGACATCCATAGTGAATGGAAATATCAAAGAAGGATCATTTGCCAGTGACTCAGATGAGTGCCTAAGGCATATTTCAGCACAGGAGAGAATCTGACCCAGCACTTACTTCCTGGTATGCCACCCCACACAGGGGATGTTTGTGTGAACTGCTGTAACAATCGTTACAGAATCAGGAAAGCACACAAACAATGATGACATTAAGCAGCTTTTATGGGCCGTACTCACAAATTCCATTGAACCTAACTAGAGAAACACCTGTGTTAAACAAGATGTAGCTCATCCAGAGTGAAAATATACTGTTAAAAATACACAGAAAAGTTCTTTCGAGCTTGAGGCAGAAAAGGGGCACTGCTGCAGTACTTTCAAGGGCAGAAGTGTTCTCTCAACTGAATCTGAATGGAGGAAATTCTTGTCTCAGAACAGCAATGTAGGACCTCAAGATGATTTGCTTTGGCTAGAAATGAAACACTGGAACTTTTTTTTCTGATCTATTTTGTGTTCATGCCTCATGATATACCTTACTGTGATTACACAAGACCAAGAAGATAAAAAAAGAAGCTGGCTGTAATCTCCTGGGCTCTCCAGACTCCTAGCTGGACTCCCAGAATGCTAGAAGAGTGAGAAAAGGTGCAGTACCTTGCAGAACCTCCAGCATTATCCACTATAGTGGAAGTGTTCAAATTATTTGACAATTTCCTCTCTATTTATTTTAGGATGTGAGTGTTCTGTAGAGTTCAGCATCTTCCACATTTAATTTTCTGGTTTGAAAAAACAAATCAATATCACAAAATTTTAACCTTTCTTCAGGAGCTTTAAATTCTGTGGAAATTCTTTCCCTCTGGTGATGGAATCACGCATTGTTATCATCTATTGTATCAGAAACAGGAAAAATTATCTGAACATAACTTCTGAGTATCATCAGCTGCATGTTCTTCTTAACTTCAGAGAAATTGCATCAGCATAATCTTAACATTATGACAATTACTATTATCCAATAGCAATGCAAAAATTATATACTGCTGACCATATGAAAGAGCAGAATGGCCTTTTTCAGGAACAGTAAGCTCTCTGTTCTTTCACTGAAGAAAGGCCTTGCAGTTCCACCATCATCACTGTTTTCTGTGTTCCAAAAATCAGACAGAGAGGTTTTTGGATATCCCTCTTGAATGCTGTGATGGTTGGCCCAACAACACCACAAGTCCAAACACTTCTCAATGCAAACTTTCCATGCCCGTACATTCTCACATTCTGTTTCTACCTCTTGATCCATGATTTTATTAGTTTGTCATATTAGATTAGAAAAAATATATATCTGCCCTATGTATCACATTATATCCACATCTTTATCACCAGTATCCTTTAATTTTTTCCAAGACACAGCTGCAAAATATGTGCCTTCTGCTCACATGTAGACATGGAAAACCTGAGTAAGAAACCTGCCAAACAGATTTTTTTTTTTAATATTGCATTTGGCAGGACATCACTCAGCAACTCATCTTTCATCAGATTCTGCAACTGTCAGTGGCTGACAGAAACTGCTTTATCACTAGTCTCTAGAAAGAGGAAGTGAATGCTCCTAATCTAGGTAGCCTGAGAAGTATTTTCTTCCTGGCTTCCCCCCTACAGCTCAGTCTGGTCAGAATCTGCTTTTTAAAAGATATTCCTATCTCTCCTAATTGCAAAAGAATGTTTTGTAGATTTTAGTGGGGCACCAGAGCACTTTCAGTACATCAGAGAACCATGAACCTGAGAAGAACCTGAAAAGAGAGCTGCTGGGTAATGATGCTGTTTATGGCCCAATTCCAATTCTCCATATATCCTCTCATTCTCCTCACCACGACCCCACAGGGTGTCACTGTGGACCCGGCAGGAGATAAAAACAAGAGACAAGCTTTTTGCTGGAATAATTTTAGACGCATAACTCTTTTTGCTGGAATAATTTTAGATGCATAACAGAAGAAACAATTGTTTGTGCATTGGTGGGGGCGAGGGGGGGTGTTGAAACGAAATAAACTGTCCTGGTTTCCTTGCTAAACCTGAAGAAGAAACCTGGTCTGGAAATGTAGAAAATAATTTTATCCTCAGCTCAACTTGGTGCTGTTTAGTGCCTTTTGTTGACAGTAGTTAGAGACCACAATACAGGAGGAAGATGACAGAATTTTCTTGGATGTTGTCAGGAAGTACTGATTCTTAGCAGACCTAATCCTTACCATTCATAACCTATGTATCCCTATATATATACATAAAATATAAATACCCATATGCTATATGTAGATTCTCTATGTGAAATTGCAGAACTCAATATTTAATAAATCCAACCTCTCATCTACCTTCCTCTGAATACTTCTGAATATTCACTAACATCTCTATTTAGTCTCAATTTTCCAATCTCCTGACACCTTAATTAAAAATATTCTCATTAGAATCCATAGATCAATAAATTAAATTAAAATCTAGCATAAAATCTAGACAGACTTCGTGTATTGCAAGAAAGAGTACCAGAAAATCCAGAGCTCTTTGAAAGTATCATGAAACTCATAATTTCACCTACAATTTAGGACTTCATCTTCAAATTCTACTTAAATCCTGAGTTTCCAACTATAAGGAGGATTCATGATTTTTTAACCAGTACAACATTATGCTAAACTGTTTTTCACTTAGGGCAGGGAATTCTGATGTGTGCTAAGCCATGGTAGCATCTGGCTTCTTGGCAGGTTTTGTAGACAACTGGCAACTTACAACTAATATGTCTGTCAGATGGTAAGGCGGCTGCTGATGGGCTGTGCCTATATCACTTCCCCAGATGTCTTCCTTTTTAAAATTCCCGTTAACTCTATAAAATCTGTGCATCTGTCTGCAAACAAATTAACATGTACTTTTATGAAATGAAGAGAGATGTGGTTTTTCTGTAATTGATTGTTCTGTATCCTTTCAGTTGAAATGTCATGAAGTTATCCTTGTCCTGTATTTCATTTCAGTTAAGATAGGTTCTCCTTTGTGATATGTCAGTTTCAGTCGCTCTGTTATAAGTTTTTGACGTTATGAGCTTTTTCCTAAGTGTTTGTATCAGGTATTCTTTGTGTCTAGAAGCTGTAAGATGTTTGACCTAGCCCCTTTAAAACTTCAGTGAAAGGAAAAAAAAATAAACTTTGGGCATTTCATCTTGTTTGTTCTCCAGAGGCAGCGTATCACTATTCATCCATCTATTTGATGTAGAATTGTATGCCAGTGACTGAGATATCTGTCTCTGTGTTACAAAACTTAATACTGTCATTGAAGCACTGTTTTCCAATTTCCTCAAGGCAACAACTTTTTCTGCATTGAGTGATCTTTAGTCTACATCACCAATATTCTTTTTTCTTTAATATGGAATGAATCTATTAAATTAGAGTACAGTTTTCATCCCCACATACTTAGACTGTTTGATAAGACGATGAAAAATTGTGTGACCTTCCTTTTACACACAGGAACAGATAGCTGAACCAAAGAAAGCAAACAGTGCTGAACAATTGCCTTTTCATAAATCTGTACCTGAGGTCAGTCATTAGCTTTGCCAGCTATGTAGCCAAGCAGCAAGAGGCGTAAGCCAGCAGAGATGCAAAGGTAGTGACCTTTAGACAGTGCATTGGATTTAGTTCATTTGTCTTGATTCTCATTGAAAAAGGAATGATGAAAAGGCACCAAAGAAGCATCTCAAAATGAGGTACCAAGAAATTTATTCCCTGTTTGATTTTATCCAGAAAGAATTCTTTTTAGTAAATCCTTTCTTATTTCTGGACAGCCATTTAAATAAAATACCAAATAACCACAACAAAAATCCTGTTTTTCATTACCCAAAGCAAAAATTATTTCTTGACACATATGTGGATCTTTTATGCCAGTTCATAGTGGTTGCCAGGTTGACGGAGCACTGAAATTTGAGAGACAAAAATGTACTGTATTATCTCAATTTGTTGAATGCCATGAAACCTTCAGGGAGGGGAAATTGCTACCCAAAGGAACTGCCTAGAATATTGACAAATCCTATTGGTAAAGCTAATTAGTCTAATAATGCCCTACTAGGCTAAAGAAAAAGAAAAATAGCTGTCTGACAATAATGGAACTGGTTGCCTGGGAGAAATACTATGCCTTACTCTCCTGTTTAGAAGTAGAATCAAACAGCTCTGAGTTGAGTACTGAAATTCCCAGACTGTGAATTCCACTTGTAAAGGAAGATTTCCAGCTACATCTTCTTTGCTAACATATATTCAGAAACATTTAGAATCAAGAGTTACCTTGACATTCTGCTACAGATTTTAAATGCAATGCAGGCAGCTACCAATTTTTTTATTTCTGAATTATTTTGGTTGGTTGGTTGGCTTTGGTTTTTTTCCCTGTAGTCTGGCAGAGGGGTAGAAAGGCGGGGGGAGGGAGCGGGGGCATAGGTCTTTGGTTTTTCTTTTGTTTGCTTTTTGTTTAAGAACAATTGGTTAGGAAAGCATTCAGATATGCCTTGATCCACATAATTTTTTGCCCCTATTTATGATTAGAATATAGCTCCTCGATTACAGGATTCTGATACTATTTACATTCATAAAGATAGATTACATAACAATTTTCATACATCACAGGATAGTTACTAATTGTTTGAAGGTTTTAAAAAGGTCCACAAAACCAGTCTTTTTACAAAAAGACATAATAAAAATCATTCATTTGGCTCTCTTTTAAGTTTTGGCTTTCACCTGTGCTTTTTAAACATGTCCAGTAATATTTATAATAAAGATTTGAGAAAAAAGAATCCCCGTCAAAAGACCAGAGTGTTTGGAACTCATTAACTTCTCTTACATTCACCACAAAGTGTAATTCAGAAATTGATTTGGGGCAGTACTTTTTTACTCATAGCTATCTCAGTAAATCTGATGTTAAAGTTTTATTATACCAGGACTATAAAAAAGCATCCCTCCCAAATTCCATAAAAGTACAAATCACTAATAACTCAACTGTTTCGTTTGAAAAGTATAGAAATGTTAAATGCTGCAGTACTTTACAAAGCAGTAACCTAACTAGTTGACTAATGTTTGCTTTGGGAGGAAGAAGAGCTAATCATTTCTTTTAACTGAAAGGAGAACATAATTCTGCCTTTGATTCATATTTTGAATAGAAATTAATTGAGGCTATTTTAACTAAATCTTTTTATTATATCCTCATACTATCTATTTACAAAATTAAAAGTTACAGTTATTCAGAATGATTAAATGTAATGAATGTATTGGGTTTTTACTGACTAAGTCTGCATATACACAAGTGTATTTGTGAGATTACTAACGTGATAATTCTGGATACTGTTTTTACACTGGAGTGTTCTCTTATAGACTGAGTTCTGTTCTCTTCTGGTTCTTTAATGACATCATGAGAGTTACATCTTGAGCCACACTCTTTCACTCTTTTCCCCAATTTCAACAGAACCAGAACTCTCAGGCCCAGGGAAGTTTGGTCTTGTAAAATTTTGTTTGTTTATTCATTTGTTTGGTTTTGGAAGATTGTCTGGAAAGGAGTTATTTCTCATACTGTAATATTAAGGAAATATTAACAAAGTTCTGTGTTACCACTGTTCACTAGGTATTGCAGGAAAAACAATCTATGAAGCTGGACCATAAACATCTTCTTATTACTCTCAGTTCTGCAATTTCTTTCTCCTCAGTTTTTTATGTCATGATTTCAATGGCCCTTCGGTTTCCCAAGATGCTGGAATTTCCATTCTCAGAACAAATCAAAACACCTTGAGACTTTAGTGCTGGTTAGTTTCAATTTGTTTTCACCGAAGACAAAACCTTTTTTATAAGGTTGAATTTTCCCCTCCATGAACACAGGTAACTGTACTCTGGGATTAGCTTCCTAAAAAAGACTCTTCTGGTGTTTCATCTGTTTGAGAAAGGTGTTCAAAATGAAATAGCAATATATTAATTTTAAAAACCAAACAAATATCATAGAGTCATAAATTCATAGAAAGGTTCAGGTTCAAAGGGAACTTAAAGATCATCTAGTTCCAGCACCNAACACTTTCCACTAGACCAGGTTGCTCAGAGCTCCATCCAACCTGGCCTTGAACACTTCTGTGGACTGGACACCGACAATTTCTCTGGGCAACCTGTGTCAGCATAAATTGGTTCAAATTGCTATCTGATTCAAGAGTTATTCAACCAGATGTTTCTCTTTCAGTAAACTCTGCTCAGTTTCTAAGTTCTAAGATTTTTCATGCTTTTCACTAGAGATACCCATCCAGTAGTTTATCCATATTGATATATTACTGGCAGAGGATATTTGGGAAAAAAAAGAAGATTATATACATGACATGAAATTCCTCTGATGCATTCTTCTGTCAATCATTGAATTAGAGAAACCTTGACATGAGGGAAACAATGTGCTTAATAGGTGCCATTAAGGCCCTATTTCAGAAATTGATCTAGTCTCTTGTTTCACCACTCTTACTTCTTTGACATTCTCATTTGTACCAGTGTAACAAAGCAGCATTGTTTTCTATGCTCAATTACCCTTTCCATTAAAAAAGCATGTCACTTATGTATGCCACTGAAATATTTTGGGATTTTTTTTTAAACAGACAAATAATATTTCCCATTCATCATCTATAAAAATTAATAAATTTTATTGACCTATAGATACTTCTCTCTCTGCTATGTCCACTCAGAGGTTTGTCTCCTACACTAAAGTAGTCTTTGGACACTGTCATGACTGGCCAAAAGCCAGGCATTCATGGGAACCATTCACTCATTCTCCTCTGCTATAATTGAGGAAGGGGAAAAAAATGAAGGGCTCATGCATGGAGATAAGGATTAAGAGAAAACACTCTAAAGGCAAAACAGGCTTAAACTTAAATGGCATAAAGAAAATATATGATTAACAGAATCAGAAGAGGATTATGAGAACTAACATAAACCCTTAAAACAGTTTTTTCCTCCCAGCCCCTCCCTTCTTCACCTGCCAACATCACAGGGAGACAAAACATGGGGTTTTCAGCCAGTCTGTCACCTGAAATTTGTTTTTTGTTCATTCAGAGAGAAGACTCTCTTGCTATGTCATGGGGTCCCTCCCACAGGAGACAGTTCTCCGTGAACTTTTCCAGCATGGTTCTACTCTCATGATCAGCAGTCCCATCCGACCTGCTGTAATGTGATTCCCTCCCACAGGCAAAACAGTCTTCCCAAAACTGCATGGTGTGGGTCATTTTAGATCATGGGGTGCAGTCTTTTAAGGATAAGCTGCTGTAGGTTTGGAAGCAAGGGCCCTTTCTCTATCTCTGGAAGCAAAGGTCCTCTCTCTCTCTTCAGGTCTGCCACTGGATTACAGCTTCTTTTAGCAGCCACCCTCTCCGGCATGAGCACCTTTTCCCATGGGCTGCCGGTGGACCTCTGCATCCTCTCATGGACTTCATGAATTACAGGGAGACTGTTTATTATAGTCCTTACCACAGCTTGCAGAGGAATCTTGATTCCAACGTTTGGAGCACCTCCTCCCCCTCCTTCTTTCTACTGACCTTGGTGCCACTATGTTGTCTTTCCCTACATGTCCTCACTTCCTCCTCTTTCTCCGACTAAGAGAAAAAAAAGTGCTGCTTGTAAGTACTACTGTCAACAAATTCCACCAGTTCAAAGATTTCTGTAGGATTTTGTAGTGCTGACAAGTTGATCTCGTCTGGGTTCCGTGTCGGGGAAATAGCTCACCATGTTTTCGTTGCCAACCACATGGTCCCCATCACCACCGTGCGGGCAGTTGTGGGCGTCACAGCAGCAGCCCTATTCAGCGCCTGTATTTATGTGGAGCACTGAAAAGGAGAAGCCACTGCCGCTGTCTCTGCCCTTCTGCTAGCAGCATGGCTGGCTAAAAGTGGCTAAGCGGCTAAAGTTCACTGCCAGCCATGTCGAGATGGTGGCAGCCGCATGGCTGCACTAGCTGCATGGCCGCTCACAGCGCTGGGATAGCCCCAGCCATGGTGCCTCCCCACCCCTCGGCAGAACTGCTCGCAGTTTTTTTCCTTCTTAGATATGTCATCACAGAGGCGTTATGAGCTTCTCTAATTGGGCCAGCAGCATGTCCATCCTCAGAGCCATCAGAGATTGGCTTTGCCGGACATAGTAGAAACTTCCAGCAGCTTCTCACAGAAGCCACCTCTGTGGCTTCCCCCGCCCCCACCAAAAACCAGGCTGTGTTAAACTAACACAGACACATACAAATATGTAATATTATGACAAAAACAAAGGGAAAACATTTATGCTACTACAATTCACCAAATAGATCAGTATGGAAAAACAAGTTACATTAAAGAATATTTTAGATGTAGTTCTTAACTATTTATACAAAGAAATCTATTCATATTCCAAATGAAAATTAATGATACATGAATATTAATATGCTGCTGTTTCATCAGACAAGATTGCAATGTGTTGACATTTCCATGTTTTCAAGTTTATCTAAAATGTCTACTGCTCAAGGGCAATATAATTAAAAAAGTATTTGAAAAATAAGGAAGGTCAGAGATCCTTCTAGTAGTAAAAAAATACATTTAAAAGCTGTATAAAATAGGTGCTGGAAAAACATTTTTGCTGAGCCCTTTTCTGCTAAAAAATAGTTTCCATTAAGGTTTCATAGAAACCAAAGGTTTCATAGAAATAGTGAAATTTATCTATATTAGAAAAGTCTTTATTTACATTGATCCAATAAACAAATTAGTAATATTAGCATTATACGTATAAATAATACTTAATGACAACAATAAAACGTGAATAAAATAGTCAAAAAACCCCACATTTAATCAAAAGATTTCAGTGTGAAAAAAAGAGAAATAGGACATTTTGCTTTCACAAGCTTTGCTGTAATATAATTGGGTAGGTTGTGTAAACGCAAATTTTTTTATGGTTAAATGATAACTGCTGACAATGTAAGTGAGTGAATTGTGTAAAAAGAGAACAGTAAGACCAGACCCAGTTGAGACGAGTTTCATAAGAACATACGGAATTGAAAACCCCAAAACAGAAGGACTTTGTGAACATAGAGGAATTATGAGACCACAGGAAGTTTGTGAAAGTGGCTGAGACCTGCAAGATACATCTGCACATGCCCACAAGAAAGAGGTAAAAAGTTCAACCCTGAGGAAGACTACGAGCCTTCATCTGACGACCGCCAAAGACGACCACCAGAAGACACTGCGCCATGAGCCACCAGATGGAAATGAAGGCAGATCTACGTAAATAATGTCCCCTTTTTCGAAACCGTAATACATATGTAACAGATTGCTGCAATGACAAATGTATAAAAAGCAACCTTGTATCCTCAGGCAGCATGCATTAACTCTGGTTATGTGCCCAGCGCTGTAATAAAGCTTTGCTCCACTGACTTTGTTCCCAGGTACATTTTAGTACGTGAGCTTGCTTCTCTCAACTGGGGACACATCTGAGATAACTGAAGCCTCACTGCCGTGGTGCAGGAGGGTCTCCAATCGGAAGGCAAGCCCCGCTGAGTTCAGCGGTCCCCTCGGCTCCCTCCAGCACCACTGGAGGTTGATGGCAACGACTCTGGATAGGGGACTCGTGGACCAAAGAAGGAGAAGAGGCTCCGTAAGTAAAACTGCAGTAACTAATACTTGTACACAAGGCCCATGCAAGAAAAAGCACTGTAAATACTGCTTGGGGGGCTGGGTGATGGGAGATTGAGAGGTGTGTGAGTGAGATGCAGACTAGATCCATGAAGCGAGAGTGGAGTCTTTCTAGCCGCAAGTTCCGTATTTCCATTAGGAGACTGGCCGGCGAAGAGATGAAGCAAGAGATAAAGACTGAAAGACCCCCTATAAAAATTGGGACAAGTTTTAAGGGTCCCCAGGTATATGAGACAGGACCCCTGATAGAGACAGGTGTCTCAGAGAGACAAGAGTAAGACAGGTGCCTTGAGAAATAAGGGAGCAAGAAGATTCTGTCAGAAATTCCCCTAGATGGTCCACTAGAGAAAATGTTGTCAGAACGGGGGTCAGGAGGGAATATCCTACAACCAAGGGAAAAGTAAAGTACTAAACATACTACACTGGATCCAGCATTTGAGATAAGACAACAACTAAACATACTACATTAGATCTAGCATCTAAAATTGGACAACAGCATGTCAGATCTTTATTGATGGGACTCTATTTGCCCGGCTGCTGAAATCAGAAGTAAGCAGACATCCCAGTCATGACCCTGAATTATCAGGGGGAGCTCAGCTGTCCCTTGGCTTACGGCACAAATGAGAACCATCAACACCATTGGTTAGGAAGACTGAGACAGAATATTCAACAATATTCCGGAATAGATCCTGAGAGTAACGTAGGGCAAGGACTATTGAAAGTTAATTTTGTAACACATGCCTGGCCAGATGTTAAGAAAAAATTAGAAAAATTAGGAGACTGGTATGATTGGGGACTAATTGAACTTTTGAGGGAGGTGCACAAAATTTATGTCAGGAGAGAGATGAAGAAAAAGCAAAAATTTAATCCAAAACCAGGGAATAGTACATATAAGAAAAAGGAGATGTGCAAAGAAAATAAAAGAACACATTATTACTGTGGGGAAGAAGGACACTTTAAGAGGGAGTGCCCTAAAAGAACACTCGTTGCCCTTAATAAGTTTAAAACTAGGCCCCCAGAAGGAAACTTATGTATTTCTAGTAGATATGGGATCTGGGAAGACTTGTATAACCAGATTACCAGCATAATGTAAAAAAGGAAAGAAGACAACTCAAGTTATAAGACCAAAAGGAGAGGGGTTTTCAGTACCAATTATAAAAGAAGTATTAGTTCAAAGAGATAATTCATACATACTAGCAGATTTATTTTTTATTCCCGGAGCAAAATATAATTTGTTAGGGAGAGATTTACAAGTACAACTTGGAATTGGAGTAATACCAGAAAAGGGAAAGATGATAGCAAAAATTTTTGAATTAAGAGAAGAAGACCAAAGGAGAATACAACCCATAATGTAATTTAATGAAGAGAATCGAAGAGAGTTAAAAATACCTCCAATAGATCAAAGGAAAACAGTATTGGAATAGATACATTAACAAAACAAATAATTTGTCCGTGTTTAATATTAGTAATAGAAGATCATTTGACTCACTGGGTATAAGCTTTTTCAGCTCAAAGGGCAACGGCAAGCACAGTACCCAAAGTTTTATTAGAACATAGAATTCCAGGATATGGAATTATTGAAAGAGTGGACTCAGACGAGGAACTCACTATACTGCTAAAGTGATACATAAACTATCTCATGTCTTAAGCATAGCGTGGGATCGGCACACCCCATGGCATCCCCAGAGTTCTGGGAAGGTAGAAAGAATGAATCAGACACTCAAACAAGCCATAATAAAATTAATAATTGAAACACAAATGCCCTGGACTAAGTGCCTGCTGTTAGCCTTACTGAGGACCTGCACTGGTCCCCGAGGAGACTTGGGAGTCTCCTCTTATGAGATGATGTTTGAATTATCTTATATGGAGTCCGTGAAGAATACTGTAACCCAGGAACTAGGAGACCAATATGTGCAAAAATATGTTTTAACAATAGCAAGTATATTGTAAAATTTAAGAGAAAAGGATTGATACATTCATAAAATAAAACCAGGAGATTGGATACTAGTTAAAGTACAGAAAGATGACTCATTAACTCCTGATTGGGAAGGTCCATTTCAGGCCCTGCTGATGACTGAAACTGCAGTATGAACAAGAGAGAAAGGGTAGATGCATGCCTCTTGCATCAAAAGACTCGTGGAAGAACCATCTGAGTGGACCATACAGCAATCCCAAGAACCATTAAAACTGACTATAAAGAGAACTAGATAGATTTTGGGTGACCTAGTCTTGGACCATCTGGAGGTAATTTATTTACATAGTATATGGGAGGATCAGCGGAAACAGGAACTTTCCAAAGTCCCTTTAGAAGAGCCACCATGAATCCTTGCCCATTGTGCAAGAAGTGCAGTTAATTAAGAACTAAGTGCTCAAATTGCTTTAAATATATAATCTCCCCGGGATGGAAGCAAAAGCCTTATCTAAGTAAGTGTCTAGAAGGCGAATCCATCGTGGGACACATTTACGCGACCTGGTGTGGGTAAAATATTTCTGTATGCAGTACAATCGAAAAATGTTTCTTGGCTGAAGAACCCCCTCTGAGGGCAAGACTGGATTAGCCTCTTTTCCTGCCCCTGAGTTGCCAAACTCTGCTTCAGGACACTCCCTGTAGGCATGAGAGAAGGACGAAAATGTTATACCAGACCTCAGTGGCAGCCAGGAGTCTGGTTATTAATTCTTACTGGAATAACCAAGGCCAAAGTAATTCAAGATTGTACTAGCTGTATAAAGATCACTCGGACCGGCCAGGTTGTTACCCACACCTTGGTATACCATACTCACTATATTTTTCAGGGGACTCAACTGGGAAACTGTGTCCAAATGACACATCTATGGTCAATGTAAAATGGACAACCAAACGATCTGTTACAACCCTAAGAAAAAACTAAAGAAACCTGGCTAGAGATATGATCTCTGAGTCCAGATGGTTCAATATTAAGGAAAACCAAGATCTAAGATTTAAGTAAACCAGTTAGTGTGATATTTGATGTATGTCAAGCTATAGATAAGAATCACTAGCCAGAAGGAGGGTGTGGAGAAATGAGTTGGGTAAAATACTATATGCATCAAGGTAAGTATATATGCACACCTATAGGCAGTCTATGTAAAAATGGTTGGAATTACTGTAATGATTTGAGATGTGTAGCTTGGGCAACTTGGCATACAGGTAGCCAGACAACTTGGCAAACAGGTAACCAAGTTGTCACCTTACAGCATATTGCATCATATTCCTATTGCTCTCAAGCATTGTGTAATCAACTAAATTTCATATTTTATATCCCAAAATATGGAATGGCCAATGCAACCGAAATAATCACATTTGGATTACAGATTTATGGGGTTGGCACCGACCCAGGAACACTTATACACATCAAAGTAACAGACGTCTCTTAGAGGGACGTTGAGCAGGAATTACTGTTTCACTCTTTTTACCAAGAAGTGAAGATAGCGGTAATATATGAAATACCAACCACAGCTAAAAATTTATTTGTAAATTTAGCAGAAAACATAGCAAAAACACTTAACTTGAGCAATTTTTATGTCTGTGGGGGAACCAATATGGGAGAGCAATGGCCTTCAGAGTCAAAAGAAATTAATATTGCTAATAACGATATATGGAACGTGAGCAAAATCCAAAGAGCAAAACAATGGGCTTTACAGAGGAGCATCATTGGCCAAAGTTGATGGCAGAAGCCGCCTGCGGCTTATGGAAAGGAACCAGTGGGAGATCTGATATATGAAGGTAGCAGAATTTGGAGTGAAACAACTAGTAATTGGACATCCTGTGGCAACCCTTTGTTGGTGATTGTGAAACGGACCGATATCGGCAGGGAATCTGAATCACTTTATTCAAAGAGCCAAGATGGTTTAATATACTTACACGACCTATCACGCATTGCCATGTCAGCAGCACACTTTCTAATTGTCCTTGTTTTGGGTCCCCTGCCTGTCAGCTCCTGGCAGGCTCCTGCCCCCAGGGCCCTGAGGAGACAAGCCTCTCTGTGCCGCCATGTGCTTCTTTGTCCTGTCATGGCATTCTGCAGGCACATCCCACAGCCCACAGTGCAATTCCATCCTATCTCTTCCCATA
>VWZT01002508.1:284618-333001 GCA_013397055.1 Pachycephala philippinensis | reverse complement strand
GGGGGGGGGCCCCGGAGCCGCGCCGTGGCGGGCGGCAGGCCTCGTTTCCTTCCCGGCTGGGCTGGCGAACACCAGGAGTTAAGTGCCTGGAAACCAGCGCAGTTTCATAGTTAGAAAGCAGGAGCGGGGTCTGCTTTTATGGACTTGCACAGGAGGACCTGGCAAAAAACTGCGCTCCCTTCCCTTGAAACAACTCTTTCCAGGAGTTCCCTTTTCAAAGTCTTCTTATTGACTTCAGTGAGCTTTAGAGCAGGCTTCAATTCTTTTTTCTTTTCTTTTCTTTTTCTGTTTCTTTCTTTTTATTTTTTTTAACTCTCCAGATACTTTAGAAGGGAATAAAGGGTGCCTTGAATTTAGTGCTTTACCTGCTGCTGCCGTCTGTATCTAGTTTACCGAAGTTTGTGCAGTTCAGTGGTGCTTTTGTTTGGCATCTTGTGAAGAACAAACGAGCCGCTCTTCCCTTTACCTTTTAAAAATGATACCACAATGAAAGTTCTGTTGCTTGGGTGCACGCTTATATTCCGAGCTTCCCAGGGAGGATTTATTTATGTGCGCATAAGAGTTTTAGAGCCAGTAGGAGAGCAACCAATTAGCCATATTTGCAAAAAGATACAGGAAAACTTTAACTGAGGGGTAGTCTTAGACCTCCAGGTATTTAAGTGCAAAGGAATAAAGGTTCAGAATTAATTGGCAAATAGAGGAAATTGTTCTCCTGTTAGACATTGGACATGTTTCACTCGTCGTGATTTGTTACATATGTTACAGAGAGAAGGTTTGTTTCAAATCTTTTCCTGTAAACATCACACTTAATTTAAAACAAAAGATACAGCTTCCATTTTATGTGGAGGTATGGGCTTTGCCTTTCTTATGTGCCAGTTGCCTGAGAGTACCTAAAATGAGAAAACAGCAACATTGTATGGTTCAGATGGAGTAGCTTGGATTTGCTGACAATAAACTACTGACTTGAGAAAACCACTTAATGTTCAGGATGGAGATGATAGAGATTTCTTTGCAGAATCCTATTTACTATTTTTCAACTAAAACCAGGCAGTAAATCAATCATCATCTGTAATTATTGCTGCAGTAATTACCTTTGGGGAGTAGGTTATCATTCTTGGTGGCCTTTGTTCAAATATCTCTTTCATTTTCCCTGTTTTATTTTTCTTGAATCATGTCAGTTTCTGAGTGGATTAATAGTATTCTGAAAGCAGTCCGATTGTAAGATTTCTGGAAGGGCTAATAATGCGATTCATCTGAGGAGCTGAAAGATGCTTGCATAGACTAGCATTTAAATTCATGGATAAGAGTTTGCCCATCAATTATTACATCTTCATTTTTAGTGAACAAACAAAAGCTGTAAGTAATCTTGCAAGGAGAATTTCAGCTGTACCTCCAATGCAGCACTTATTTAAATATCTGATTTCTTAAGTATTACTGATTTAGTCAGTACAAAATGTAGTTCTACAGATAAAAATAAACAGTATTTTAAATAGCTTATTTGAAAAACTATTCTTTGAATGTATGTAAATGAGTTATTTAAACTCATGAGTGCTGTTTTACATCTAAATAAAATATGGAGTTACACATTACATTTCCAATTTGTCATGTACTTAGCAACCCTTTCTGGGGGGAAGATATAAGAGATATTTTTGATATGTCTGTCACTTTTGATAACTTAATTTGAAACTTATATCTTAGGGGAATACTGATACAAGGCAGGTAAATACATTAAAACAAAATGACAATTGAATTTTTCATATTGAATGCACGAAACTAATGTTCATCTGAAATGGTGGGTGTTAAGAACTAGCTAATGACTAAGTTTCTTACATTTCTTGAAAATACACTTTTTTGAATTACCCTGGTTTCTGTTCACATTCCTTTTATATTTCTTTCTCTCTATCCTTCCTATTTTTTGTTGTGTTTTTTTTTCCTTTTCCCTCTTTTGGTTTCTTGCCAACTTTGGTCTGACTGTCCCCCAGCGCTTGGTGAAGATTGCATCTCAGGTTTGGAGCTAGGAAAGAAAATAGGCATGGCTAATGTTAGATAAGCCCCTTATAGTTAAGGAATAATAAAATCTTTCTGAGGAAAAATAAGATTTAATTATTTTCTGTGACAAACACTGTCTCTTACAAATACACTGCAAGTTTGTGGCAAAAAAATAAGTCTCAAAAGCAGAGTAAATGACAACTTTCTGAAAAACTGTAATTTGAATATCTTATTTTGCTTTAGGAAGGAGGAATTAAAGTTCAACTGTTGGGTACTTTAAGGCAGGGGAAGGATCAGTTGCATCAAACTCATCAGTCCTGACCTATATTTCATTCTACTGATTAATTTATCCCATTTCCTTGGCTAGTTTCTGAAAAAAAAAAAAAATCTATTAAGTATCATTGACCTGATCAAAATCACCTAATGCGCTTGGTGAGGAAGGGAGGGAGGATAGCTGGAGAAAAGCAGGTGGGGAAAGAGGAGTCGGAGATACGATACTCATGTACAAGCCCCAAAAGAGGCACTGTGCAAATGAAGGCTATCAAAGAAGGGCAATTGTTATGACTCCTTAAACTCCTGACATCCAGGGGCAGAGCCATTCCCAAAGTAAAACTGTGGTAGAGACCCCTGTGATGAGAAAGCAAGGGAGGGGGTAGAGCAGCTTCTTGTATCTTGTTTAACTTGGCCATTTGAGTTGTAAACCTTTTTTTTGTGACTTGGCATGCTTTGGAGATATCACACTTGGGTTACTGACTGCCTCCCCCCCTCCTTCCTTTCTGGTTTATGGGGTTTTACTTTTAGGAGGGCTTGAGGTTTTTCTTTGCCCTTACTACCGGGTTTTGATGAGAAAGTTTGTTTAGAAAAAAAGTTACAAAAATACAATGACTCGCAAAGAAAACTAGGTATTCTTTACACAAAACTGAATGCAAATGTAGTTCTGCTAAATGTTAAACACAGGTTTCTCTAAGCTAAAGCCAGGTAAGATTCATTATTACGTTCAAAGTCACCCATGAAAAATCACTGAAATGGTTGTTGTTAGATAAGCTATCACAAGGAAACTAGTACAGCTCCACATGTTTAATAGAAGTGCTGATCTCTGATTTCTTTTTGGGAGAAAAAAACTCAAACAACCTGTGGTTTTTACTTGAAAGTAAATTTTTACTCAATGCAATTTTGTGTCCTACATGCAGAAATAATATTACTAAATGTTAGTTCCTAGAAAGATGAGTGGGATGCCTTTCTCAGCTGTATTTTACATACCCATGCTCTGCTTAAAGAAGGCTTGTATCTTGAAACATATTGCCAAGCCCAGAATGTCTCTTGAAGTTGTTCCCTGTTTTTGAGGAAACCTAGGTAATCTTTCTATCCTGAATGAATTTACAACTGCAACTCAATTCATGCAGAGTAGCAGTGGACTGAGCAAATGTATCTGTGTTTTAATGTGACCTGTATCCTCCTCATAGATTCCAAGTGAAAGGATGTTTCTCATGCAGAGGTGCAGGTTATGTGGTGCAGTACCAAGGAAGGTAGAACAGTAGTGGATTAAAAGAAAAATGTTACTAAACAGCAGAAATAGTTCAGAGAGGATTTGACATTCGGATCCCCTTCCAACAGTAGCCTTTACATTTCTCTGTATCTGTCAACTGTTTGAATGTTTGTTCACAGCCCCAGCCCTCCCTGCTTCCAAATTGCATGGGCTAGACTCAAAAGTCATGAGATTGTCTGCTGATTAGACTATAATCAATCCAGCATAAACAAAAACAGCAATTAGTATTGGCATTATTTCTGTGAACTTGACTTAAAGTTTCAGTATTATTGGTCCAATCAACTTTTTCTGAACGGGATGTTTTCAGGAACTGTGTTATTTTGGCATCATCATTTTATAGGGAGGGAACAAAAAATTCATAAGATTCCATTTGGCCTGAAAAGCAAAAACATCTGTTTGATGCATGAGTAAATTGCTGGCTTCTATTTGGCCATCCAAAAAAGGGCAAAAATTAAGATACTGAACATAAAGGAGTACATGAAAAAAAAAAAAGAAATTACAAGGAGGATTTAAGATTAGCATCTTTTTATAATGCGGGCTATTTATAGCGTTCTCTTTTGGACTTGCCAAAGCATGCCTTTATGTATTAAAAAAATCTGTAACAACAAAAACATCCCTAACCTTTAGTAATATTCATTGACTTTGGCAATGCATGGTGTTATTGATGGTCTTGATTAGCTGTAGGATTACAGTAATGCTGCCCAGTCATTTCTGGGGCCAGCATGAGTTTATATTGACCATCACTGTCTGCTGCTTGGGGTTAGGTACTATTAGAAGTGAACGTCTAAACAGCTAATGCTTGTACTGCTAGTTTCCACAAAGGTGAAATCTTGTGACAAAGATAATATTAAGAGGTTTAGTTATGCTGCTGATGTGTTTGGATTGGTTTGATTTTGTTTTCCTGAGTTGCTGTTAACTTGTGTAACAAGGGAAGCTGTCAGTATGGAGGCACTTATCTAACACGTGTAGGATAACATTATCCACCATGATCTAAGATCTCTTGAAAGGCTTTATGTTGCTCTATAATTCATTCTGTCTAATTTACAGCTGCTTTAATAGCTCTCAATTCTTTGTTCTGAAACACGATTCAGTATTTTCAAACTTGCGCATTTAAAAAAAAAAAAAGTCTTCCTTTTGAATAACTGTGCATGAGGAAAAGATCCAGAAAAAATGTTAACATTTTATGTAGACCATATGGATTCGGTATTTTTTTCTGTGTAAAAGAATTAAAGTAAGATATTTGGAGCGGATTTTTTTAGACTGATTAAAATACAGTATAAGTTCAGATACCGTAAGACAACCTCCTAACATCTTTTCCTAGCCATATTTTACCGTTTCCATTGGTTTCTACAGGGCTACCTGAGCTCAGAATCAGTCCCAGTTGGGGGTTGGGAAAATGCATTATTTCACTTAAATCAGAACTGTGGCGTATATATGTACATATACATAAATATTTCCCTGAAGGGACAACATACAGATCTACAAAGAATTTGGCCTGTTTTATTTGGTGCTGTGAAAATGTACATGTCTGCTTTCAAATACATTTTGCAGAGTGTTACTACAAAGCATTAAAGTTTTCCAGTTGCTGTCTTTATAAAAGTTGGACAGGACAAGAGAGGCTTTTAAATACTTTTAAATCGTAATGTAACATTTGGCATAGGACTCTGACAAAAGATGGATGTGCAAAGACCAAAAGAGGTGGTGAGGTTTGTTTTTGTTTTAAAATTAGACAACTTGGGTTCTATTTCACCTCAAGTATGAGTAATTATGCTAGTTTAGCAATTATTAGAGATGAAAGAAATTCTGTTAGATATGAGTCTCCTAAACTTCAGTAGCTTTAGTTTTAGCCAGGATAATGATCAAGGAGTAGTTAGCCATATGCCTAGGGACTATGCTGTAGCAAAAAAGATAGGGCTGATCTTGGGGGTATCCTTATTACAACATGTTATAATTAACATTTTCATTCAGCCCTCCTACTTTCCAAAAAGATCTGCTTTATATTTTTCTGTGCACACATTGGTAAGACTGCACAAAATTTCTCTCTTCCAATGAATTTTTGAACCAGGACAGTTGTCTTCCATATTTAGAATATTAGTTAACACTGGTCACGGGTTTTTTTCCCCCCATTTCATGTTCCTTTAGTTTCAGACACATTTTTTCCCCTCTATACTGCATAATTATTAAGAAAAAAGATGTAGAAGATTCTTTTCCCCCTCCTTTTCAGGATTTAGCCTAGGTTATACATGTCCTTCTGGGGTGTGCACGTTTGGGTTTTAGATTTTCCTTTAGCTAGAGTGATGCTGTGCATGCCATACTGCAACTGTTCTTTGTACAGCTTAATCCATACAATGTGTACTCAAAAGGGTTGTAGGGTTGTTATGTACCAATTCTGCACAATTAAAGCCCAATGAAATTCTAGATTTTAGATTTTTGTTTTCATTGTGGTCCCCCCCATGCCCTTTTTATTTTGTGTCATGGGAGTAAGGCAGATGGGTGTTTTTTCAGTGAGTGATTTGTCTGATACTTTCACTTTTAAGTGTAGGTGAAATTAGGTGCAATTTTTCTCTGGAAGAGTAGGATTTCCAGTCCTTCAAGATTTCTCAAAGTTATATATATATCTCTATATCTATCTATCTATCTATCTATCTATCTATCTATCTGTATCAGTATAGTGACATTCTCCCCTTTTTTATTTAATGTGATATGGGCTTACTGTGGTTCTTGAAAAATGCAATATCAGTAACTAGCTAGCTTTCTTACAAATTTGGAAGTAGTCTTTAGTTAGCTGGCTGAAGCAGAACACCTTTTTGTCCTGAGGAAAAATGGATGTGATGTTGGTAGTGAGGATTCTCAAAGTGTTTTCCTTCTTCCCCAAACCCCATTTTTGGAGAGCTTATTCTCTCATGCAAAGGCAATAACCTGGAGCATGAATTTTGTCCTTACCTAACACAAATGCTAAACTGCTCTCCAGTTTCTCATAGAGATGCTCAGGGTTCCACACAAATGGGGAAAAGCTGCAGCATTTCTAAGTCGAAGTGTCCTGGTTGACTGTAAAATAGATGACTTTTTTGTACAGTCCCTGAGACCTGTTGTACCCTTACTATTTTTATGTCGTGTTTTGCTGGAAAAATATATTTCAAACAATGAATTCCTTGATAATTGATTTTCTAGTTTCATTTTTCTGTTCTTCACTCTTTTGGTAACATATCAAGTTCAACTTCCATTATTGATTCATTCACTTTTTGAAAGAAGCTTTAAAAACAAAAATAAAATACCTGCTCTGTTTCTGGACTGGATGATGTGATGTAGTGAGGCAGTGTCCTTGGGAAGACCAGGCTCTGCTTTGATCAACAAAAACTTTCCCTGGCACTGAATTATGATGGCTGGAGTTTTTTTTTCCAGACAGAGTCAAGTGACTTTCTAACTTTTGACAGTGGCAGTAGGAAGGAGGAGGGGGTGGGGAAGTTAATTATTTTCCACCTCCAAAGAATACAATTGTGAGGAAGGAACTTTCTGATTCACTGGTTCCAGGACAACAGGATGTCAAGATCCATGCCTGATGTAACGTTTTCACTCTGAAGATGGGAGGAGGAAATGGGTTTGTATTGGTCTCTGCGTGCAACCACTGACTGGGAAGGGATTGTGTTACGTGACTTATAAAGAGCTAGAGCACAGGAACAGATTTGGTTTGCAGTTTCTGGTGAATCTGTTGAGTAGGAGACTTGCTTGTCAGATGCAAATGTAAATCAATGGAGAAAGGTCAGAAATCTTTAAGGCTAGGTACAAAATTAAAAAAGAAAAAAAGGTTTGCATGCTGCAAGATGTTTAGTGCTTAGATGCTGCTCTGCTTAGTTTATAGGTGACTGGCTGCCTAGTGGAATAGTCACTTTGCACCTAACTCTTGGATTCTTTACATAATTCACAGGTGCTTAGGGGTTTATGAATGTTGTTGAGAAGAATTTATTTTAAAGAGACAGTACGAAAAACTTGGAAATAACCATGTGTCTTAGCTCCTCCCCTGTTCTAGATGTGGGCATCTTAGTGCAACAGGGCTTCTCAAAGCAGTCGCTTATCTGACTCAGGTTTTGGAGATAAAGATGAAATTCCTTTCCTGCCAGGCTAGAAGGAATTGAGGTGATATGCTGCTGCTCTTCCTCTCTCCTTTACTGAAGAGGGAAAGTTCTTTGCTCTGCTAGGATGTGAGAGGCAGGGGTTCTGTTCTGTGCTTTGTCTAAAGGTGTTTTATCTGTATCTCACAGGGAGGACATCAGTCATTACACAGCAGCATATTGTGTTATGAGCGTGAGTTGCCCTGTTATTTTGTCAATGATGTTTCCCTTTTCAAAAGTCTAATTAAGTATTTGTTGGACAAGAGGGTGAGAAAGAGCATTCATACATGAGACTCAGGGCTCTTATAGCTTGACTACCATGAAGGAAAAGGGGAGACCTGGGTCCTGGTCTGCCAAGTAATTACTGCCATATTACTTCTGATGAATTATTTTGGTGCAATTACAATTGGAGTCCTCTTATCCCACTTGCTGTGATGGTGCCCCAACCACAAGGATGAAATATCGTGCTAATTCTTCTTGTTTCTAGTTCAGTGAATGTTGTAGATGAAGCATGGTAGCTTCCACAGCAATGAATGAGTGCACCTCAAGTCTGAGGGTAAGTGTTATTTGTTAAGGAAGCTCACAACGTGAGTACAAATCCTTCTGATAGAGGAGAAAGTTCAGCTGGTGCCACCCACATCCTGGGTGAGTGATCTAACCAATGGATGTGGGCAAGAGGGGAAAAGGAAGATGTATTTCAACCCACCCATTTTCTGCCAGTGTTTTATAGCAACCAGGGAAGGGCATATGAACCCTGAAGAACCAGCCCAAAAGACTGCATCCAAACCCACGGCAGGCAGCAGAATACTTAATCTGCCACTATCCAGCTGTGGTGGGGCTTCAGTTTGATTTCAGCACTGAGAAAACCTCGATGGTAAAACCATAGGTACTGCCTGACCTCAGTGGCAGCTGAGCAGAACTGCTGACAATTTAGATGCAGAATCCCCTCACTAGCTTTTTGGCTTCTAAGCTCCTCTGTGGACATAGACCAGATTGCTGTTCTACATGAGAGAAAGTCATCTAGAATAGAGCAGAGAGTCTGAGGGATCAAAAATTAACTTATAAAACCCTGGTATACAACAGAAGGAGATCTCTGGTAAATCAGGGATAATCTCAGTTGAAGGGAAGTAGGGGTTTGGTTTGGTGTTTATTGACTCAGATAAATGTGTGCCTTTAAGTAACAGAGCTAAAGCATGCAGCTGTATTTTGGTTTGGTATTGGAACAGTGTCAGACAGCCCAAACTCCACAATTTAGGTGTCCCATTTTGGGCACATAAATAAATGACTTACCTTTCAGAGGCAATGATCATCTACAGTAACCTTTACTGTAAGCCTTCATAGCCCTTCTTTGTATCACCTGTCTTCAGACTTGTGTGATGCTGGTTGCTTTGAGCTTCTGTGATACATATATCAGTTTGATTCCAATTACTCTCTCTTGCTGAGTTTAGACTTTTGTAGACAGTATTTAATGAATTTCCTGTTTTCTGAGCACAGTTGAAAATAGAGTCTGTAGGAACACCAGAAATTCTTATTTATGTTACGTTGAGTAAGGAAGCTGAGGTGATACATAGCTTCAGGATACTGAGAGGAATTACTCTGAACGTGTTCATGTTAAGTACTGGACTTGGTAATTAGGGTTAAAATTTATCTTAGCCTCCTAACTTCTGTCTTCCCCCAAAATGGACTGGCTGCCCACAGCACGCTGTCAGGAATGGAGGTGGAATACTAGGTCTAAGACAAGCAAGACAGCTGAAAGTCCTGATCCTGGTACTAAGAACTGACTCCCTCTTGCTTTGCTAATTCTTACAGTGGTTCTCAGTTTGACTCCGAGATCTGTTATAATCTGTTACGTTTCATGATAGAGTCTTAGGGATGACTGAAATTTACTTGAGGTTTATAAAAAGCTCTGAGATTCTTTGGAGAAAAGTACTTTTTAAAATATAAGATTATTAGTTTACTTAACAACAGAAATATGAGTATATGTAGACGTGGTTTAACCTTGTAAAAGGATGCATGGTTATGGAGGCAAAGTTAGAATTTTGGACAGGATTAATTAATCTATTACCTCAGCTACCCAGAAAAAGATATCCTCCCTCCCCCTACACAGCTTTGGGGTTTAGAATTATCCCTCTGCTGCTGGAAAGAGCATCTTCTGCCTTTTCTGCACACAGTATTATGTAAAACTGGACGTCTTGAGGCTGTCACATTTGGATACTGTCATCCTTGAGATCAAGGGTTGGAAGAATATCCAAAGGATTTCTTAAGCATAATTTCTTTCCACTTAAGTATATTTATTACTTTTATGTTTATGTGCTGCCTAGGAAAATACTTTATTTTAGCATAAGAATAATATTTTCCAACCACTGCAGTTTAATTGGGAACTCCTAATTCAGTCATTCTACAAGAAGAACATTAGGGGAAAAAAAACAAGCTCAGTGTTGGGATAGACTAAAGAGAGGAGTGAAAAATATGAGTGCTATGAGGGACTTTGTCTTCTGGAAAAAGCAAATGCAAGAGGAAAGAATGCTTTATATAACAGGAATCTTTTAAGGAAAATAATTTCCAATGTCAAGAGAATATTGTTACAATGCTGGGGGGGAACAGAAATAGGAAAAAGGGTATGTCACAGTACAAAGGAAAACAAATCAGCCATATAAATATTCATGCATATGATTAATTGGATTTTTGTAAAGTTGTGGCTACACACAGAACCGATTTTCAGTGGAGTTTTGGAGTGTAGATATTTGAAACGTTAATATGCCAATGCATTTCTTTTCCCAATTCTTCTAACACTAAAGTCTTTGGGAGGATATACATTTGACAGTCAAATTGGTAATCTGGCTAGTAGCTGATAGACATGAATTGATGCTAGGTGAAGCTGTTCAGAAAACAAAGCTTTCTTAGTAGTTCTGAACTTTTACGAATGCCAGTTATCTCAAAGGCCATTATGAAACATTCTGAAATTTTTGCTGAATCGCAGAAGTCACCCACTGAATTGCTGCTCTTATGTGCCACAGCCAGATGTGAAATCCTGTGCTGGCATGTGTCAGCCAGAAGGGTTTAAAAGGTGAGTCTTGGACACCAGTGGTACCTAGGGAGAGAAGAAAGCCGAGGAAGGCGTAGCCCTGGCAGGTGATTCACTGACACGTGATCCTGAATTTAATACTTCTCTGTAACTTCTTTAATTTCAGTTTTGCGTCCTGACTGAACCCGTGTGGAGATGTATTTCCACAGCATGTTATTGCAAAGTGTGAAACATCTTCAGAATCCATTGACTTTAATAGAGCTAGAGGATACTCAACGTCCCCTGCAACTGGCTCTTAAATTTGCCTTCTGCTATATGATTAATCTGTCTGCTCGTACTTAATATCTACCTGTAGATGGTGGCAGTATGAATGTTCTCTTGGTTTTTATGTGACCAGGAGGAGAAGTGGAGAGATACTTCCAGAAATTACAGTCATTTGTAGATACTGAAATAATGGCACACATGTTTTATTTCTGTTCTGTCTCAGTAACTCAGTAAATTGTGTATTGATTATGCTAATACAGCTAGTGTCTCTATTACTTGTCTGCAGAAATTATTCAAACATGTAGATTGAAGATGCACTTGGCAAAGTTACCATCCTAAGAAAAAGGCTTTTGTGCAAAGATGGCTTTAAATTGAATTACTAATCATATGCTAATGGAAGTTTATAGATCAAGTATTGAATTGCACAAAATGCAAAGTGCAAGGTAAAAATATGTATTCTAAACTTCCTATCCTGACAGTCTTAGTTGCTACATTAGGTTTATTTTCACATCTCTCAAGGAATATGTTTTATGAAAGGATAAATCAATAGCAATCTATTTTTATAGTTTATTTTGGGATATGTAGCTTCTTCTGCTTTGTTTACCAAGCTGAAGAGAGGCTCAGGCATTTGGGGCAGTTATTTTTTTTTCTTTTTCAAAATTTATTAATCTACCTAGACTAGAAGAAAACAGACTTTTTTCAATTATCTTTTGCTTTTATTTTATTATGGTTTGTAATAGGTCAGTAACCATAAATCTTAGCCAGAGTTCTCCAAAAGGCTTCCCTTTCAGTGAAAGTGTACTTTTCCACATTTCTAATTTTATCCATTTCTTTTCTGTACAAGTTTTTTCCAGGCATCAACCAGAAATGACTTGTGCTCTTCCTTAGGGTGCTAAATCTACAGATTAACTTTTCAGAGAAGGGGAATCCTGGTTGCTCAGTAGAATATGAATGAGAGTTTGTAAGCTAGAAAATCTGTATATATTTTGTAGCAACTTTAGAAAGTCATCTCTCTCCTTTAAGGTCCAACCATGAGTCCCATGAACAGACTAAGCAAAAGGGGTGAAATCCTCATTGATCAGCAGGTGTTGCTGTAGAGCAGCCAGGAGCTTAACTCTAAATATAGGACCTCTATATCAAAATTCCCACAGGTTTTCCTCATTGGCTGTCCTTGACGGTTCTACTTGATTTGTTGCATTGTTTTTTTTTTCTTCTTTCTTTAGAAAGGAATAGTTGGTCTTAATGTTGACAGTCAGCAGCCTAAGCAAGAGATGCACTCTGAACTGAAACCAGGGTTTGCCTTGGACACTGGCTGTACCAAAGCTGAAACATCTTAACCTTTCACATGGATACCACTTCAGTNTTTTTTTTTTTTTTAAAGTAGAATTTTAAAAACTGGTATCTGTCCAACCCACAGCTTTTATAATGGGAGATAGAACTGACATGTTGGATTTCTCTTTTCCCTTCCTGGTATTTTTTTAATTGCTCCCAAGAAGTGTGGTGTCACAGTTGTAGTGAGCTGGTCCGTTTTTAATATTTTGTTACTTGGGGTTCCTGGTTTTGTTTCTCAAAAGTTGTCCTGAGAAAATGGTTAGTAGGAAATTGATCATTTGTTGTTTTAAGGAACAGGTGAGTTAATTGAGAAATACTACTACAGCTAACAAAACAGATGATATGTGGTCATAAACATGTAGTTGTAGGGACAAGGATTATGGTTGCTTTCATGAAGACATGTATCTAGAAGTTCTGTTCAGCTGTAACATCACTTATTCATACTGGATTGATAATGTATTATTCTGCTTTCCTGAGGCCTCTCCTTCACTGCTATTCTGGCTTCATTACACGGAATTCATCTTACCTTATGCTAGGATGTGGTACATGCTATAATGAAGGTGACATCTCTGTGCAATTACAGTCCTAGGGTATCAATAATTTTGATGTTTGAATTAATAATAGTGCATACATGCTACTCTTTTATTTGCATATCATCCTTGTTCTGTTTTTTGTTACATTCCACGCTCGTGCTAGAGAAAGGGTTTTGGTTAGCAAAATTTAAATTATCCCTTTGTATAGATTCTGTTTAAAGGTGTCTTCCTCTTCTGAAAGAAAATGGTGTAGTTAATGTTTAAGGGAGGTTAACATTGGCTGCATGTCACGCTACCTTTCATAGTCAGCTGAGTTTAACAGTGGCCTGAGAGCTGAAACAGTGCTGAAGTTTTCAGAATCTGGTTGTGGAAAGGTGTTAAGTGCTAATCGAGAGCTTATCTGATGCTACCAGCTGTAGCCTACTTAATGTAAGGAATACCCTTGCAAGTTGGAGGAAGGAGCTAACTTAATGCAAAGGAAAATGAGATGCTATTTTGTAGGTGATTTGTGCTAATGCTAAGATTTTGCTGGTTCAGTGGGTTTTGTAGAATAGTTTTCTTTTTCTTTTTACCATATTTCCCCCTAAATATGTTTCTTTTTTCGCCTGGCAAATATGTCAGTCTAGTTGACTGTTATTGGCAAGTCCTTGTGCCATGGCCTGTTGTTATCTACTTGTTTCTGTTGTGACTGAGAATCCTTAAAGGGATGAGCAAGGGTTTAGAAAAATGCTAACCACAAAGTTACCTGCTTTTATACTTGTTTCCTCTTTTAAGTGCAATAAAGACATAGTGGTCAGCCTTTGCTGAAAGCAAACCTCAGTTCTCACAGAATTTTCAGATCCCAAAATAGCAGGAAAGTTGTAAAATGTTTGTTTTCACAAGGCATACGCTGTCATGTTTTCATGGTACAAAATTGCATACCTGGAAACAATTTGTTAGGAAGTATCCATGTTTATTTTTTCCATTTTAGGAGCTAAAAATGCTTGGTGTACCTCTCAGTCAGCAGTGTGAAGCCGAGTACATTTCACTGTGCAGTCACTTCTCAGGAGCAGTGAGAGATTCTGGTACTGCAGCTGGTGGCAGTAGACATTAAGGACAGAACAGCATAAAAAATTAACTCTTGCATTTTGGCTTACACTTAAAAGTGGAGATCTTGTCTACTTCTCAGCAGGTAGCCACTTGGGAATCAGTTATTGAAAAGTTCATGTTTGAAGACCTCAATTCCATCCTGAAACTTCAGAAATGATAGAGTTCTTAAACTGCTTTTTTGAACTGAGTAGTGACATTTATCATGGTTGAGGACAGCAGATACATCTACAGCTAATAAGGCTGATTAGGAGGTAGTGATGACCAAAGTGAGTTTCCTGTTGAGGGATGGAAGAGTGGACTCATTTTCAGTTTTGGAGGTTGTTCTTGAGTATTATTTTTGGAAATACATCAACAGCTAATGATGGACATAAATAGGGTCAGGTTGGGCTGCTGCAGAGGTTTCCCTGGGGTTTCAAGGGGCTCACAATAGATGGTATCTTTTATTTAATTTTTTTTTTAATGTATACTAGTTTTATTCATTATTTTTCTTGTTTTATTAATGAAACTCACTGATCTGTGCTACCTTAGAGAAAAATCTTTCTATTTAGCTTAGTTTGTGTTTGACCACATGTTCCCCAAAACTCAGCTTTTCATGAGCTTTTCCCACAGCTTTCTTTGTCTGACTGGTTTCCCTCAGCTGTGAGGATGCTGGGATGACTGCTTCAGCATAACAAAGAAAATCATACAGTATTATCACAGCTGAGGTACTGGTGACATCGTGGCTGCAAAACACAAGTTCAGCTCATAAATTAGCTCATAAAATCATATTTTGTGAAATACTGGACTGACTGCAGGGCTGGGGAAACTTTTATCAGATCTGTGTAGATGAGAAGAGTTTGCTTACTAGCCACAGCTCTGGGATACAGATATAGATTGTTTAGAGTCCTTCAGAGATTGTACTTGACTCTTTCTAATATATGCACTGTGTTACAAGTTTCTGGTGTCCTAAGAGTGTCCTTATGAAAACTGGTGTTTTTTTTCTAGAAACTCAGATTCTAGAAACAACCAGTTGTATGAAGCCTTGGGGTTGGCGGAGGAGGAAAAGAGGTACCTGTGGAGTGTGTATATGTATCTCTTCTTTTGCATATATGTCTAGATTTATATGTGACCCCTAAGTGTTGCACTCTCTTGTCCCAAGAACCAGGAAAAATACCTCAAATCTTTGGACTTTTAATTCAGTTGCATGATTATTTTTTGAGGTCTGAATTCTTGGGAGTGGAAATGCTGCAGAAGTGCAGTCTTTCCCCTTTCAGCTTTTTCCCCTGTGGAGGCAGAATGAATTCTTTTCTCTCTGCTGTTCTCTAACTCAAAGAACTCGGTCTTTGGGAGAATAAAAAGGAAATGGTTCTGCCTTTTAGCTCTTCCCTTACTTTTGCTTTGGGAGAGTCAATCTTACTTAGGCATCGTATCAGAACATACGAGAACAGCGCTCTCTAATTTTTCAAAGTAGCAGCAGAATGGCTCTTGTTAGGTTCACTCACCCAACAAGTTTTGAATAGTGAATCTGACAAGAATTGTACTGTTTTTAGTTCTACTGCTCTGGAAAGCTGTGAGCCAAGGGAAAGATGCTGGCATGGTACATACAGTAAAACAGCATGGGGTTAGTTCTCCTTTGCAAGGCTGTCTGCACTGCTGAGATGTTTGCTACTGAATATAGGATTATTATTATTTTTTAAAGCTTATGTATGAATTAGCACACACACCTCTCCCATCTGCCAGGAGAAGGCTTTCTCTTATCTGTGTGGAGCAAGCAGAATCTTAAAGCCCATAATTGTTCTCTTATTTAGATCCATAATCAAATACAGTAAAGTGCATTGAAGACAAATATCCCAGAGGAAATTCGATTTGTTTTTTTAAGCCACGAAAAAGATTTGGTCACTCTGTTCTCAGATTTGTAGCTTCCATACAGCAATGTATTCTGTCTTGGTCTGGTCTACACTTTCGCACTTTGCAGTGCAGCTTTTCTTGCCTGTGTTGTGCAAGCATTGCTGGCTTTCAGAACTGAGGCTGGTGTAAAGAGGCTTGAAACACTTCAGTTATCGACCTAACATCTTTTTTGTTTGTTTTGTTTTTGTTTTGTTTACCTTTTTCTGACAGTAGAAGAAAATGAAACAGAGGACCATCAGGCAGGTGTGGGACACACAGCCGCACAGACTGGTAATGCTGAATTCCTTCATTAGTGCTTGCTTACCATTTGACAACAGTGTGAGGGATTTTCGTATTGGGGTGTTTTTGCAAAGCCTGCACTCTTCTATCTCTGTTTCAGCTTAGAATGCATTCTTGAGGCTTGCAATGGAAAATAACGTTCCTCTCCCGTTACCTTTCAATTTCTGACAATTAGAAATTCTGCCTTTTGTAGGTTAGCTGACTGAAAGTGAGATGCATCTAAAGTACAGCATGCTTTTCTTTTTTTCTTTTTATTTCCTTTTTTTGTTAAATTTAATCCTTCTCTACATTCCCCATGTAAACCACCCCTCCATGCCATTTCAGATAAACTTGATTATTCATTTCACTTCAACTATTTTTGTATTTGTAAAATATGTTGATACAGGTGATTTCTTTAAAGATTGTTTATATAATTTCTTACCAGAGATTAATTAAGGGCTCTTTAATTTTAATAAGTGAGATTGGGTGGACAAAACTGTTGTTTGAGTCAGGATCACAGGGATAAGTATTGTTAATAATCATGAAGAAATAATCATTAATTCCCCAAAACAACAAGGACTTCTTTATTCTCTAGCATGGTTCGGAGAATGCAAGAGATAATTTGTTTCTGTCTCTGGTACTGGTTTCACAGAATTTTATCTGAAGAGAAGGACTGACTCATCTGAATAGACTTATTCATTCAGCTGAGGTCACCTTTTGGAGTAAGGGCTGGCTCCTTAAGGATATTCCTAGAAGGCTAGTCATCCCTGAATACGTGTAGGTAATTTGTTTGAGAACAGTTGGAGTTACTCCTCTTATGAAGGTGAAGAATGCAGCTAATTTTTTCTTCATCTTGAAGGCTTTCTATTTCTGTGTGTGTCCTGTGGGTTTGTGTTTGGTGCCTTTTATAGGTTCTAATGGCTTTGTGCATAAAGTAGATTGTTCGAAAAGAGTAAATAAAATTGAGGTAGTTATCTGCCTTTTTAATGGGAAATTTCTCAAACTCTTCTCAGTGTACATTTGTCTACATTTTACTATCTGCAAATTCTTAAAAAAAGCAAACTTGTCCTGTTGTAGACACATGAAGTTGAAAAATAGGCAACTGCAAAACCAGAGATCAATGTCAAGGAATGGTGGCTCTTCTGCATTTTTTTCTTAAAATAATTCTTAGTGGTTAAGTTGCATTGCTAGCTCTTTATTTCCCATCATGTCCTGTGTTGTTCCCTGTTCATTTCTAGGCAGGATTTAGCATTCTGTTTTTCTCTATAGCAAGAATGCAGTGCCGATATTGAAAACGAAAAACCTGACAGGGCAAGCAGCACAGAAGGCCTGCACTGTGTACACACTGCCAGAAGTTTTTATAGTAATACTTTGTATCTAAGCTCTGGCTCTAACCATTAAATGCGCTTTTTATAGAGTACCAAGTTATAATGTAGTGCAGCTACGGCATATTAATCTTACTGCAGAGATTTAATGAGGCAGTTGTTTTGCGATGGACACTATTGGGAGCAGAGAGCGACAGAGTTTTACTTTACCACTGAGCTGAAGAAATATTCCTTGCCTGGTAATAATTACAACCACATGATCTAAGTTTTCCTTTCTTTTGCCAGCACTTTTCCATGCAGAAGTGGCTTGGAAAGAGGTCTGCTGCAAGGCAGTGAAATGGATTGGAAAGGAGGCTGTTTTCTTGGTAGTTTGATGTTTTAGTTGGGATTATCTATGGATCCTTGCAGCATAGACAGAAATATGTAAGATGAGTTTCAAGAATACAGACAGTCTTTGCCAGTCCACTGAGATGACTTTTAGATATTCATTACTTTTACTTGACTTTTATATGGGTTATAAAAAGTAAATGTGGTGAAACCTCATTTTTACATGGGCAGAATAGAATTTCTGCTGGTTGGCCTTAAACCGCTCCCATACTTGAAATTAATTGAAGTCCATGCCTTTATTGCCTCCAACACTTTTAAGCCAATGCAATTTTTCATTTTCCCCAAAGTTGTAGTTTTATTAGACCAAGTTACAGCAATAACATCCCTTCTGAGAAGGAGGAAGAAGGGAAGGGGAGAACCACCTGCCAGGGAACATAATAATGAGAAAATCAGGCTTCTTTTAATTTCCATTTATAAATAATGTGAACATAATCAAGAACAGAAAACAACTGTTCTTTCTCTTTTTTTTTTTTTTAAGTGGCTTAATAGGCAGAATTTAGTTCTCTTCCAAAAAAGCAACCTTCATTCATTTCTACACTAGATAATTTCCAGTGGTATCTGAAGGTGGAGAGGAAGTGTGTGTATTGTTGCTGATGTGTATTGAAAAATTTCAGTTGGTGCACGGGCAGCCCCCAAAATACAGCAGGGAAGCCTCTGGAAATCACAGTGTTATTTGCAGATGTTGGGAAAAGTAATTTTACTATGAGTACCGTTTTTATTGAGGGAATTGTGGCTGTGATTGTTGCAGATACTGGGGAGAAAGAAATGTGGGAGAGGAATGACATTTGCCCTGAAGTTTATATATGAGCCTGAGCTTTGAACAAGAGGTTAAGGAGAAAGTACAGATGAATGCATATTGCATTTATAAAATATTTTATTCTAGTCTTTCAAAAGAGCTGCTCAAATAAAGCAGCTTATCCTCAATTTAAGTAACTGTTTAAGGTTAGACCAGCTCTTGATGGAAGATATTTGTTGTTGCAACAGAAAAGATATCTATTCAAAAGCCTCCAAATGATATTTGCTCTCTTTAAATATCTTTTTATTTTGGTGGTGACATCTCTTCACAGAAGCAGATCACAGTGGAAATGCATTCATTGAGAGGGGCTGAGACTGCCAGAACTCATTTCACAAAGCTGTCATAGGCTGAACTCGAACCTAGGTCCCAGAAGGTCCCACTTAAGTGTTGACCTAAAAACAAATGTGCCAGTTGGCTACAGCATGTATTCTAAAGTTGCAGCAGAAGGGAATAAGCTTGACTGACTTCTGTCCCTGTAGAGTTTATATCTGCAAATGCAGAAGGAGAAGCAAAACATTATTAGTCTTAAAATGATTCTAATTTTAATAACTGGTCGCTAAGTATGAGGCTTTAAATTGAGTGATTCTTTAGGCTTTTGTGCACTAAGGGGTGCATGTGTGCCTACGTGTGTGTGTGTGTTGCTGAATTCCTGTAAAATGCAAGTGTTTCTGAATACTGAGTCTCAAGAATTCCCTCCCCTCCCTTTTCTTTCCTTCAGCATTGTACTTAAAGCAGAGTCAGACACTACCCTTATTTTAAAACAAACAGGTCTGTAAACTTTATGTGCAGCATTTAAATACTCATGTTAAAATTCAGACCTAGTGCCCACATTTCCCTGAGTGCTGTCAATTTTATGAGATGAAACTGGGAGCTTGAGCTGAACAACTAATAGTATGCAGCGTGCACATGCTGCCTTCCAACAAGTGTTTAATGATGTTGGGGTCAGTTTGCAACAGTTAAGACAATTATTTCATTTTCTGCACTGTTTAGAACCTGGTGATCTCCTAGCTGCTTTTATTAATCTTCAAAATATTTTGGAAAATGAAGTGGTAATGGGAGTTATTAGATTTAGAGTATTCAATAATGGCTAAAATGTCATAAAGTCTTTTTATAATTAGCATACCTTTTTTTCTTTTTTAAATTTGCAGACTACTCTTCTATTTGGAAGTAACTGCCCAAGTGGAAATTTCCACTCTTGAAAGAACCTTGTGGATGTAATTTGTCATATAAGGACTTAGTGTATAGGCAGGGCTTTTGCACAGCAAATGTATTTTTGCTTTCAGAATGTGTTTTTTATTTTTAAAAATTAATCTGGTTTCTCCCTGTAATATAATTCCCTTAAAAATAAATACTGCCCTTTACCCCTGTCAAAGAAATTCCTCGGTTTTGATCACAAGCCACATGGCATGAGAAAGACTTCCTGACATGGGTCATTTCCAGTTTCTGCTTGCGGGTCCATCTGTGTTTGCACAGTTGAAGGGCAGGGTGCAGCAGTATGGACCAAAGGATACAGAGGGATGATGAGAGCTCTGACCTTGGTTGTGGGCAGCAAGAAATACAGGGATGGCTGTGCCCAGATTACTGTAGGGTGCTGAGAGCGGATGTGAGAGGTTTAAAGTGGAATTGCCTTCCCGCTTCTCCTCACACACCACCCCCCACCCCCAAAACGAATGTAGTGTTGGCATGTTTTTGTTTCTCTTCTTCCAAGGAGTTGTGCGCGATCCTAATCAATTTCAGGGCTAAATAAGGTGCATTCACAGATACCACCTCTTTGTTCCCCTGGCCAGGGAGCCCGCTCCTGGTTAGCCACCCGCTTGGCTAAGGAGTGTAACATCCTAAAATGTACTTGCACAATCTCCTGTTATTATGGGAGTTCGTCCTTGTTTTCCAAAATGACTTGTTTCAGTCTCAGCTCTCTCAAATATCTAAAAGGAAAGATGAGGCGGCCAAAGCAGAAAAGGGAAAAGTGGTGAAACACTTGCATTCCTTTTGCTGGAATGTACATAACCATTTTTTTCTGCATTTCACTTGTTGTACTGTGGTTCCCAAGGAAAAACAAAGTTAAATGCCAGCTTGCTTTATTAGGGAAGACAGATTGGTTTATTTCTGTCTTTTGAAGGAAGCTTTTAGTAAAATGGGCAAAAAGTCAGGAGTAGTTAAAGCTACTGTGTTCCTCCTCAGAGGAGGAAGAAAAGTTCTAGGCTACACATGATCTCACTGAGCTGCAGAACTGAGGCAGTGCAGTGAGCTGTGAGGTGTCTCTGCACACACGGGTAGGTGGTGAGGCTGCATGTTTCTTCCAGTTTAGAAGCTTCACTTGGGCTCAGGACTGCTGATCTAAGGCTGGAGCTATCCTGCTATCCCCCAAGTGCCTGTTAATGTGTCAGATAAAGCTTTCTTTGTGCACTATGTAGCTTTTACACTAGAGTGGTTAGTTTCCCATTTTCCATGATCTGGCGAACACAGGAACTTGATCAGCATTGTCTTTAAGTCATACACAAGTTCAGAGCATGAGTAGCATTTTGACCCAGGATATAAGCTTTCCAGGGCTTTGTTTGTGTCGAATAGTGTGGTGATGGAGTACTGGAGTGGGTTGTAAAATCGAGATTAATTTCATGTTTATGTAAATCAAATTTGTTAGTCTCTTAATTCTGGTAATTTCCTGTGAAACACTGTAGTTAACAGAGAAAAGAAGTTCCTGCACACTCATAGATTTGATTTTTCTTTTCATTGAAAAACTAATTGCATAGGTGGTTTATCCTTTCTTACGATGATCAAAGCAGCTTCAATAGCTGTGATAAAATTGACAAACCTAACATTGAAGCATGGAAGAATAGCTTGAGTGAGAAATGGAGCTGCATTTGTGGGAGTAGAAGGGAAATTTGCTTTTCATTGAGATTAGAAAAAAAAATAAGGAAAAAAGCCTCTTTTGCTTATTTAGCAATAAATTCTACAGTGCGCTGCAGGCTCATGCCAAAGAGTTTTCTTCTCATCATTAGCACAACAACCTATTTTGATTTTTTTTTTTTTCTTTTTTAATGTTCTCTTCTTACATGCCTGACATCACAGTCTTGATTTTCTTTCAGACCCGAACTGTAAACTAGAAGACAAGGCAGAAGATGGAGATGTGCTAGACTGTAAGAAAAGGCCGGATGAAGGGGAGGAGTTAGAAGAAGAAGCTGTGCACAGCTGTGACAGCTGCCTCCAGGTGTTTGAGTCACTGAGCGATATCACAGAACACAAGATTAATCAATGTCAACTGACAGGTAAACAATACTTATCACTTTGTGGCTTCGTGCACTGTTCTATTTCTGATTCCCATCCTCTGCTTCCAATATCCCTCCTTTCTCAGTTATTTTATTCCTGCACTTGAATGCTTGGTTGTGACCTTTATAAAAAGATTGTGGGACAGGATTATACTGTAAATGGAGCATTATAAATTTCCTTAATACCAAAGGATATATGACTGCTGTGTGTGTTTTCTAGATTCATACTGTACAGCTTTCCATGCTTTGCTTAGACACGTATTTTGCTAGGTCACTTGTGAATGCAGAGGGCATTTCTAAGTGGGGCTTAAGTGGCATAATGTCACATAATGAATGAATTTGCACAATTGGCCTGTTGCAGATCTGAGCTGGATGTTGTGTTAGTCTAATCTGTTAACTACAAATGACTGTACAGTAATCAGTAACTGAAAGTTGAGAGGAATTAAGCAAATTGTTAGAGGGGAAAACAAAATCTCAGCTTCAGTCAAGGGGCAGAACTGAGTGCTGATAAGATACTACAGAATTGAGTAGAGCTGGGTGAATGGACCTGTATACCAACCAGATTCCTCTTGGAAATTGTTGTAGACAGCCCCCTCACTGAGAAAACCACGTGAAATCTGCTGAATTTAAATTTAGTAGGTTTTTGGATGATATACGCTGTAGGTCCAAACAGTCTCAGTGTCAAGAGAAAGGCATTCATATTTTTTATTAGATAGTGTTTTATTTTTAGCCTGTACAGTGGAAAATGTATTTACTATGTAGTGGAGTTTTGTTAAAAACCTTTCTTTATTATGAGTTTGTAAGTAAGAAAAACCATCCTTCCCATTTGGAAATGCTTTTAGAAAGTGTCATTGTGTGCTCATGTTTGAGGAGCTTCCTGAGTTTTGGTTCCAATAGGTCCATAGGTTAAGCCCTGTCAGAATGAGACATAAAAAGTCAGATAGCAGTACCACTCTTGAGAATGAAGAGTGAAAAGATGATGAGCAGAAGAGGAATAAGTGGGCAGAAGAAGAAGAAAGATTGAGGAAGTAATGTGGATTTGTCAAATTATTTTAATCCTCACTTCAAATTATGGAAGATGAAAATCTGCTGCAGCAAGAAGTGTTTACTTTTATTAATATATTGCTTTGCCTTTTCTTGCCTGTAAAATGTATTTCTGAGCTGAGATACAATCAATTCAATCATTTTCTAATCACTCCTACAAACTTCCAGAATGCATTTGTCTACAGTGCTCATGATTTCTGGCAGTATGGATATTCTCTCTTGGCTTGAAATAACTTAAACATTTTTCTTCCCTTTTCTTCATACCTCTCTTCTTTCTTTTGCTCTTTCTGTGTTGAAAAATTAGTGGCTTAACTTGTCTCTTCCTTCCCTCTCCCAGAAAGCACTCCCCCTGCCTCAGTCCCCTGGCTCTCCCCTTCACTGTCTCAGAGCCCATTTATTTGTCCCTGTGGTTTTTTACCTTGTTCCAATACAGCTGTCTCTCCTCTCTGGTTAGTTAGTTGCTGCCCCCTTCTACCAAATGTTTTCTCTGCTTTAAAGCTGCAAGCAGAATGCACTGAACTGTGCTTGCACAGTTGGGTTAAGAAACTGGAGAAAAGCAGGTGAGGGGAGCAGTAAATAGGAGGAATCCTGGACCACTGCTCCTGAACACAGCAGTTCTTGCTGAGAGCTGTGTTGCTAAATGAGAGTGAAAATAAAGATGCTGGATTAGTCAAGCTGAGGTGCATGTGTGAAGGTAGGAATACACGTACATACGATGGCAGAGGATGGGGAAATGAAAATGAATCTTGAAGGAAATTGTTTAAGTTCCTAAAAATATCTTTGCCTCTCTTTCAAGGAAACTTGTGATAGTGAATGGGTAGAGACCAGGCTGTTTGAAAGTTAATGAAGTGAACAAAAACCGAAACTACACACCCTTCTGGAGTACGAAGTTGACAAAAAGCCAACTGTCCTCTGTTTCTAAATATAAATGACCTAAATACACCCTTAGAGTTGAAAAAGGGGCCTGAATGATGTGGCTGGCATTGAGGATTTCTTCTTAAGCAAAAAAAAACCTAAACAGTTGGTTAGTGAGGTAGATCCAGTGCAGGGTCCTAGGGTGCATATGTGACCTCACACTAAGGACACAACATTTAAGACAACCTCATTGGCTTAGATTATTTTTAGATATTCTGTGACAAACAGTTGACAGAAAGAAGCATACCTTCCTCTTCTGAAGCACAATATATATTTGACAAAAATAAGGTTTGCTTTTAGCATTTTAGTCAAGCTCCCTGGACTCTTGTCTTTCTCTTGGACTTCCACAAGCACCTTTAGGTGCTACGCTCAGAAGTTTTTTAAAGGAAAGTGTTATCAAAAAGGGCTGGTTGCACCTCCCTTTCTCATCACAGTCCTCTGACACAACAGGGTCTTACATAATTTCTCTGGTTGTGTCCTTTTGGAGGAGTCCCACTGAAATTAGGAGACACGCTAAGGTGTCTACTAATATGTCTACAAACATGTCTGTCACTATGTTGTTAATGAAAGGCAAGAGGTTTACAAAATTTGTTTTTTCTACTGTATTCTGCTGTTTGGATCAACTGTGTCCTCTCTGGAGGAGGGCAGAGTGTATCACCTATCTTGAGATTTTTCCAGTCTCAGTCTCAGGCAGGGAAGAGTTACCCAAGATGTCCATTATGTAAAAATGCCAGGGCTGTCATTCTCTGAAGGCCACATTTAAGTTGTGAAGCCCTCCAAACCATATTCTTCAGATGGCTGAGCCAGCTGCTGCAGCTTGTCTGGATTTTACTGAGCTTCACTGAGGTGCTCTGTGAGATGCATGGGGAGCTGCACTGTGAGAATTTATGAACTCTGCATGTTGATCCATTTGTATGGCTATTTTCCATTCATCCAATTCCATGGAATTGTTGATTCCACCCATCCATATTGGGTGAAATCAACAATTATGTTGGTGGAACAAACAGGATGACAAAACAACGGCTTAAGGCAACCCTCTAGTAAAACCCTGAACATGAAACTTGACATTTGAGTGTCACAGTGTCTTGACTGCCCCTAGTTCTACCAGCCTTGTAACATGCTTGAGAATGGGGCTTGCCTCTTAAGGTTCTCAAATTGATGGTCTCACTTCTAGTTTTTGCATTTGAAAATATCAGATATGTTCCTCTGAAGTTTTGACAGTTCAGTGGAAGGAGTAAAATTGCTTTATTGAATCTTCATTCTGTACTCTCAACCAAAGACAGGAATGAGGAGAAGGGAGCTGGTTTATTGAGCAGCGCTCCCAATCTCTCAAAGTGTCAGTCACCCCCACCTATTCAGAGGACAGTGGAAGATGAGAGTTACTTACAACTCTGTGAGATTTAGCTCCCAGGATCTTGAATTGCTGTTCTCTTGCAGATTTTTTCAAAGAAGGAGAAAAAAGTTCTCCCCAACTGGTTCCTTTCTGTAATCTGTTGTTTGAATTGAACTCATGTTCTTTTTTCTGGAGGAGGGCATAGCTGCTCTTTTATCCTAATGTGTGTGCTATTGATCTTTTCAATTTGGGTCTGATCCAGTATCCATTGAAGCCAGTGAAAAGATTCCCATTGACTTCAGTGGGGGATGGAACAGGCCCTTCACGAGCTATTTAGTAATATTTTTTGCTATCATCTGAAATTCTTGTACTGAAGCTTTCTCTGAAAAGGTGATGATTTATTTATGTTAATTGCTGACAATTCCTGTGATGTTTGTGGAATACAGATAATGGATAAATGGGGGGAAAAGTTTGAAAAAATTCTTTGCAATACTTGTAACCAAGGACAGATAAGATGCTGAACTATATTCATTTAGTCATTACAAAAGATTGGCAATAAAAATATGGATTTAATAGTGCTTCTCTCTGATGTTAATGCTTTTCTCACTGTATTCTTGCTGCAGCATTTCATTTAATAACTCAAGCCACTTGCAAATTGTCATCCTCTATGTAGTGTTTATAAGCAAAGGGTCCAATTAGCATGGCTATGAGCCTGATGTCCTTCTAGTATGTGTCAGTTTGGATCTCATTGGAGGAACTTGAACACAGCATCAAATATGGTGCACTACTGATAAACCCTCAACTGCACCTTCTCTCCTCTTCTGCCATCAGGAAAAGAAACTTAACCTTTTGTATTCCTGCCATATATGCTATTGGTAGGACACAACGTGTCAGACACTTTCTCTTATTGTCTCCAGCTTGATTTATAATCCCTTTGCCCTGCACAGTGCTTCGTGGTGTTTATTTTCCCTTTCAGTCCTCAGGGATCCTGCTTTATGAAGTCTCCCATGTCTGTGTGAGAACTGCCTCTCCACTGGCTGGCTCTGTGTGCAGAGGTATCCAGTTCAAGCTTGGTACTCTTCTAGATCCTGTAGGCCACTTTGGCATCAAAAATTTCAGCCATAACCAGAGTGATAATAGAACAAGAAGCAGAAATATGCAGTGAACATACCAGTCTAGTTGGCTGAATTGCTGAGTAACTTATGACCAGTGGACATGCTGGCACACAAGTCTGCCATTCTCCACCTGAAGATGAGTTACAGTGCATGTTACAGGACTTCCCTGCTAGCCCTGTTGGCATCACAGGCTGCAAAACTTGCCTGAAAGCAGGCTACTGAATCATATGCAGTCCTAGCTTCAAGGCTAAGAGTGGTCTGAGGGAAAAAACATGAGATATTTCTCCACTGGGGATATTTATTTTACCTTTAGGTGGTTAGGTAGACTCTGTTTTATGCTTTGGGCTCTAGCTTAGTTCTAGAGCTCTAACAGGTTGAGTAAGTGTGTCAGGTAGAGCTGATAGCCATTCCTGTTATCACCTAAGCTGTTTCTGATATTGAAAAGGTTACTGGTCATAGCTGTGTGTCCCCTGCCAATGAAGAGATGCAGTCCTGCCCTCTAGCCTTGCTCAGAGATTCCTCTGATGCCATCTGAAAAGAATTCCAGCAGATGTATTAGGGGTCCGTTGTTCCGAATGCTGGTCTCCATCAGCACTGGAGTATCACAAGGGTGGGAACTCCCAGATAAGTCAGTATTTCTGTGTTTCTAATTATGACCAAAATTAATTTTCATCATCATCCTGAGAAACACCTACTTTCATGTCTAGATATGAGAGCTTGTGCTACCTAACAGCTTCACAGACAGCATGCACCATGAGTGATCATGGACTGAGCGAACAGGAGGCAATAGAGATTCCACTGTAATGCTTTCCTTCTCTTGCCTCTTTTCTCTTCTTCCTAGTGCCCAGGAATCTTTCGTCTTTCTGAATGAGTTGGTAGTGCCAGGACCATCTCCTTCTCTAGAAGACTTTAAAACTTTCCAGGGGATTTTGTCCCAAAGGATGTATGCTGTGCACAGTGAGGCTACAAGATAAATCTTGTGAATGCTTGGTGTTACCATGCTTTGATATCCTAGGTAGAACGGCTCTTACTGCTAGCAAAACAATTCTAGCCAAATATATTGCATTTCTTGACATTATTTTTTCAGTTTCCACTGCATGTGTGGAGAAAAGATACATGGCAAGGCTCCTTGGTCATTTTGGCATCACAGAGAAAAATCTGAGCTTGATCAAAGTGCTTCTGAGGACAAGGACCCTAAGAAGTTAAATATATGATGCACCAAAAGCATATTCATCTGCTTCATTGCAGTTGGTGGCACACTGCCAAGCACTGTTTGCCAAGTACAGTTACTTCACTTGAGAGAGTCACCCTGTTTCTCTAGAGAATTCCTGCACCAAGGACTGCATATGGATTTTACATTAAACAGTTATTGAATAAAAGACAAACAGTGTTTGGACTGGGGACTTGAGCTCAGGCCTCTCTTTCCTAAGAGGGCTTCCCAGTTGCTGTATTACAGAGACATACTTCTACTTTTCCATTTGTTTTGGACCACAAACTTCTGACTTCTTTTCCACAAAATGATAGTCTGTTTGACAGATAGTGGAAAGCAGATCCTCACCTCCAGTTTCTGGTCCCAGCCAACAAACATGGTAGTTTGCAATTTGTAGTCTCACATCCTTTCATTATTACGTGGTCCAGGATCCATATCTGCAACTCCAAATCTTTGATATTTGGGGAAAAAGGGGAATAGGTTGGTAATTACAGCCTCTGCCTCCAAAGATCTTAATTTTGAATTCAGAAAGCAACATAAAGCCTCTCACTGGACTTGGATAGAAGATTTATATGCAGTACTGAATGGCCAAGGCTATACAGAATCTGCCATACAGAAGCTCATATGCAAAACTTCATGCTCCTGTGGCGAATAGATGAAGGCCTTGGTAATTGTGTTCTTAGATTTTCATATCAAAATTCTGTGAAAATAATTCTTAGATATGGAGGGAATTTGTACATGCTAGAGCTGAAAGCTGTGAAAGTAGAAAGCACAGCCTTCCTGCTGTTCTTCAAAACCCCTGTGCTTATCTTGAGGCTCCATGATGAACAGCCAACATGGGCAAGGAGGCACAAACCCCTTCCCTTTTGCTTGGAAACCATTAATCTCTGCTCTTGAGATTGTTAATCAGTCATAAAACCAGTAGGTCTTCATCTCCTGGGTGTTTTAAAAGCAGCCTGTAGCATTTCCTGAGTTGTCTGTCAGCGACCTCCTGTAATAGAAAGCAGCTGATGGTCTGTATCATGGAACTGTTATTCTTGACTTGGGGAACTCCTGTTACAAACCAGTTCATGAATATTAACTGTAAATGCCAGAAGTCTTACTCTGATTCAGGTGGGAGAGGAAGCATCCAGTGTCTTCCAAGAGGGTTTGAGTGCTTCCTGCATGTCTCTCATTGTTATTTTTTCCTCAATTTTTCTTCCTATTTTCCTCTTATTTTAGCCTGATTTTCCACCTCTAAAAAATGCTGATGATTTTCTTAGCACGTACTAGAAAGAGTTTTGGTTGGCCTATCTACTCCACATGTCCACCAAGCACTTTGCACCATGGGAACCTGAATTCCCAACATAATGTCAAAATACCAGATCTGATCTGGTGTCCCTGCATTGGTGAGGGCACCATTGCCTTCCTGAGTACCATGGACAGAGACACCCCCTCGCTGGCCCAGAAGTCCTGAACCGCAGCAGAAACTGCTCAACTGGAGACTGTAGCTCTCTCATTGGCAAAGGGATTTGGTGTAGGCACCCCCAGAGCAGAGGTTACCAGGTCTAGTTCTTGGTAGAACTATCTCTGTGCTGTCTTTCACAGTTAAATAATCCGGGATCTTGTATGAGGCTCTCAGGGCTCATCTTGCAGCTATCCATGCCTTACTGGGCAAATGGAGTAGGAAGCAGTTAGTCCAAAGGGTTCTTAATACCCAAGGTATACATTCCTGTCTGGAACATGAATCCAGTCATCCTGGGACTTGGCCATCACACACTTGAACCAAGCTTTTGACTACTTTTGCTCAGAGGTTCCCAAGTAAAACTCTTTTACTGAAGATAAAAGTGAATCTTGAGGACAACAGTGCACTGGTTTGCAGGCTAAAAGACACCATGTATGTGTCACCCAGAGCCTGGTTTAGAATCATAGAATTATTGAGGTTGGAAATGACCTCCAAGATCGTTGAGTCCAACCTTTGAGCAGACACCATTGTCAACTAAACCATAACACTGTGTGCCATGTCCAGTTGTTTCTTGAATGCTTCCAGGGATGCTGATGCGACCACTTCCCTGGGCAGCCCGTTCCAATGTTTACCCATCCTTTCAGTGAAAAAGTTCTTCCTGTGGTACAACCTGAACTTCTCCTGGCACAGCTTGAAGCCATTTCCTCTGGTCCTATCACTCGTTGTCTGGGAGAAGTTGACCCCCACCTGGCTACAGTCTCCTTTCAGGTGGTTCTAGAGAGCAGTAAGGTCTCCCCCGAGAAAGACAACAATATACCTTGGTTCAGTGTCTTCTTCCCAAGTTGTGCTTAGCAGTATGACTTACAATCATAGTCCTAGGCTATAGCAGAGGACACATCTATGTGGTGCTTTTTTGACATACAACTGTGAAAGCATCAACTGGGATGCCTGGCATTCTGTTATGGGTGAGTGCAATATCATTAGGTTCTGGGAGGAGCCACGATAAGGTCATAAATTGTTCCTCTTCTGGCTTTTGTATTTTGTGTTTTCCAAGCTAGCCCTACGTCACTGCCCCAATTCGAAGCACTGACTTGGCTGGCTCCTGGCTTTTTCTGAGTTAGTTCAAATGCCTCCCTGGCACTCTGTTGAAAATCTGCCCTAGCTAGATCCAGAACTTTGCTTTATTACAGTGACAGTCTGTTGTTCCATTTATTTATAGCCACTGCTGGGTGTTGTAAAGGTCAAGCCATTTCCTCACAGAGCATTTCCAAATGGGCAGTACAGGGTATCTCTCTGCATTACTGTTTGGCTGGTGTGACTTTCCCATTGAATATTAACCTTGCTCTCTGAGTGTTCAAGTGACATCTCCCGCCTGCTTCAGAAGAGGGTCCAATTTCTGAGATCTGCCAGGTGATGACATGAGGTAATCCAGTGACCTTTATCAGGCATTCTGTGCAGGACGCAACCACCAGTGCTCATTCCAGTTTTGGGAAAGCAGTACTATAATCACTATTTGATCTATGCAGCTGAAATTCCTAATTCTTGTTGTCCAAGGAAGATGGTTGCCTGCAGGGGAAGGAACAGAGGGGGCAGGGGGAATCATCAACACTGGCACATATGTGAAAAAGAAAAAATAGTCATTACTTACCCTATGATAACTATGTTCCTTCCAATTACTGTTGTAATCAATATGGATCCTGTGGCCAAGCTTGTCTTGTTTTTCACAGTCCTCAGCAATACAGACTTTGAATTGTAAAGCTGCTGCTGATACAGGGTCGTAGCTGCCCTGACCTTTACCCAGTACAATGGGAATTCATGTGTATGATTCTAATAGACACACTATTAAAAATAAAATAATGATTGTCTTGCATGTATATATAGATATACACCTACAGTCCATATTGACTACAGTGTTTCAGAGAATCAACTACCTTGGAGTAAATACCTGTTGTTTATTTTATGCTTCTATTTTACTGGAATATTTATAATATATTGTCAGTGTATCACAAAATGGGTCTTGTTGCCATGACAAATTAGCCTTTTTAAGTGGTGAATTTCCTGCACCTTCTAAAATAATTTCCTTGAAATACTTGCTGTTTTTATTATTGGCGCTTACTTTAATTACCATTTAGAAATGAACGGAATGGGAGGTACAGCAGATTATCATTACTTATATGTTCAGCAGTTAAATTCATAGCTTGAAAACCAAATGTAACAAAATGCCCCACAGCTCTTTAACACTTTGCTTAATACAGTTGTAGAAAAACCTTAATTCATGTTTATACAATCAGCTGTAGAGTGTTAAGGCTTCCAGGCAATGTGGTAGTTCACTAACACACCACCCATATGGGCTTTGTTTATCCTTTTAAGCATCATCTGGAGGGTCTAAAACCCCCACTTTTTAGGAAACAAGAGAGTAGTTGGAGAAGGGACCTTGAAAACATTCTAGTCCCTGCCTGGTCTTGGCATAATATCCTGTTTGAGATGGTCACTTCTGCTTCTATACTGTGACTCTGTTAGTTAAAAGGAATAGGTTTAAGACAAAGACCCTTTTAATTTACCCAGGGTGTTCTGAGCTGTACCTTGTGCCTTTTGAGAAAGACACCTTTTGGTATTGAATACTCTGTTGTGGAAATCCACTGTAATGATCAGATAGAAATTTAGCCTTGACTCAGGGTGCTGCATCTATGGAAAACACTGGAACCTGAAGTCCCTTTTACTAAATCTCCTCTGTCTTTTGCAAGATGCCAGCTATCCCATTTATTCCAACTGTTCTTCCAAAATGACTGATAGTTGAGTCAAATTCTTTCTTAGTGTGGACCCTTAATATTCCTAATTTTATATCCCTGTACTTGTACTAAGAGGTCATAGTCCTTAGCTGAGGTTATCATTTGGGAATGCTGTAGTGTAACTGATACCTATGACCTCTTAATAAGCATGAGGAGCAAGAGATCGGGATCATTCTACAACATGCCCTGGGGGTACTTTCCCTTCAAGAAGGCAAGCTGGAACTGTTCAACTTTTTTCTTTCTTTCAGTTTTTTACCTTCGGGGGAAATTGATCGATTTGGAGATGATTATTCCATAATCTCCGAATTTTTTTCTTCTACACTGCAATGGGAACTCCTTGAAGTTTAAAGGGATGAGTCTCTTATGTGCGCTGTGGAATGAACCCAAGGAGTTTATGGGGACAGGAGTCCTTTTAGCACAGTTAGTGTAATTTTAGGCAAGTTTGAAACTAAAATACCGGGAGGATCTGTGGACAGAAAAGGGTAAATTTGTTATTAAATTTGTCTGATTAAGTGTGATCACTTCTCTCAATGGCTGCTTCATTTGGGATTTATTTCCTGTGGGAAGAAAGTGGGGTTTTCCCAAAAATGTAAACATATGAAAGACATGTAGAACTGAGAGTTATCATTGAAACTAACTATGAAGGGTGAACTGGCAGTCAACTTCTGAAATATTCAAACTTGTCAAGGAGTATTTGTCATGGATTTAGTAATGATGTGAAATGCTGGGACTTCATCTGTGAAATTTTGGTTCAAATCAAAATCATGTTGTTATACATATACAAGTAAAGTGATTTAATACTTTCGTCTGTAATATTTCTGAAGCATATAAAATGCAGGAAATTATTTTGCCTTTATGTAAAAACAAGGAAAGTATGCTTTCAGGACAGGGAATGGACTGGAGCATATCAAGACATCTTTTGAAATAGAGCTCTACATAAGATAATCTTAATAATAAGATTGGCACTTAGTCGATATGTATAATATATGGGAATTAGTTTTAAACTTCATAAAAATACCTGTCACTGGTTTATTACCTCCCTCACCGTGACCAGAACTGGTGTCTCTCGTTTGTTTTACTGCTGGATCCCAGCAGGAAGTGCAGTCTAATGACTGAAGGAAGGTTGGGTGACTCATGCGGGGGAGGCTGGAGAAGGGTCAAGTTTTTCAAGTACTTTGCAAGGCTTCTACCAGCTGTAAAAGCAAAGCACAGGGAAATGAAACTGGCAGTTCCTAATTCACCTTTCTCTGACAAATGCAGGCTTCAGCATGAGTGCATAACACATCAGTTTTACCATTAACACATTAATTAATGTCATTAATTTTTCATGTGTATGTGTTTATTTCTTATTGTTGTTATCTGACTTCAGTACATAGCCAGGAATGATGCTTGGATTTTTGCAAAACACTGAGCATGTTCGATTTTTCCTGTAAATTCAGTTTCTAAGCAACACATCTTTGTCCTGAACTATTTTAATGTGTCAATAACCATAGGTTTCTGTATGATTCCAATTATTCTTCTAAAGTGCCTTTGAAATACTTAAAACAGGTTTAATATTTGCTCCTTCAGTTATGTTATGATTAGAATATTGTGTATTACAGGATAATCTTTTCTTCACAGGCATCTGTCAAGCCTGACTGGAGAATGTTCTTCAATTTTTGTCCATAGGCTGTTGTCTGTAATCTTTGCTTCACTGAAGCCAGTGGAAAAGTCATTATTATGTTTGCAAAGGGCAGGATTTCTACTAGTGAGTTCAAAGTCTCATTCTGTTTCTCTCAGGATTCTTCTCCTTGGCACCTTGATCTCTGCCTTTCTATTGTTCTGTCATTTTAAAATAGTCAGTGCTTAACTTATTTTCAAATAGCACTTCCCAAACAAGTGACAGGCTGTGGTGTTAGCCACAGTTATTCGCAAACAGTTTCCTATGGCAGGTAAGTTTGAAAGCAGAAAAGCTTCCCCTCTCTGCCATGATACCAGGCGCTCCCTGGTAAAACAAAGGCTGAGGAAATGGAAGAATGCAGTTTATCTTATTAAAATTAGATTCTGCCTCTTTTGTGACTCTCTCTGCCTGCCACTGTCGTTGATTTTTATCTTGTTATTTACTGTACTTGCTACTGAGACTACTTTTCTGTCCTTGTTATGTCTATATTTTCCATTCTTTTACTGAGGGTTTCTGGAGTTGTGCTTTTATTTCTATTACCTTTTTCACTATCAGCAGGTCAGGTAACCCTGCAGTTCTCCCTTTGGCTGAGAAGGGTAGCAAAGATTTTCTGTGATGCGGGAATGTCCCACTGCTTCCCCTTGTCTGTTCTCCCTCCTTTTGCACTCCACTTTTCTACTGTTTGTTCCCTTTTTCCTCTACAATATCTAGAGTAGTGCTACTATTCCTACTGAGTACTTCAGTATTTCAGCAAGAATAGCAGAGTGAAATTCTGTCAAAATACTTGGTTTCATTCTACAGCCTCTGCTGGACTTGATTATGCTTTTTATAGGAACCAAGAACATAGCTGCAATCTCAGGTCTACAGCCCATCTTACTGTTTGCACAGACATCCGTTGCAACAGCTTCAGTCTTGATTCGATCACTTTTTAATTATTTTTGTAAATGCTCCAGCTTTTGTATAATGATTCTTTAGGAATCTACCATTGTGGATACCACTGAATGTATCACAAGTTCCCCAGTGGTAGGAACAATTGTCCCTCATGGCATGGGACAAAAGAGCGTTTGGAATTTCACAGAGCATGTTTTTCTGCCAGTGCAGGCATAGCTGGCCCTGAGATACTGTTGAGGGTGAGTTTGTGGATACAGACTTGGCTTCATGAGAGGCATGGAGCCTTTTCCATTGCATTTCAGTTACTGGACAGTGCCTGAAGTGCCTACAAATTACTTGCGCAGTTCTCCTCTATGGGCATGGAAAGAGGCCCAATACAAATTAAAGGCTGAATTCTAGCTGTTACAAAATTCATCATCTTGGATATGAAATCAAAGAGCATCTCTGTATGCTGTGAGTCCCGCAGATTTTTTTTCATACAGTGATTTTGAAACTGCACCTCAGTCAGCAGATCTGTGAGGATGGTGAACAGGACTATGATGAATGAATACATGTTCACTGAGTCAGAATTGTTCTTTGCATGGGGGGAAACCTTATGTTTTATATACCTGTAAGAAATGCACAAGGCCTTTCATTCTCTAAGTTCCAAAATTTTTTAACAACTATTTGCCTACAACAGAATGAAATGTAGCCAGCTTTTTAGAAGACAGCAGATAACACCCAGGAGATACAGTAGGGGAAAGACAGGAAACTCTGTCCAAGAATAATGTGGCAAGCTTGCTGCTCTTCTGAAAAATGCCACAGGGTCTCAGTGTCCACAAAAAGCACCCCAACTTTTGAGATGTGAGTGGGTGGATTATCCCACATGCACATTGTCAACACCTGGCTGATGCTTTGTAGTACTCATGGAAGTTCTGTGTTTCAGAATGGTATGGCTCTTCCTTGTCACCCCTTCATTTCAGGGGTAACTGGCAGCACAGGTTCTTTTGCCATGCACAGAGGGAGGTTGGCCCTGATACCCTAGCCATAGCTGGGGAAACCTTTCTGCTTCCAAGGGCTTCCCAGACATCCTGAGTCAAGGGGGTGAGGAAGTGGCTCAGAGTAGTGTTCAACCCTAAAGTCATATTCTGGCCCTCCCTTGTCTCCTTATGTCTACTCTCTGGGAGCTCTAGCACAATATTTTGACTTGTGAGCCCAGAGGGCTGACTGTGTGGCAGACGCTTAAGGTAATTATGGGCTTACTTATACATTTTGCTGTCAAATTACGTAATTTTTGATAGAGGGCATAATGTATGCTTTCTAATGCACACTCATGGAAGCCTGGGGTTCTGCCTCTTATTACATAGCTTAAAAATCAAACCACGTGTTTTAACAGAGCCCAGCACAATCGCCATAAAATGTATGCAGCATTCCAACCTTTCCTTCCATAACATTCCAGGATGTATAAATACAGGATACTCTGTGGAAGAAAAGTTTGGATTTGAAACCTTTAACTGTGATACGTGGAATGTGTTTACTAAACCATGGAAACTATTAGGTGTACAGGAAATGTTGTGTATGTAAGTAGTCAATATGCTCTTAGTGAATTGAGACATGAAATAATCATTCTTCCATCAGTCAAGTGCAGTAAATGTGGTTTGCAATCCAAATGTTATTTGCATAGTTTATAGGCTTGCCAGCTATTTTCTTAATGAAGTATATAGTTTTATCAGAACTTTATGCCTACTTCTGAGGAGAGGGAATGGGAAGAGCGGAGAACATCTTTTACAAACAAATGAAAAAGAAAATTTAATTACTTTGTTATTGATTAAAAATAAGTTTTCATTATGGTTGCATTTGGTGATACTGGAACTGAAGAAATTTTTTTTTGAATGTAAAAATAGTTGTTAACATTTCCTCTGCTCCCATGGAAGTGTCCTTTCTTTGGATGGAAGAGAGATTTTTCAGCAAGCATCTTTTTCTTAAGAAGATATTGCAACTTCTGTCTGGCTCTAAGTTGTTCATTGCAGTATCCTCTTTCTCCTTCATTCTTATACATTCCTTAAAATGCTAGATAAAAGATTCTTCTTTCTTACTGCTTCTCAACGAGCAGTTAAATCACATTGAAAGAAGAGTAACTGCATGTTAATTAGATTGCATATTAGCTTCAGGGACACGGCTCCAATACAGAACTCTGTAGTTGTCTTTTGTATAGTAGCATTTGCCTGTAAAGGTGTTTTATGTTAAAATTGCAGTATAATTATATTGTATGTTTCAATTAAAGATATACTTCTCAATTAGCATTTTTGGTAACATTTCATCTATAAGAAACACGGACAGTTGTTTTATTTTTTTCCCTCAAGAAACTGTCCATCATCTCCAAAAGGTATCTATATTTGTACATGGATAGCTAGCCTACACTGGTGAAATGCTTCGAAAATAGCACGTGTAATGTTATATTATTGTGTAAGTAAGCACTGCAACACTCCCATTTTCCAGACCTTATGGGCACAATCAGGTGTACCATATTTTAAGAAACACTAAGCCTTTCTGAGCAAAATGCCTGCAGGATCTTATACTTCTCCCTCTATTTCTGTTTTTTGCCTTTTTTTTTTCTTTTTCTTTTTTTTTGTTTGTTTTGTTTTTACACAGACTGGCTCAGATTTATATAGTTCATTTGAAGTTCATGTAGTGAGTGTATTAATCATTCAAAGACCAACAACTAAATAAAATTATTTTACCTTAAATTTTCGACTCCAAAACTGATCTCATGAGTCGTCTCTGTTCTTTGGCATGATCCTTTTGTACCCACTCTACACTGTTTTCTATGAGTTGGAGCAGAGGGGAGGAAAGAACAAAATTCCTATTTCCAATCTAAAGCATACTTGGTGACTTGTTTCCTCCCTGATATTTAAAATTAGACCCATTCACTATGCCTACTTTCTCAGCATTACCAGAACTACCACTGTTTTCTCTAAGCTGAGGAAGCATAAAGAAATTATTCCCAGACTGAAAGCTAGTAAACTTCAGACTAGCATTTACCTTTACAGGTAAAGGTAAGTAACTTCACAGAGTGTTAACCTTCTTCACATTGCCTCATTGTTCAAGGCTGGGTCTTTCTAACTCCTTTTCATCACCCCCAAGTTCTCATTCATTTTAAAAATTTCTTACCTTTCTTCCATTCTGTGTTACATTTGCTTAGAATACAGAAGGTACTTGTGCTGGTAGAAAGGGAATGATGTGTGTTTGCTATGCCAAGTTTTTTTTAAAAAAGCTTACGAGTAGTAGAAATCCATTAATCAAAAACTATTGTTTCTCATTTTAAGGATTTTTGTGTTATGATTAGTTGTCTGTCCTTTCAGTAGTTTCATAAATGAAACAACCAACATGGTTATTCAATACAGATTTGAGGAAGAAAGTGAGGAAATGTTTCTATTTAATTATTGACAAGAAAATTAATGAAAGTCATTGCTCCCTCATGAAGAAAATAGGTTTAAAGTCCACTCATTTCTTCCATTGTTAAACTATGAGTAGATTTCAAGCTATTTAAAATTACTGATCCTGAAAAGCCAACACACATGAAAGAGGTTCAGAGAATGCATAGTGGAATCTGGAGGGGACCAGGTGAGGATAGATGATTTAGACAAATTACTTACTTATTCTTACTTACGACAGAATCCTCTGTTTTGTGTAGATAATTAGTAACTTTAATGTTTTCATCCAGAGAAAGGCATACAACCATACAGCTTTTTTTAAAATAATTTTGAACTTCCATTTTGCAGTGATTGGTGAAGAAATACTGAGTGTGTCTCTCCTAAATGCTGCCTGTTTGGGGTTTAGCTCCTGATGTGACAGTACTTTTTTGCCTTAAGCCTTTGGTGTATTTATCCTCACAGTGTCTCAGAAAGGTTATAAATATCTAAGGATGCTTAAAAATGAAATTAAAAAATGAAATTAATTACTTAAGGTGAGATACACATGAGGTTGTAATCCTGAAACACTCTGTATCCCTAAAGACACCTTTCTTGCACACCTAGTGGTCTCTTCTCTTGTCTGGGGCCCAGGACTACCAGTTTTCTCTAAGCTGAGTAAACATAAAGAAATTATTTGTAGACTGAAAAGCAGTGAACTTCAGACAAGAATTTAACTTTACAGGCACAGGTAAGTAATTTCGCTATTAGCATTCTCCACATTGCTTTGTTCTTTTGACCATCCCACAATTTAACACTTTTCACCACCTCTTCCGGGCCATCAGTGAAGGAAACTTTTGCATATGAAGTGAAATGGTATACCAGGAAATTATTATTCAGGAATGTTCCATTCCAAATTTTGGGCATTAAAGATGCACAGAATATTGTAAAAGGAAAAGTAACACACGAGAAAGACATAATAATAAGTCTGCCTTGCCTGTTCAGTTCATTTTTAAATAGCATCATGCAGTTAAAGTGCAGGAAAGTGCTGCTGGAGTTCCTCTGTTAGAGCTGTGAGGAATGGAGGATGTGGAGGGGAGGTTCTTTATTCAGTGGTGTTGCATTTCTCACTGTTGTTTGCCCTTTTGCCCTTGGCTTAAGGGGGAAGAGAGGAATACATGGCACTCCAGGATGAAATTACTGATACAGGGCAGACCTTATTTAATTAGAATTGTAAGTTTGGCTTTCCCTTATAGGAGTTACGCCAATTAATACTGTTACAGAGAAGCAAGTCATGGTGCATGCATATACTACCAATCATTCTCACAACAGATTTCTATATAGCTATAAAACTGAAACTGTAAAACATGGTTTCCATATTGTCTTTTTCCCATGACAGTTTACACCATTGTATTTGGGATAAAATTTGAATTCTTGTGACTCTGAATTTAAGTTTTGTTGAACTTGACTGAGAAGATCTGGAGATATAAAATTTGGACCAACACTGCTTTGCTACATTCTTACAAGTTGATTTAAAATACTGGGCCCTATCCATAAAAGCTTCTATTTTAGAAAACATTTTCTGTGAATCTTCATGGAAAGTATAGCAAGCTCTTATACAAATGCCTGTTGTTTATAGGATTGTATTCAGAAGCCTGTGTCTTATCTGAGTTCTCAAATACCTATCTCTGCAACTCCAAAGTAAAGAATGAGGCTTTAAAGATTAGAGGCTAACATCTGTTAAGTCTGGCTGGTTTGCATATCTGTATACCATATAAATTTGTCCAAATGATTTGAAAATAGGTATGCATAAAGGTAGAACCAACATTTAGTTTACTGACCATAATGTGCTACTCATCGAAACAAGATTATGTCTTGCAAATGGATCTCCAGTCTTAAGTAATTTTGCAGATGTGTAGAAAGTCTTCTCTGGAAGAAATGAAAGGATGGCAAATCGTGTTAAGTAAGGTGAAGTGGATAACATGATTGCTAAAATCTTTAATTGCTGAATAAATATCTTGAAAGCTGAAAGGATGCAGAGGTGCCTGAGATCCATGCCTCTTTGCTCTGAAAGCTAACAAGACAGTCCTCTGCTCTTTCACCCTCCTTACCGCTCCAGTTTAATTTATGAAACTTACAAGATTTAAGAATTGGCATGAATAAATGTGACTGGACAAAACAGTAAACAGGATCGTGTCTCTGCGTTTTTAAGTAAGTGATGCTAAAAGCAGAACTAGCATCCAAAATGAGGGAACAGAACTTTGGATTTCAATGTAGTCACTTCAACATACACAGAGATTAACCTTTTCTCTAGAAGTAGCAGTTAGGTATTACTGTGGCAGCTTTCTTCAGCCTTTTATTTGCTGTTACTTACTGCTGTTTGCTAGAGGAAGTGAAGAAGGAAATACCTGAGGAAAGGGCCTTGTGCCTAGTGTAATAATCAGATTAATTTGGGAACCTAAGCTACATCTGTTCAGAAACTCTTAGTTCATACTATACATGTTTAGTTATATTATACTTCCTTTAGAGGAAGGCTGAGCACGAGCAAATAATGGATGCTCAGGCCCCTGTATTGCTGAAGTTACCCAGAATTTTGCATTGTGGTCTGGGTCTCAAAAGGGAAGAAGGTGATTAAGAAGAAAAGCTTATTGCGTAGACTGAAGTAGAATGGATCACTGTGCAAAGACTCTTGCAGTAGTGAGCAGTGACTGTGTTATATCTGCATTGTATGGTATAATGCCATGCACACAGTTCAGCTCTCTAAGAGAGTTGTATTCACTTTCGAGTAAACAACTTCTTTTTCTCAGGATGCTGCTTCAGTTCTGGGGCTGGCAAGATCCCCAGTAGCTTGGGTATTTCATGTTTGCTTTAATGCACAGCGTGCAAGTGCCAAGTCTGTATTTGATTTGCAAAGGACAGAAATGTACTGGCCTCTGCTTAATTTCCTTGTTGATGTTGTATGTTGTCTCCATGGTGTGACAGTCCTTTGGTAGAGTCAACTCTTTGAAACACAAATTTTTGTAGAAAACAGTAGTTTCTCACCTGTGTCCCCTGAACTTGGCAGATGCCTGAATCCAAGTGCAGAGGCTTTACCATGGAAGGCAGAGGTGCAGTTTATTCCCGATGTGTTGCTCATCCTGTAGAACTTGTCTGTTCACTATTGGCCTGCTGCAAGTTACAGGAGTGTACAGGTACCTTTCTGTACAGAGGAACAGGTTTCTGTCTGTTAGCAGTACTTCTGTGTGTCACACCCTCATTACAATGTGTTTCATTTTATATTCCATTTTCCTTGTTAATTTGATCCTGTCAGTAGTTAAAACCAGGTAATTTGATCCAGAAATGATGTGAATCATCTATGGAGAATTGAAGCGTACAGAAATTTAACATGAGAGAGAGACCTGTCTTGCACCTGTTTTTTTGCACTAGTATACAGTGACCCTAGAGAAGTTAAACAAGGAATTTTCTTTTGAAAGAGAAGGCAGAAATTCTGCATGATATTAAGGAGAAAAGAGCCTCAGGGAGGATCTTTCAATCACTGTGAGCTGACAAAAGGCTCCAGAGCAGCACAGTCCACTTTTAGTGTCATGTTGAAGAACGGAGACACAGTTCAAGGGTGTGCTATTAGTATCACCAACCCAAACTTCAAGTGTGCATGTGATGGAAAGGACCCTGCTGGAGACAGCTAGTTCATCTGCTGAGTGGTAGTAACATGAGAATGCTAACAGGTCATTTCTTGAGATCTTGTTAAAGTTACAGCTCAAAAAATTCCTCAAGAAATTCTAGTCATTGGTTTATGAATCATAATTTTTAAGCTGAAGCAAGCTGACTGTTTTTTAAATACAGAAAATGAAAACAAAAGAGAACAGCCAAGAGAAGCATAGGCACTGCTGTCATCTTTATTATTGCCCTGTGCCACACTCAGGTGGTGTTCACAGTTACCTGGACTACTATCAGACTCATGCCTCGAGGACATCTACAGTGCTCATGAGACAGGGCTTTATAGAGCAGGCTCACACAGCACTCTGTTTCAGAAATGAAGTGATTGCTGGCCAGGAGAAATGAAAAGGGAGCACTACATTAATTCCCACTGCAAATGTGATCTGGACCAACAAGCTGTAACCTGCACTGACAAGAAAATTATCCTTGCAGCTGTATTTTAAGGGGGAAAAGCATTTTTGGATAAGATGTAAGGCAGTTTCCCTTTGGAGGTGTGGGGGATGGCCATGTTACAAGGGAGAGGGTGAAGCTCTGGAGTGGGAAACCATAGAAGGGTTCTAGTTAACAACTTTTTGAGGCATCCATGTGTCATTCATCAAAATTGCCTTTTGTCTGTCTGAAAGCAGAATAAACAAAGGAGATGGGCTCCTACATTGTTCTTCTCAGTGAAGTAGATAATCTTGGTTCACTGAGCAGAATATAAAAACAAGTCATTCTCGATGGCATATGCTATAATGAATGCTTGATTTTGAATGTCTGAGGAGAGCACACCCTCCCCTCAAAGTCACAGTCTGAGTATGACACCCGCAGCTTCCATGACCAAAGAGGCTGAGAAAAATGTTTTAAGGGAGGAAGCCTTGATGGCACATCAAGGTAGGCGTTTATAACCTGTCATGACAAAAAGCCCTGTGTGAGAAGAAATAAATACATGAGCTTGTTTTTGCAATTTATAAAACTGTGTTTACCATGGCTCATAAAAAAGGGAGCAGTAATTAGGATCAGTATGCAAATGCTATTTAAACTCTCCGCAATTATTCCTTACCTCAACTATAGCTTTCTCCCCCATTTTCTTTTCTCCTCCAGCACACTTCAGCCAAAACACAACCCACACCAAATTGGCCCTGCAGCATCAAATCCAACAGATCTAAACTGTACTGAAATAAGGGAAACTGAATTCATGAAGTTGGAGATTTTATACAGGGCACCTGCCAGCTTTTCAGGAGCTAACCAGAGGAGTGTTCTCTGAGTAAAGCAGCTCAGGAGACCTGTCCTCTGTCATGTGTACATTCCACATTAAGTAAGATTAGTGGACGAGAACAGTATTGTAAAAGATGGCTGAAAGGAATCTGAGGGTCAAAGTGGATGACAAAACAGAGCAATAATGTTCTTGTATAAAACCACGTACAGTAATGGCATTTCTCCATCTTTCAGCAGCCAAAGTTCTGAAGTGGTCTAAAGATGAAATTCTGTAGGAGAATAAAATGGTAATCTATACTTCACTCTACAGATCCAACCCTGAGAGCCTCTGACATCACACAAAAATGTTGTTTGGCCATTGGTTTTATCCGGATGGCCCAAAACATAGAAACCCAGGAGGACCACAGCACACCACCACAGCATTCAGGCACGTTTGCCCCTCTTGAAAGAGTCTGTGTCTTCTTTCTGTGCCTCTGGTAACTAACCATGATTCACTGCCAGTAGCACGCTGCTCTGGGTGTTGGATGGTTCATCTTCACCTCAGTCTTGGTTCTGGCAAAGCACACATAAATCTTTCAGTGCCACCAACAGAAACCAGAAGAATGTGAGTCTGCCAGCCATTTTTCATGCACACAGTCACCAGGAAGGGTAATGTCAGGAAACTGTGTGGCACCCCACAAGAAAGCGCTCTTGGGTGTACAAGCAGTAGTCATCTTAGGGGAAAAACAATACATGGAGTCACTGCATGACTCCATACATTATTTCCTCTGTGCCCATGGGACCACAGATGAGTCAGCAACAGTTCATGCTTTGTAGTAACAAAAGTAGCTGACAATTGTAACAAAATCAGTATGGATGCTTGGTTCTCATCCAGGGCCAGCGGGAGGTTCTCAACCAACAAAGCCAATGCAGTCTAGTCTATCAGGACATCTGTTGCTTATGAGGGGAGTATTGTAAACAAAGAACAGCCCTTTCTTCTTGTTTTATCTGCTCATTAACAATGTGATGCCTTGTGAACCATAAACATACAGCTTGTGTTAGTTACTGCCTTTGGTGCTGATTATAGCGTTGTCAGATAGGAAGTCGCCTCTTTTCAGATATTTGGAGCGTTGCTGCAGGTCAGGAGTGGCGCTGCACCACTGAGACCAACTATCTTAGAGTATGATACCACTGATGGTTGGTTTTCAAACTCCATAGAAAATTCCCTCTGAAAGGGAACACTGAAGGCTGTAAAGCCTATACTGAAAAACAAAAAGCCACAACTGTGCTGTGCCAGAGGGAGACCACATGAGAGACTGAGGCTGTCACCAAAATGTCCTTGCAGGAGCAGGATATTTTTTAAATGAAAAATTCCAAGAGATCATGGGAAGCAGGTGATGCCATAATGCAGAGAAAAGGTCCCTCCCATTCCTTCCAACTGGTGGAAAACCCTTGTTCTGGAACTCCTTATGATGTGAATGATTTAACCCCCAGGGTGTGGGGGAACACTACCACCAGGCATCCAGGGTGAGAGAAGAGTTTCCCTCCCACAGTTATGCAAATAGTGGCCAATCCTTGCAAGACGATGTCATAAAAACCTTGTAAGTTGTGCATCAAAGAGAAGGATTAAATCCTGTGTGGTTCTGCCAGATGTCCAGTTAAGTCCCTGAATCATGGAAAAGAATCATGCAAAAGAATGATGGAAAGCTGGGATTTTTTTTTTTTTTTTTTTAAGTGCTATAATGTTCACAAACAAGAATAAGTCACTTCTCAAGCCCCATCTCAACTCTTGTGCCCAGGCAGGAGAGATCATACATTTTTCACTATCCTTTTTCTCCTCCAGATGGATTCAGCTAGATGAGCAGAATAACCATAGTCTTAGAGGGGGGTTTTATTGTTAGGCAATAGGAGATAGGACCAAATCTCTCCAGAGTTTCATTGTGATGACCTACCTCTTCACCAAATTCCTTTGAAAAGTCCTATTTCTATTGCATTGTTCCCCTTTACTTGGCATTTGTTATCTGGGTTTTGCTGTGATTTACGTAATAACTTGAAAGCAAACTGCACCACAATCTTTAGAGGGTTAAATATTCAGTGTTGGTGCATGAGTCCCTTTGACCCCAGTAAGACTTCTGCTCGTGCAAGAGTAGGGAGTACAGCCTTGTCTCTGGCAGCCCTCAGGCAGTAGTTAGGATTTGTTCTAATTAATGGAGTCTCTAGAAGGAATTATTCTGCATTTCCCAAATACGTAACCAATGAGTTCTTCTGTTAGTTCGTTGTTCTGCTTTAATAGGGCTTTCAAACATTTCCTCTAGGCTTTCAGAGGAGAAGTTGTTTCAAGTGCATTATTCAGTATTTTAGGCTGTGATCATCATTGCATTCTTTCTAATCAAAGTACCTTTTTGGTATTGTGTATATCCATAAACTACAGACAGCATGCAGTACATAGATTTGGCTGCTTTTCCATAGACACTGAAAATTGTAAGCAAAATTGCTTTTCATTTTGTCTGACAACCAGTTTTAATTTTACTCATTATTTTATCAGATTATATAACATTTCTGTTGTCTGCATCTGTCTTCTGACTGCTTTCTTCTCTCTTCCTTTTCCCCCCATTATGTTTATGCTGAAAATATGAAAACAACAATAAAGAAGAGACCAATAATAGCTTCTTGCAGTAAAAAGGGCTTATTAAAAGGATATTTTCTGCCTGGGTGAAAAAATTCCTTGGAAATATCATAAATACTTTATAACACACAGAGCTACACTTTTATTGTCTTCAGAACTTGATGGTCTAGATAAGCCATTAAAAAAAAAAAAGCCGAAACAAAAATGTCACATTTAAAAAAAATAATTAGGTGAATTTTCTTCACAGTCCAATTAGGCAGATTCCAGATGAAATATCTTTAAAAAAATAATTAAGTAACCATACAACGGGCGAGAGCTTTTCAAACCAGTCTGATGACAAAGCAGATATACTTTCATTTTGTAAAAAAATTGTTAATACTGTAACATCCAATGGGCTTGTTTTTATTACATGTTTACAAGGCTCTTCATTGTGGTCTCAGCAATATGAAGAGCTGTGCAAATATGCAATAAAAACTGAGCCGATTTGATGTTAGCACTATTCATTGGTGTCCCTCATAGCAGGGAACTTCTATTTAAATAACCACTGAAGGTTCTCGGTGTGCTCCCTAACCTTGGATTCTAATGATAAGGAGCAGAAGGAGGATCTTTCTACTGAAGTTTTTAGATCGTGTTTTGTTTTGTTTTCTTTTCTATAAGTACATAAAGTCTTTTATTTAAGATATCCAAGATTTGCTGGTAAGGATGATTCATAACTGAAGTCCAGTTTTCCTTTGGGATAAGGCACCAGTGTTTGTTTTTTGTTTTTCTAGCATAGCAACTGAATTTCATCATTCATTTTGTCATTTAGCAATAGAAGACAACTTCACCAAAGAAGCTTACAGTACAAGTAAAATTGGAAGTAAATGGAAGCCATATGTTACTATATTTTCCAAGGTTAAGAAAAAGCTATAGTTTGTGCTATATGGTTTTTAACTGAGAGAAATATACTTTGTTGTCAGTAGCCTTGAGTTTTTAGGTTTTTTTAAATATGTATTTATTTTGTTAATGATAGTTTGAAGAATGCATTATGCTCAAAGTGTTCAGAGCAAGGTTGTTGCCTGGCAGTAATCCATTTCTTAACTTATGTACAACTGTGGAGTTATTAATGCTAGTCAGGTTATGTGCAAGGATTCAGGAAAATTCTTTATTCCTCATTGACTCCTGACAGTTATTGTACCTAGGAACTGGGTAACGTGTTCTGAAGTGAGCAATTATGGAAATGTTTACTTCACTGGCTGCATGTAAATGTGTGCAGAGAATGTACCAGAATTTTTCCTTGGGGGTATTTAATTCTCTCCAGGGCAATGAAAATCAAATGATTTCTTTTTTTTTTTTTCTTTCCTTTTTTTTTTTCCAAAGCTGGGATGTTTTTTTTAAGTGCTATAATGCAGCTGAATAATGATGAATGCAGTAGACAGAAAAGAAATAGGGAGAGAACTACCAACAGATCTGGAAAACAAATTTTAAGGTGGAAGCTAAAACCAAAAAGGAAAAAAGGGGTTAGGGAGCAAGGGAAAGCTTGTGACAGATTCAAGTTTGCTGGAAAAAGGATATAAAATGGATACTCTAGTATTCAGGAGTAGTACAGTGCATGTAATACATCTGTTTTTTAAGAACATAAGCGATTGGCTCAGTATTGTTCACATTGCAGGGCATCACATTTGCTTGTTAATTAAATGCCGTACCAGTACCTACTGTCCCTGAACAGTTGAGGGGAAAAAAATCCCAATATGTATACATATCTGAAATTTCTATAGATGCATGTGGATCTCATGCAAATTACAACTGAATTGTTACTGCTGCTTTTTAGTGCCTTTCTCCCCTAGTATTTCACCACTACTTCTATGTAGCCTTTGAGAAAAGGAAACTGGTTTACAAAAAAGGAATTTAGGCAAGTGTATAGCTTCTAGGAGAAATTGAATGGGATGTTTTCATCACTGAGATTTTTTTAAAGCCAACTCATTCTGTAAATGTACATTAAGGTCATATATAAGCAGTTTGAACTGAAATCCTGGAAAATCTTACATATTATGTAACCTGTGCCTGAATCCAAACTTACAGTGTACTCAGCGATGAACGCTTGCCAAAAGGAAACTGAATTTAGTTTTCTGGGCTTTCTAAATACAATTCTTAATCATATCAAAGCAATTTTAGAAAACTGGAGTTTTCACATACTGTTTTAAAGTAGTGAGAGTAAATATTGCTTTAAATTGGCCTCAGTGGTCATATGCCTGTCATTAGGCTAGAATTGGATTACATTAATTAAAAAAAAATAGTTTCTGACCTTTCTGCTCTCATTTTTTGTGTGTATTTTTCCTGAATTTCTTAAGGAAGGGTTTCATAAAAAGGGTTTTATGTCTTGCAGAAAATTGAGTTTTGTAGACATTACCTAACTCTTGATTTGTCACACTGGGATCAATAACATTTCGCTGCTCTTAAACACACAGAATCACAGGGGACACATAATGTTTTTTATAAGTGCAGTAAAGTTAACGTGTTGTTGAAACAAAAACTCCTCTGACAGTCCTGTAATAAGTACACTCTGAAACTAGCAAATTATCTGTAATACTAGGAAAGGCAGGAAGGGTGCTTAAGAGTACAGGGTGTACGTTGTGTGCACTGGGTGCAGCATGAAGACAGAGAGAGGGATATTCTAAATTATCCCCTCCCTCAGATGTCAGAGACACGGCATAGAGCTGGATTTCCCTGGGATCCATGTTGTGAGGTTGACACAGTGGCCATGAGCAGATTTTCAGCTGCCTTTTACCCCTCTCTGAAGCGAGTGCTTCAGCACCTCTTCAGCAGAAGTGGGTTCTGCTGTGACTCTGCGAGTGACTCCAATGGCTGTAAATTTATGCAAGGGGACAGCCCAGCAAACTGGGCAAGAAAGGGAGAATGTCAGATGAATGGACACCCAGTCCCCTCCCCTAATGCAGGCAACAGAAGTTTGTTCCTCAGACTTTTGCCACTAGAAACCCCCAAATGACTCTGGAATTTTAAACTAGCTTTCAATAATGGCTGAATGAAAGAAGGACCCTCTCTCTACTGTCTATTGTCTAGAAAATAAATAGAATTCAAATAGTACATATATCCATCTTTGTTTCCTAATTTAAAGAATCAAAGAAACTGATGTTAGATTAATTTGTGAAGTTGCAGAGATGACTGTATTGTATTGCCAAGTTTCATTCTGGTTTCTTACCAGAAAGAAAAAAAAATTGTGGTTTTGATATTTTATGCATAGCTGTAGTGATTATAGAAAGGGAGGGGG
>VWZT01002508.1:253324-283324 GCA_013397055.1 Pachycephala philippinensis | reverse complement strand
TGCTGGAGTCCCCCGAGGTTCCTTTTACAATGCCTACATTTCAGAAATTTGAACTTGGGACCCTTAGGGGGTTCTCTCCGAATGCCTGAAAATGTAGAGTTATATTGTTGCGTGTCCCCAAGCGGTCTTTACTAATACCTGAATTCGGAGAAGCTGGAAATTACAGAGCTCCCCAGGGGGAGCTTTATCCACACCAGGAAGAAGAGAATAACTCTGCAGGGAGATTGCTTAATGCATTGCTGAAATAAAAGAATTTGAGAGAGATGGGTTGAAGTGGGGTTTTTTTTTCTTCTTTTCTGGCCACTCCTTCGGCTTAGCTAAGTCCTTAAAGACAAAGTCAGGGTAAAGAAGCAGCTGGGCTTTTTTAAATGAAATTTTAGATGTGGCTTTTGAAACAGTGAGTTAACGCGTACGTGTGTGAGTGGATGTGCAGGCATACACACATCCTGAGAATGTTTCTGTTACATGTAAAAGTTTATTTTGCTTCTGTGGTGCATCCTTGTTTTTCCCTGTGTCCCTCTCCTTCAGATGCCTGAATGTGCTTACCCTCTCTTGTGTTTTAGCCTTCAGAAGTGTTCCTGCTTGCAGTTTTCACACCATTACTAACTTGACTTACACTGCAGTTTGCCTGCCCACTTGCCTGGTGCCTTTTCCTGGAGCAGGCTCGCCTCCCTCCCAGAGCAACACGACGTGGCTGAGCCTTTTCCTGCTCAGTGTGCAGTGCTGGTGCTCACCGCCCCATCCTCCGTCTGTCCCTTGCCTTGGGGACAGTCTGTGCATGCCAAAGCCGGGCCAACCCCGCGCATGTCCCAGATACGCTTCGCAAGGCAAGGGATAAATGATTTTTAAAAGCACCCTATGGTTACAGTAGGAGGCTTCATGTTATGCCGGCCGTGCTTCTGCCGAGCTTCCAGGACAGCAGGAAAACGTGAAACCCAACTGTGTGCTTTTTGTCATCCCCCGAAAGGCAACAGCCTCTCTCCTTGCAGGCTGCTTTTCCAGATCTTTCCGTGGCCGGCTCCTGACACTGCAGCGCCGGCTCCTACGGGGAGGGAAGGAGCCGGGGCCGGGGCCGGGCTGTTCCCGCAGTCCCGGGGGACGCAGCCCTACCTCGGAGCCCGGCGCTGAGCCGTGCGCGGACAAAGAGCAGCGAGCGCTCGCACACGGCTCGGCCGGCCCGGGCAAAGCAGTTCCAGCTGTGGCCGCTCATGGATCTGCGGGAGGGGGAGGGAAGGCATCGCCTTGTGTGTTAGGTGTGGCTGCGCGCACGGAGCCTGCTCCAAACGCTGCTGTTAACTTCCTTAGAGGAGGGGAAAGGGATATAAACAGTGAGTGGGTCTCAGTTCAGAGAAATTATGAGAGCATTTTAAAACCTGGAGTACGGTTTCAGGTGGAATTGGAGTTTTGCTCTGTTTTGGGGGAGTATAAAAATAATTTCCCCCGCATTCTGCAGGAAATCCTTTCCTCTGGCACTTCTCAGTAAATGAGGCAAACTCTGCACAGCATTTGGATTTGGTGGCCCTAAATGCTGTGAGCTTACAAAATACACGTCTCACTTTCAGAAAGGCTAGCTTTTCCTAGTTCGCTGGGTGATTTTCTTTCTCATTTTAACTCCCGAAATGTATAAGGTGGCAAAATTAATTACACCAAGTGCAGGCGTGAAAAGTTTGATAGCACGTATGGTTTTAACTAATGCTTTTGCTGACGTGGCTGCTGTCCTCTGAAGGCTCTCTGTTTACTGTGGCAGAATAATTGACGATCAGGGGAAGCTTTTGATCACCCACAGAATAGTGGATGTTTGGGAAAGGCTAGGATGGAGGGGTTTGTGCCATTCAGAGATGAGAGAGCAGGAGCTTCTGCAGAGAGACCTATTTAAAAAGAAAACCCAAACTATTCTTGCCTTCCCAGAGTATGAGAGCCAGGCGGTATTTTTTATCCTTAAGAAAAGTAATGAGAAGAACCTGCTTTTGATATTTGTAAGTGTAAGTCAAGCTGAGCCTCCTGCTATATTTTGGTAACACTTTCACTGGACAGAATGTTTGTCCTGTTCATTACAAAAGTGGTGCCAGCTGCCTGTCTGACAAAGCAAGTGTATTTAAAGTGCCTCACTGTGTGTTTAATGCATTTGAAGAAGGTGTTTTGTATTTTAAGTACTTATAGACGTCCAGTGAAACATTTGCATCTGGCACCCTTTTTAAAAATAAAAGAGCAGACATTTTCTCTTCCATGTGGTGCCTTTCATGAAAATGCATCTGTCCTCTTCAGTACCCGTTATCGAAAAGAGAAAGGTTTTGTACTTTGGGATTTTTAATTTTTTTTCTATTTATTTTAGTTGTATTGGTAAGAAATGCATCTCTCATGAATAATGTCAGCAGGAGTTTCCCATTAAATGGTGTTGAGCATGTCATGGACAACTCGATTTAACTTTTAAATTTTCTATTGCCTCCTTAGGAAGGATCCAGATAGTGCATCAGCATAATCTTAAATTTATTTCCTGGGGAGGCCTCATTTCTTGTTTTCCCAACCCCCAGCTCCGAACACAAAGTCCTTCTCTTTTTCAGTGTAACTTCAGAGCAAAGTCGGCCTGCCAGATGGAGTGCTGCTGCACTGGTTTCCCTCTCTCAGACACCAAAACACATTATTTTTGAACCATACTCTGTCTCCCCTAAGGCTCAAAACTAAAAGACTAGTCTGAACCCTGATCTCTGACACGGTCACATGATGCACTGCATCACTCCTAGCAGGCCAGTGTATTGCATTTTCCTCCTTTCCAAATGAGTATAATGTCATTTCTTATCCTTTCTAAGATTTTCACCCTGGAGAAATGTGGTCAGGATTATTTAGGGGAGTTGAGTACAGCTCAGTACTTTCAGTTTGACTCGGATGCACTAGGAATATGCAGTTGTGCGACCCCGTGTTCTGAACCAGAGTGTCTATTTAGAAGCCAGCAAAGAAAGACAAGCAAGGTTTCCACTGGAGAGAGGTTACTTTCACAGCGATGCAACTCTTCTGTGGTAGCAGGCAATGTCATTTGCCTTGTCTTCTAGCAGAAAAGGAGAAAAAGTCCAATTGCATCAAAGTGGAGAAGCAAAGCACAAGATATGTAAACTATTTTTTCAGTTGTTAGTATTCCAAACTACTTAAGTAACCACTAATTAGTTTTTATTTCTTTTTAGTACTTGTTTCCTTTTTGTTGTTGTTGTTTTTCAACTTGGCACATTTGCTATATCATAACCACGTGCTTGATTTGATGTCTACCCCTGGGCTCAAAGAAGGTGCTTCAGGAAGCAAAATTAAATCATCCTTTCTGTTTAGCTGGTTAGATAGGCTATCAGGAAGACTTAGCCACGTTTCCTACCTGACAGTGGTTGTGAAATGTACGCACTGCTTGCTTTGTCAGTGGAGTAAATTTTGACTGAAAGAAAGAAAAAGAGAAATCCTGTTTGAACAGAGGCTGTGTTTTGTTTGTACAGCGTGCTGCCAGGCCAGAGTGGTGTTTCTTTTCTCAATGAAGCCTGTGTGTTGTATGAATGACTAAAGCTTTCAGCAGCCTCATCATATAATAGTGCCATAAGTGATTGTCTCACCCATGTGTTAGAGCCTGCTCTGTCTCATAGCAGCTTCTCTGAATATTGACAATTTCCACAATAAAAGGAATCAATATGTAGAACAATGCAGAAACTTCTAAACCATAAAATTAAATTTAAAAGTGCTGTCTGAACTGGAAACCCAACATAACACTTCACATGAGGTACACGATAGAGTTGTTTGTAGGACACATGCTAGGCTCTTGAAGTCCTCACATTTCTAGTGATGGAAAAGTGACAGCTAACAGGAAAGTTTAAGGTTCCTTTTTCTGATCCTTTATGAATCAACCTTCCATTTCACTGGGAAGTGTTTGTGTGGTTAGGGTGCCTGGGTAGGACTGCCTCCAGCGAAGCTCAGGGTTTATTTCTGAGTCCTGCTAGTGGGAGTTTTTCCAGCCTCATTTACTAGTCACAGCAGTTTGGGAGAAGTGCTTTTGCCTGACAAGGTAAGCAGTGGGCAACTGAGCCTGTTCCTGGTTTATTGAAACTCCCAAATGCCAGCTGTGAGCAAGCTGAAGGAAGAAGACTCTTCTTTTGGCTTCTGCAGTGTGGCAGCACCTCAGAAAGCTGCTTGGGCAGGTGCCTGCCTTCAGATAGATAAACAATTTTCTCAATTTCATTGATTGTGTTACATCTATTTGCCATTGCTAGGGGCTAATGTGAGGGTATGTCAAATAGAGGCTTGTGGTGTGACGTCCTCCTGTTTTCATCTAGACATTAATATGAGCATCATTCTGGTGAGGACCACATATTGTATTTTCAGGTGAAAGAGACATAAAGTCATAGAATTACAGAATCATTTAGGTTGGAAAAGACTTCTGAGATCATCAAATCCAACATTTGTCTGATCACCACTTTGTCAACTAGACCATGGCACTAAGGACCACGTCCAGTCTTTTCTTGAACACTTCCAGGGATGACGACTCCAGCACCTCCCTGGGCAGTCCATTCCAATGTTTAATAACATTTTCCATGAAGAAACCGCTCCTGATGTCCAACCTGAATCTCCCCTGGTGCAGCTTGAGGCAATGCCTCTCTCTCTTTCGTCATCATCCCCTTTTTTCTCCTCTCAGTGTGGCCACCTTTAACTAGTTTAGTTGTGAGGAGTGTCTGAAGGACATCAGTGATGTCTTGTTTGCGAGAGCAGCAGGCACGTGCACCCAAATGACAACTTACCTTGTGATAGAAGGGCAGTGAGAGTGTGCCCTTTTCACTTGTATTCTTGTCTGGTGTTCTTGTTTATCAGTAACAAACTCATCTGTGTTTGTGGTTTCCTATGTCTTTGTTTCTTATGGAATCATCTGATGCTTAGTGTGGTAGGAACATGGAGTAAATGTCCTGTTCTTGGGTTACTCTAGAGGAGACTAATTTCTTCACCCTGTCCTTCCCTACCCCCCTGCTCCACCCCCTTACAGTGCCAGTTGCCTAGAGTCTGCTGATGTGCATCTAGGATGATTGGAGTTGTATCCTCAAGGAAGGCACTGAGAAAATAATTCTTTTCTACCTGTCTCTCTCTTTTCTCAGAATTTATAGGAACTCGATAGCATGTGGACTTTTTTCTCTGAGTGAGATTTAGTTGCAGTTAACCAATGGATCCAAAACTTATCAAGTGGGGAATACACAGGCAGGTGGATGCTGTCTGATAGCATATGCTTCATTTTTGGGGGGGAGTTATTTAATTTCCTGCCTTAGAAGTGGTCCCAGTCCAGAGTTCTGGGAATGGAATATTCCCCCAGCTTCAGTCCCTTGCTTCACTATTATCCTTTAGACCCCCAAAATGCAATGTTATCTGTCAGGTTGAAGAGCTCTGGATGGGAATCCCAGTGAAGCCCATCAGTGCCGCTTCTTAATCAGCTGGAGAAGTCACTGCTCAATGATGTGGAGCACCCCTTGCCCCATCCCTGGAGTGCAGAATGCAGCCTGGGATCTCCTGTGCAGCAGTGCCTGGTGTTAGGAAAACAGTTGTTTTGCACAGTGTAGAGGAACAACAGAGCTGGTCATTGTCTGGCACATACCTTCTTCCTTGAGGCCAATATTTTGATCTCTCTGTCTCCTCTTAAAATGGCAAATCTGTACACTTCCAAAGTAATTTTACTTTACCAGAATAAGGGCTGCTGCTGCTTTTTCTATTTTTTTTTTCTTAAATGTGGTATCATGTGTTGGAGTATTGTGTCACTGCAGCGTGTGACATTACACCGTAAAATATAAAGCTATAAAAGTCTGTAATTTATAAAACTATATTAGGTGCTTATTGTATGTATTATGGCCTTGTAATTCACCATCACCTATCATTTATTCTATATATAATTCCATTGAGAGTTTTGGTGACATTATAAAGGAAAAAAGTGTAGCTCAAGTGGCTTGTCATCAGAAGCCCAAGACAGAATGTCCTTGTATTGCATTATATAATGTTTTTAGTATTATCCATAATGCAAGAATAAGAAATTTCTGCTTCATACAGTTCTAGTTTATGATCCAGTAATGAACAAGTATGTTACTTGTATCTGTCAAAATATACTGAGTGGGAGATGACACCAGGTGCTCCCACCATCTTGTTGAATACTTTGTATTCGATTGTCCTATCATGTGCTTGTATAACAAGGTCAAAACATTTAGTAGAAAGTTTTTCCAGCTTTGCACTGTGTGAGGCTTTGCTAACTTCAGCTGAAGAAGCAGCTAATTCGTTTGTTCCTGAACAAATTCCAAATCTTTCTTATTGGGAATTGTCAAATATACTTAAGGTCTTCCTTATGTTTGAAAACTGAGTAACAGTATTTTACACTCACTGTTCAAAGTGCTCTGGAACTGCTATTATATTTATGACGTTTTAGAAAATATGGGGTATCACAATCCATTTTTGGAAATGTTCTTAAAGTTAGTGAATTAAAACAACAACGGATTTTGTAATACATCTAAAATCATGAGCTCTATTTCTAAGGAAACAAAGCAGCAAAGCTCTTCACTTGCCCCTGAAGAATTATGTGTAGTGTGGTTTGGATGAACTCACTGTCTGGCTCACCAGCTTAGTCTGATGTCTGTGCAACAGTTTTGGTACCTTCTTCATCAAGTGTGCTGAAAGCCAGCATTGTCCCAGTTTCAACAGGAAGCCTCGGTGCAGCTGAGTCTCTCTCCTTCGCTTTGTGGGCGTGCCGTGGCACCCCTTGCTCAGGGATCTTCCCGCTGGGTACTCAGCTTGTGTGAGCTGGGTGAGGTTCTTGCTTTCCACCATTGAATCACACAGAAGGAAAAGGGGTGTCCAAGTGAAGGGCTGGAGACATCAGACTGTGGCCTCAGTCAGTGGCTGGGCATCTGAGGGGGATCTCTTTCAGCATTGCCCCATTGCATCCGGGCACTGGGCAGCAGACGCTGTTGGATGGTGGGGAGCCCTCCCAGAGAGGTGGGGCTCAGCAACTGAGGCTTAGCACTCAGTGCTATGTAGGAAATTCTTCAGCCATCACAACTTTGTTACTAAAACATAACACAGAAAGTTTTAAAAACTGAAAAATGTTTGTGAAACTTTGTTGGAATTTTTGAGGGGGAACATAAAGGGTACAGTTCAACCAAAACCAATATTTTTTACAAATGTTTTTCTTGCAGCATAGTGGGACAGCTGTGTGCAGGGATGAACAGATCAGACTTATGGTATGGTTACAACCATTTTAATCAGAAAAGAAGAAAAGGGAGGAGGCAGGCAAGGAATGAGCCTGGAAGCCGACTGATTTCCCTTTAAATCACATTGTAATTTCTTTTTTGGCTAGTAAGTGACTTGAAAGTATTGGAAGATAAACAGCCTGAGCTAGGGCCTGGACTTCTGCCATGTGCTGGGTTCCTAATTAAGGGATGAAATTGCAAGATACCGTTCAATTTCACTGCAACTGTAGCTGGGTTTTGTGGGTCAGTAAAACAAATGAAAGGTTTTTTTCCTGTCCTGTTTGTGCACTTGAGATGCACCAGGCACAGCTATCCATGTTAGCAGTGGTGGGGCTTAGCCATACAATCCCTGCAAACTGATGGCAGGAATAGGCCTCTCTTTGAAAAGAAGAGAAAATGCTTGTGGATGTTTTAAGTTTTTGTTGAACTTCATGGTTGAATAACTTGCCTTACCCTTTTTTTCTTTTTAACTCTCATATTAGCATTCAGCAGTGACTTAAAATCATAAAAGCAGAACTATGGATTTTTATTAAGGGCTGAAATTTTTAAGTGCCCTGCAGAAAGCCTCACAATAGAAGAAAATTCAAATGACTGACTTTGTGGTTTTGAGTGCCTCTTGTATCCATTTTAGTACAAATTTCCATTTCTTACAGTGTTTTATTTTTGACATGATGCTGTTGTATTTGTAGTTGTACATTACTTACTGACTTGAACACTATCATTTTCTAAAATGCAGAGGTAAGGAAGTATATTTTGGTTTTGAACAATTTTCAGAATAAATTAAAAGGGAGGTAGTGTCAACCTGAGAATGATTTTTGTAGCTTCATCCCATCCTGTAACAAGGTTTGAGAAGGTAGGAAAAAACCCTCTGTCCCATTAATTTTAATGTTAATTATCTTAGAGCAGTAAAACACTATGGAAATGAAATAATGGATCTATTTTTTCTAAAACTTAAGTTCTTATCTACTATGCTTGCATAATACTTAGTTCTTTCTCTTTTCTTTGCCTTTTTCTACATCATTTGCTACTGTGGCAAACTCTTGTGGTGTCATACAGAATGGTAATTCAAGCTCTCAGGCACTACCAATGAACCGTGAATGTGACGGAGTTGCAGAGGTATAAATGATAAGAGGTGGTCTTGTAAGCCCAGAACTTTTTGGGATCACACCCTGAATCTGTCAATTAAATAGGCTTGCAAGAGACTGATCGTGGAATAAAGATTTCACTCCACATCTAGTACAAACCATTTAAAAAGTTGTCACATCACAACTGCCTTTAAGTGAAGAAGTTTATGAAAATGTGGGAAAGTTAACTTGCTTTTGGCAGAGTTCCTTCCCTCCACTCAACATAGTCTTAGGTGTCTTGCAAACATCATCGAGGAAGCTTCATACTGGGTAGTGAGTTAAAACCTTGTAACCAGAAAGACACTGTGATAAACACATCCACTTGATGTACAAATTTGAGATAGAAAAGCATTACTTTATAAAAACCTTTAACTAGCCATTAGAAGAGGCACTGTATGTTAAACCATAGGAAGTGGATGAAAGGCAGTTTTTGTGCCAACACTTCTTCACCCTGTTTGTTCAATTCATAAATGTAACATTTATGGGAATTACACAGGTAGAATGGACCCTTAAGTGCTCACCTCTCAAAACAACTAATTCTTCCCTTCTCTCTCTCTCTCAGATGTGTATGAACAGCTTTAAAGTGATATTTTACATTACTTAAAAATTATGTGAGTGTTTGTTGCTGTTGTGTAGGAAGGAAATAAATCATGGGCTTTTGTGGGATTTTAAATTCATCCCAGGAGTGAAGAGCTAATATCAAGGCCTTCACAACTGGGATTAATTTCGTGTATCTCTCAGGAGTCCATTGGGTATTATCCTTATACATTATAAAAATGTGTTTTGATATGCTTTAAATTAGTATTTTTTTTTCTTGTCTGTGGAGCAGAGGAAGAGAGATGGTGTGTGTGAGATGGTGTGTGAGTGCATGTGTGTTGGATGACATGATTGACATGGGTGGAGAGCTGCTGAATCCAGGGCAATTAAGTGGATTGCTGTACAGCGTTGTTCCTGAGCATTACAAAGAGTGAAAGTGCAGTCAACGCATGCAGACGTGATACTGAAGAGGAAATTCACCCCACTCCAAGCACGTTCTTACTCTTATTTTATTCCCCTCAAAAGAACTTTCTTTTGCCACTGGAAGCCTATGGCTGAATGCTAGCCTTTGCACATCTTCACCATTCAGCAGCAGTTTCCGTGGACATCCTCTAGCAGATGCTGTCAATTCTTCACCTTTCTTTCATTCTACTGCCTCTGCCTTCATGGATCACTGCGTGTTTGCAGTGCGTGTCGAAGAGAAGGGCAGAGTGGCAGAAGGAGGGCTCGGAGAAGTTCAGCTTCCCAGCTCCACAACATGGGTGATCTTCAGTCACCCAGCCCTGTGAGCCTCACATGTTGCTGTGACCCTTTGCCCTTGTAGGCAGCAGCACAAACTGACTGGAATCAAACCTGGCTTTTTCCTTGCTCTTTCTTTTTATTTTATTTTGAAGTAATTTCTTAAAAAAAAAAGAAAAGAATATAAGATTAAGTCAGAATTGGTAATAGGGATGTGTGAGGTTTTGAAATTTGTACAATAGTTCAAAGAAACCTCAATACATTTGTGTGTGTGCTTATGTACACGTGTGCAATGGCATGTGAGCATTAGCAGTGGAGAAGCAGTTGCTAAAATGGTTGATCAGGCAAATAGCTTAAATATTTACTGAGGTTGTCGTGTCTCCTTCTGCCTGGTCATAAGTTTTAATCTGCCTGTGCTGGTTGTCTCATTAATTTAAGAGGATAGAATTTAGTGCAGTACTTTGTGGTTGCCCTGATTGCAGAATATCTCTTAGGCCAGAAGGAGAAAAAAGGTAAATAATATCTTTATAAGTGTGTATTCCTGTAATCTTTTAAATAATGCATGTATGTAAGGAAACCTGAAAAGTGCACTCTCCAAAAATCTTACTTCAAGGTCAGAAGGAAGCTTAATGCTCATCCTCTTTATACTAATTTTATCACTGTAGGGAATGGCAATTTTGCAAAATATATGCTTCACTGTATACGTCATTGTGATTTTTTCAGTTCTTCAGTGACTTCAGTACTGCAGGCTTTTTCTTGGACAGTATTCTATTGGCAGAAGATTTAGTTTAGTTTTAGGTGTAATCCATTACACTGGTCTCTCTCTGGCGGTGTCTCTCTTGGTATTCCCCTTTCTTCCTTTGTCTTATCAGATGGAGGGTTGGTTAACAGCAGAGGTACCAACATATTTAAATACTTCTGATCTGTGCTAGATTTAAATATTAAATGTGCAGCACAAAGTGTTCATTCTCAAGGTTCCTTCTCAAGTTCCACAATAGACTTTTAAGTGCTACAAATCTATGGAGCAGATAGCCTTCCCATCTGTCCATTGTGCCTTGTCCTACTTTGTATCGAAATTATGTCAATGGGAAGCCTGAAGAATTTTATGTGTAATCTCAAGAAAAAAACGCATCCATTTATTTGCTAAAACTTGTCCAAACACTTCAACTGTTGCAAGTATTCCACATATTGCAACAATTTCCGCTTGTATTTGTGTAATTAAAATGCTCACTTGAAAGAGCACCTGTCACTTAGCAGTAATGTGCATACATGTGTTTTGGTGCACCTCTCAGTTATTTAGCTGTGTGCCTGTGTGTTTGCATGTGTTGAGCATTTTTTCCTCTTCCTGCAGGACTTCTTATACTTTCATTGGACAGGATGAAGAGTGCCACAAAATAAGCAGCTTATGTTTTATTTTCCTTGTTTAGTATGTGGCCCTGTGCCATACTTATTCCTTGCAACAGAAGCCTGGCACTTAAGTCAGATTAACTCATTTCTTCATGGGTTTTTCTGTTGCACTCATGATAGTTGTTGACTGATCTGCAAATATTCTCTATCGCATGAAGTGAGGTGCCATTATAATTCCCATTTTACCCGTGGGGAACTGAGTCACCTTTATTAAAGGCATGCTGCTCAGCGTAAGGGACTGGGTTTTTTGAGAAGTATCCTTCATTAGCACTTTGTATGTTCATGACATCTCAGACCTTCCATTTATGCTTTATGGTAAAGCAGTTCCCTTCCTTCTTGTCCTCTGTCCTCCCTGTGTGCCAGCAGCAGGAATTGTCAGACAAATAGGAGATTTTTTTTGCCCGGGTTCATTTATCTGTCTAGCATCACCATGGTCCAAGAGTGGTAAAGAAGGTCTTGTCCAGATTTGTGACATGTTTACAGAGAAATCCATAGCAATTTAGGTACCAAATGCTAACAAATCTTTATTGAGTGCGCAGTGGGGTTTTTGTGTGTATTAATTTAGTCAGACCAGCACTGTTTTTCTTAAGAACAGTAAAAGTCTGTGGCTGATAGCAGACTGATTGTACAGCCAAATTTTAAGTCCTTTCTGTGAGGATGCAATTTCCACAGCTTCTCTGTTAAATGTCTTCAGACCTTTTTTCTTTTTTCCTGAAAAAGATGACATGTTTTTCCAGACTTCTTAGAGACACTTGAGCTGACTTCAAGTGAACTTTCAAAAAAATCAAATGTAGGCAACTTCTAAGACAGATATCTAGTATGAAAAATTCCAGCCCAAATAGTTAAAATCTGGCAAAGTAATATAGAGCTGGAAAAAAAGATGTCGTAGTCAGAGGTATTTGTGAGTCCTAGTTAAAGATGTCATTGTCTGCATATCTTACAGTATCTTTGGTTGTTACCAGCAATTATTTTTATTTCAATGCAAATCCCTTTTTTCAAGTTTGCATTATGAGAAATTACTGTGCTAAGGGTTAGGGAGATTTTTTTAACCTTTCTTTTTTGGTACCTGTACTGAGAGACTGATTTAGCTACATAATCACAAATGAAATTAATTTACTAAGCTTAACTCAGCTTGCTCACTTCAATTACCAGAGACACCAGAATGGTTGTTATGCTTATGAGTCCTGTCCTGCTAATCGAATATTAGAATAGATTTATTTTCCCCTGTTAGCCAAGTGAAGTTTTCACGTGGTTAAATCTGGTAGTGACCTCCCCAACTGAGAAATTTTCTGTATCCTTTACTTGCTGACTAGTCAGAATTACACTTGGAAGCATTTCACTTTATATATGAAATCAAACACAATTCTTACTGTGCAAAAGAGTAAAAGAAACCCTGAATGCAGCAAAACCACAATTTCCTGTTGAGGGCATAAAACAGAAGAGCTGTCTGTGATTACTTTCTCAGTGGCCACATGGAAGGGATATGGCTATGCCAAATGGATTGATGTTTATGGATATACTGGTCACAAACTCATATTTATGCAAGAGGTAGTCGGACAAAGCTGCTTTTAAATCCTAATGGCTATTGTTACAACTGTGAGCTGGAGGCTTGAGTAGTGATACTGTCTGCCTTAACCTCAGTGGTTATCTCATCAGTTCAAGGACCTTCTGGGGCTTGTATGGGTGGATGAGTAGTTTTTCCCAGCAGACTGTGTATGTTTTAAAGTATCAGATTATGCATGGTCTTGTAGCTTCAGTGACTGGGAAAGTGGTCGCAAAGCAGTGTTAATAAAATACTTCAGAGAATAATTCATCATCGGTTATTATTTGTTTAGTGTTCTTCAATTTTTTTGTGCAGGAGGAAGGAGAGAGAATAATACCACTCTTTAACTTTGCTAACAAAAGATATAAGGGCATGAGATACTGAAATGGTGTGCTTGACACTTAGGATGGTCTCAGTGTCTGAAGAGTCTGTTGGACCTCCTGCAGCTTCCAAACACATCCTCAGGTGCTCATGGGCTTTTCAGGCCTAGGGTTGTGTCTTTCAGCTGAACCTGAATGGACTGGCCACTTCTGTGATTGAAAGCAAATTCGAATACTGTTCTGTGTGATGTACGTGTTATTATTTTCCCCATTCTTTTCTCATGCACTTACTGGAGCAGGCTGAACCTTTCTGGGGTCTGTTGGTAAGGCTGACATCCTCAGCTGCAGATGGGGAGTGGGACCAGGCAGTGTATGTTTCAGATGTGTGCACTGATGATGAGACCCGATGCAGCATTTTATGAGCTTTGCTCAGATGTCTTTCTGGGCTCCCCGTGGGCAGGCCTCGCTTGTGTGAGGAGTGTGTAGTGGCAGCCCTGGTTGCCCCTAGAACCCAGAGCAGTCTAGTCATGTCAGGGTGGCACGGGGCTAAGCTAGTGATAGGCAAGGTTTTTATTAGCCTTGGACAGGTCCTACTTGTCCTGGAAATGCAGCTAACAGCACTGTTCAGTGTGACTGTGCCATCTTGGGCCAGGGCTGGATTGAGAGCCACCTCTGTCCTCCTGTAGTGGGTGCTGGAGAAACACTGTCAGTATCTGCATATGGCAAGGTCCTTGACTAGTCCATATTCTGGAAGTATTGATGTCTCTGGGCATGGCCAGTCTTCTCATGCACCATGCAATAGAGAGACACAGTGCTGTGGCTGAGGGACTTGGGGTTTGTTCTGAGGACTGCCTCAGCGACGGCTCTCAAACAATGCATGCAAGAACAGAGGTGTCTGTGATGAGGCCTCCTGTGGCAAAAGTGATGGAACATAGCATTTGGCAGTTTGCTTCTTGGGTAAATCACAGCTCTGTGCCTCAGCTTCCTCATTTGTAAAATGGGGTTAATGATACTGTCCTCCTTGTTAAAAAGCTCTTGGTATATGCTGATGAAAATACACACAAAGTGTCATTAAGCTAGGTATGATACATAAAAGGTTTTATTACTGCTCCTACTTTCCCAAACGTGGATTTGCATTGGAATTTTCATCTTGTGCTTAGTACAGGTAAGTACTGAAATACATTTATCCAATAAGAATGGTAGGGGAAGAAAGAGCTGTAATTCTGACAAGCTAAAAAGTGACTAAATCAAGATTTAGCTGCTTGGGAATTTTGCACCTGAGTTATAAGCACCTTAATATGGGGTTCATAATATAAATTCTTGAAGATCATTGAATACAAAAGAACATTCTGGGAGTTTCTGTCTCTGCTATGTAATCTAGGAGATAGTAAGTGTATTGGGCAAGACAGCATATTCAGAGAGAGTTGGGATAACCACAAGAATCATATGAAGCTGATGAAAGAGGTAAGACTGTTCTCAGAAGTCCAAATTAAACATTGTAGTCAGGTTTGCAGACTTGCAGGGTCTTCACCAGAGGCTTCATTGTGCCGCAGTGATCTCCTCCCCAAGCTCTGCAAGCCACTAGTTGGGCATGAGTGCAAGCAAAGTCAGGAAGTGTTTGCCAAAGAGCAAAGAATGTCCTCTTTGATCTCTGTCTGAGGACTGAAATGAAGGACCAGGTTCCTCATGTGAAATCTTCTCAGACTGAGTTGTCAAGGGAGAGAGGCTCTCGACCAAGCAGTTCTCTGCTCTGTATAACCTGACAGACAAACAGTGCTACATTCTCAGTCTTCCGACAATATTTTACTGAAAGTTTAAAATCATAAAGGTTTGAAGTGCCCGCATCACTATTGCAGTGCTGTACAGAGCATTGTAGATGGGTGCACTCCCTTTTATAATTTGTGTGTGTTGAGGTAATGTTCAGGGAGGTGAGGTCACTTGAATGTTCTTTTCCTCATACCCAAAGTAGTCTTTTTTTCTCCGTCTTGCTGAGAGCTACTGTCAGTTTTACTTCTCCAGTGCCATTTCAAAAAAGCTCCAAAACCTAGCCAGCACACTCAAATTAATAAAACCTAACAGTTTGCTACTCTTAAACCTGCTAGAAGAGCTCTTTCATGGTTGACTGGGTGGCTCAGAAGGTTACTAAGGGGAGATACTTTTTCTTCTCTTAGTCACCTGTTTGAGACTTTTCCAAGCTAAAAAATAATATTCATTATGCAATCGCATATGTTCATATCTCTGTTAAATGAGTTGTGCTGTCTTCGAGTCTTAAGGGACAAGAACATATCAAACAGCCATTTTCAAAGTGACCTTTATCTCCTTTTCCTCAGTGACCTACCACCCTATGACTGCTTGCATTTCTCAGTTCAAACACCTTTTTTCATAGAAGATAAGGCTCACAAGTTTGCATTTCCCAGGCTTATTGATGAGGTGGTATGTTTTTATTGTTGTTGAAACTATCTATTCTCAAGGTAGCTTAACGGCTCTATACCCAAGTTCCTTCAGAACTCCTAGTTATATACCATGTGCACAAAGCACATTCCTTTTCTTTTTCTGTTTTCTGTGCCTAATTTTTTCCCCTTACTAAAACATAATTTTTGATGTCTTGAAGAAATAGGTCAGGACAGAAATCAAAGAACAATAGGGCTGGAAGAGCCAAAAGAAAGCATCTCATCCAGGTCCTTCCATGAGACTGGATCATGCGTATGTAGACAAACCCTGACTTTTTTTTTTTTTTTTTAAATTGCCTTCGGAAACTTCAAGGAATGGGGTCCCAGAACTGGCTAAGGAAGGAAGTTTCTGTGTTTAGTTATTCTGAAATATAAACCATATCTGACATGAGACTCCTTTGCTGAAAAAAAAATTAAAAGATTGCTTCATTTTTCTCCACTCAGAAAATTTATCTCTTTGTCTGATGTAACCATGTACGTGTTTGTACTGCCTCATCCCCACTCATGGTGTTCCCTTTTCGACTTACATGAATTAGATTCTTTCAGCTTTTCTTCACTTCACCTTCTTGGTACATCTCTTCTCAGTATTGTTGATTTCTTCAATTAGATATCCAATCCACTTTGTGATGAATGCTGATGGGAACAAATCTTCTAGTGTCTTACAGCATTACTCTCTTTAATTAGCCCTGTGACAACATGATAGTTCATGGATCCCATGATTTTCGTACAAAACTTTTCTTTGTCCTTTAACGTAAAATTTGTGCTCCTGCATTTTGCTTCTACTTGGGATGAACACTTGGCCAAAACAACTCCAAACCTGTGTCATTTAACCAGGATACTTTACCTCACATTCCCCTTCCTCTTTTGCTGTAAAATGTACCTGCGTTCTGTGACAATGTTAACATAGATTATATATTGTAATAGCCCTGTAGGTGATAATGTTTAGCACCGTATGAAACTACCACTGTAGTGTTTTGTGTTTAAAAGGTGAGAAACAGTGGGGTTCAATAGTTATATGTATTTTGAGAAGCTTATTTCAGAAGAGCTTATGCAACTACATTTTTTTTAATACGATGAAAGGAACTTGAGCCTATTTTAATGAAGAAAGAGCAGAACTTATTTCTCAGTTTTGGCCAGTTTGGTACTTACTGGGGCCACCATGAGTTGTAAGGAAGTGCAGCTCATAATTCCTCCATCATTGTCTCATTTGACAAAGGAAATGCACAGTGAGTGATAAGAAGTACAGTGCACTGGTTATTTTTAGGGACAGAGAAGCAGAATAATTGCAATGGAACTAACCTTGCCCACTTAAAAATCACCAAGTGCAGGAGCTGAACAGAAAATAGAATTTAAGTAGTAGGTATACAGTTAATACATTTATGTTTGTGTTCCAGATGCTTGTAATTTTGTATACAACTAAGCAAAAATATTAAAGCCCGTTTTCCCTTTTTCCTTTTTGTATGCACATACAAAACATTAAATTTAAAGAGCTGTACACCATTAGCTTCTAAGATTCACAATTGTTCCTAGAACACTAAAAGTAGCTCTTGCAATGATAATTGTAAAATGTTAAAGTAATAGCAAACAGGTTCACATTTAGTATAATGATTAGATGACTAGGGAAAAAACAGCTATTATGTGTTCCTGGACCACAGTGGAGATAGAAAGCAAGAAAAGTATGTGGTGTGACTGCATATTATTAAAAATGTAGCACTTTATATTTACTTTGCACTTAAAAATTTGAATGATCTGACTAACAGAAACAGACAATCTAATATAAATGGTTTGGAATACATTAAAAATGTATACAAGACAAATCGCTATTTTATAATCATTCGGCAATGTAGTAAATTTGCACTGCAGGTTTGATTCATAACAAATTTGCATAACATTTATGTGGAGTTTTCATTGTGCTAATACAGTTCTTTTAGCCACTTTTTAATGTGTGCTACCATTCTATTATATACCTTTGGGGGTACTTGAAAAAAAGGGAGAGTGGGGGATGGGAATTAGCGGGAAGAATCTGACAGAGTTGTAAGATGAAGGTTTGTAATCATAGACCTGAAAAGCTTGGGGAAAATGGATTGAAAAGTGTATATAACTTAAAATCGGGGGAGTGGAGGAGAAAAGCATGTATTCTGGGCTCCCATGTGGATTTTATTATATAGTATTCACTTCATCATTCAGGAGGGCGTGAGAAGAAAGATGGGTATCAAGAGTGCATGGATCGAAGGGGCTTCCATGAACAGCTATGTTAAATGAAGGTGCTTGTTAATATACCTCGATTTGCATATGTTTTATATCCTTTCCCAAATATTCCAGGGGCAAATGAATGTTTACATTGCATATTTTGCCTTTTACTATTGTAGCTCTTAATTCTCTTAATTCTTTTCCATTCAAAAGACCAATTTGGAAAAAGCAGTGCAAATTTACTTCGAGGCAGAAATGGGAAATACAGAGGCATGAGGAGAGAATTGGCATTAAAGCGTAGGTGGAATGGATCCATTTGAGAGAGGTCTGGTTTGACATTTCTATCATACCACCATCTTCTTGCTGATGGGCAAAAAATTGAATAGGAAATCATCTAAATCCCAGCTGTGAAATCTGTCTGTGGGAAAAAAATGTATTTACCAGTGTGCTTGCATCTGCTTTCCAATAACTTCGAGAATTTCTCTTATCACTCGCCCCACCTCCCCAACCTTTGTCTCTTTTTTGTATTCATTTTTTCTTACTTTGTAGAATCTACACAAATCAGACAAGGAATAAATGCATTGTCCTGTACATAGAACATCATAAACACAGATTTCATGCTGCTTTGTTATCAACACCATTACTTAAAATCAGTTTTATATCTTCAGATAGCCTGTATAAATATTTATTATTTGCAATATTTTCAGCTTGAATTTTAATAACCTAATGCAAAGTTTAAAAGTCAAGAAGTAAGCCAACTGGCTGGCCAGTGCATGACTGAAATGTGTTTATGTACTGGTTTTGAGTAGGAGGATATTAACAGAGGTATCCATCAGTGTACATCATATGTAGCAATAGGTGAATGCTATGTATTTTTTCCTTTCGTTAACAAAATTTATAAAATCTTTTGGAGGACAATAACAGAATTTCTATGCTTGGTCACAAGATACAAGTGTAATAATTTTTTTCTAGGTATTCTGCAATGCCTAAATTGTCTCTTCCAAGCAGCTACTCTTCCTGTACTTTGTTCTCTCAGTTTGCTCAGATGTCCTGATGGTTATGCTGGATATCAGTTCTGATGGCTAGTCCTTCTTCCAGAATCACAAAGTTGTGTTTGAGTAAGTTAAATGCAAGGTTTTTCGGCATACTAAATGAAGAGGAATAGCTTTTGATTTAGCCTGTTCTTCAGTGGTTTTGCCTTGTCTTTTCTGCATCTGGGAGGGAGGAAACATGTTCCTCAAAACCATGAGGCCAACACCCATGAAGTTCAGTTTCTGAACATTAGAAGGGATAAAAATAAAAATAGGAAGCACATGAAGGCATTTGTTCACTCCATGTCTCACCTTGTTGAACAGGAAAGTTGCAACCTTCTTAATTCAAAGCAGCTAGAAGTGTGGGTTTGCACTAGATTCTGCAGGTTGCTTTTTGAGATGACAGATGTAATTGCAGTGCAGTGATGATGACATGAATGTGAAAAGTGACAGTGTAGGGAAATAAATGCATTTATTCATTTGTGTGGCGAGAACACCTCTGGTGAGCTTTGTGATAGTGAAGTAGCCTTCTCTGCTATTGCCTTGAACTTTTATGTGTTATGGAACAACGTACAGGCAAGAAAATGGTGTATTCTGAGCAGATACGTAGAGTGACTTCGTCGGTCAGATTCAAGTAATTGTAAAGAAGACCAGTAAATGTCCTGTCTGAGAGAAAAAAGCCCTTCCTAACAAGTACTGCAGCCTGTTCTGGCTTTTATATCGGCACGCCGACGATTCCTGTTCCAGCTGCAGGGTCGGCTCCTGTGCTTAACTCAGTTGAGAGGCAGAGTGACCAGGGCACCTCGTCCCTGCTTTTGGCAGTCTTTAACTGAGGAAGTAGATGTCCCAAAGAGAGTTAAGGATGGGAGATAAAAATATAAGGAATACCATTTCAGGTGAGGTTGAGCTCTCCTAACTGTGGAACCACACGCATGCTTAAAGAACAGAGATGTAAGGCCCAGTGAAGAGCCTCCATCTGTCTCCATTGCTGGAGTGGGAGCTATGTCATCCTGCTGAGATTTGGCATGGAACTGTTTTATGGATATGGCCAGTGGCATTAGATTTCACCTTACCAATGATGCTGTTCTGGGGACCTTCTGTATAAGTGTTTCACAGGTGCACTTTATTCTCTTCTCCCAATATTTTAGCTAAGAGGGGAAGCGATTTCCCTGGCTTCACCTCACCTAGAGGATCACAGTTTAGTAACTAAATATAAAATGATTTTGTAGCCAAAATGACCAACTCATGAGTAACCTCAGGAATTTTTACTTTAAATTTAAAATACCCCTTTAATATTTCCTTCTCCTTTTTTGGTTTGTCATATGGTAGGCAGCCTTTCTAAACCATGATTGCTGACTTTCCTGCATGAGAAGCAAAATCAGAAGCAGAGTGTGCCCATTCCTCTCTGGACATGTAAAACAATCCTAATAGCTCCCTTCAGCCAACTCAAAAAAATATAGTTTTTCTAAAAGTGTTTTCTTATTATGACTCATTAGGGAAGATTTCGTTGTCCATTAATACTGCTCACACTCAAAGTTGCTGTATAATCATAAATAAAATGCTTAATGGTGGTGAGGTTGAGATAAATTAGTGGGTTTGATTGATATCAAAGCTGTAAATGTATTTTCTTTACTGTTAAATGACTGTAGTAATCAAATTACTTTTTGTATTAACATTAATAACCATTGCAAAACTCTTCCTAAGAGAAAGGTGCAGGAGGTTTGGTGGTCCATTCTGTACAGCATGCTGAATGGTTGAGAACAAGATGAGCAAAATTGATGCTGTGTGTGATCAGACTTATCTGACTCCTAACCTGTAACAATTGGCTCGAGAAAATGTTTATGCAACTCAGAGGTAGCAATAGGACATTTTAATGACACTTTAATCATATCCTTTATCCTGAATTCTTGCAATTCTCATTTTAAAATAGATTTTCTTGCAGTTCCTATTGTAGTATCAGTGTTTCCACTTTGAACATTCAACCCTGATTTGGACCGGGGCTGTTTTCCAGTTGCAAGATGTATGATTTTTTCATTCAGAGGAAAAAATAGAGCGAAGAGTAAAAGACATATAAATTAGTGATTTTTTCAATAAATACAGGAAACTGTGTGCAATGAATGCCTAATTTTTATGAACTGGAACCTTAAATCATAAATAAAATGTTAATTTGTAGACATGTGTAGTTGTGAAGCAGATGGAAAAATAGAAATGTGCCGGAAAAGTAGGTATTTGCAGAAGCTAATGAAGTTAATTGGTCTCATTTGGCTACACTATTTTCCCAAACCCCCCAAAGACTGGGCTTTTTAATTCTTTAATTAAAAATGAGTAAGGTATGCTAATATTATAACCTTTACTTTTTTTCCAGCTTTCTATATACATACATCTTATTAATAGAACCACCCTTAGCAGTTCAATATTAGCAAGCACATTAGTAATCTGGAAGTTCTAAGGAGGGTGCCAATATTTTGAAACAATAATTAAAAAATTAGCAATCCATGAGTTAATATATGCTTTTAAACCCTAATTATTATTTCCTTTTCCTGTTTCTACATGATTACAAAGAAAGGATCTGTTTTTCTCCAATTTAGAGAATGTAAATTAAAGTACACAGAACAGTTTTGGCTGTGGAAGATTTTAATTTTAAATAGAAATATTTAAACCAATTTTGATTAGCAGGGTTACAGACTAAGTCTGCAGCAAAATGCTGGGAACAGGCAGTATCAGTGAATTGATGCACAACTACGTGAGTTCCCCTGAACTGTTATTTTCTTTCATGATGGGAGGGAAATATTGGGAAATATATGTTCTCCTTGCTCGTGGGCCTTGGAGAAAATCAGCTCAGTCCCTGTAGTGTGCGATGTGGCGTGGGGGCGCAGTGAACACCCACCACGGCAGCCCAGGCACTGCTGGCGGGGGCATCGCCTGGCCCTCCATTCCATATGAAGTCTTCTGTATTTGGATGATTGAGTGTGAGCAACTACTTATGGTTTCAAAGGATTTGGATAATGTTACACTGTAGGGTTGGAAACCTCTTTGAATACTAGGTTGCAAAGGGACAAAGACGTAGTTTCAATGCGTTTATTAGGCCCCGGCTGTAGAAGCAAGGAACAATAAACCATCTTTTTTAAGTTAAGAGGTCTTGGAACAGGCCGCTCCAATAAATCCTGGGTTTAAAAAGTGAGGTACATGCTGCAGTGCTGAAGTTGTTTATTCATCTGGAGTGTATTAGGCTCTTGATTAATAAGAAGACATCTGCAATTTTACATAAAAACAGAGTGGGCAGTTTGGCAATTGTAAATGGAAATGAGGAGCGAAGAGCCAAACCTATACAAAGTCGTCTACTCCTCATCGCCACTGATGCTGATAATAATAATTACTACAGTGGTTAAATATAGATAGATAGATAGATAGATAGATAGATAGATAGATAGATAGATAAAATGTTTCGATCTGAAGGGCTCAGCAACCATTTTTACGAGAACTACACATCTTTAACAGCTAGTAGCTTTTCAGACAGGTCAATAAAATGGAAAGTCAACTTTGTATACCTAATCTGATCTCACAGGTCTCACACTGACATCTGACAAAAGTAACATATTTGAAGTCGAATTTACACTGATACAAGACTGATGTAGACTAATTCTTGATGTTACCGTACATCTCTCCAAAATGTGAGAGCAAAATCATCAATAGAAAAGTAGCAAGCCTGTCAGAGACACATCTTTTTGAGGAACAATCTTTCATCTTAAATTTAAAAATGCTTTAAAAAACATCCAACAAGTAAATAGGGCAACAACTGTGTAAAACTCTGAAAAAGAAACTGCTGCCTAACACATCCAAAGAGTGTGATGACTGAGAGCCTCAGTGAAAGTCAGTAAGGTTTTGAGGGGGTTTGTTTTTGTTTTTGCTTTTTTTATAATGGTGCACTTAACTACGCAAGTCTCTAATTTGGTAGAGAAAATAGAACTGTTGTCAGCAGAGTTTCAGACAAATTGGTTCCCAGTTAGAAACTGATTGGGAGGGCCAGCAAACAAAGCACTAGTATTAATTTCAGGAAGTCACATGCATTGTTAATAATCCATAAAAGGGAAAATTCTGAACAAATGAACACCTCACTCCAAACAAAATGTTGATAATATGACTCAGATGGTAGATCAGCACTTTTTTCAGTAGAAAATGACGAGTTAGTTCTTGCCAAAGAACTCTTGATTAGGAGTACAGGAGTACAGGAAATTTTCAATATTTAGTGTTGAAAACTTGACCAAAACAATTTGATCCTCTTGGCACTGCGAGCTTAGTCAAAGTGTAGGGCAGTGGTGAAAAGATGAGAGGAACTAGAGAGACATGTCTGAAAGTTTTCCAGAGTTGGCTATAAAGCAGGACTTCACTAGGTTCATAAAGTTGAGAGTACACAGGAATCATTCTGATCCTTTTGCAAGCCATCTATCTGCCTTTCATGACTCCATAAATATTTGTAGCAACTCTTAATAAGGAAATGTAGGATTAGCAAAACAATGCATGCTGGTTAGCCTTCAAGGCAGTTACATCTGGAAGTGGGGAGCCACGCCATATGATCAAGCAGCTCTTTACAGACCGTGTGCAAGAACTTCTTGTGCCTGTGACAGGCCATTAAGTGCAGTTTAAGGTGTTACTCTACCTACACCTGAACGTGCTGAGACTTGACGTCCTGCTATGTAATGAACCACTGTGCATCTCATTTTAGCTGAACCTTTGCGAGGCAAAGTTTGGCCATCGGTGTCATCAAAAATGTTGTTTTCACATCTATATTTCCTTTATCATCCTGCTGGGCCAGCTGAGAGTTGTGCTGCAGTCATACCCTGAGAGATACCTCCAGCCAGTCAGCTGGCTAACAGGGACAGAGCCAGGAGCAGTGTGCTCCCTGGGAGGAGCTCTCACATTTGGGATGCAAGCTGTGGTTCGGTTAACCTTGCAGGCTTTTCTGGAAGAGTGACTTCAGAAATACAAGTTTGTTTATTTTGTATCAGGAATTAGTTAAAGATGTAATTTACGTCTGAGGGTCTTTGTGGAAGAAGGGAAAGCTTTCTTTTTGGATGTACCTTTATTTATTTTTACATATATATAAAATTACACATACACATTATTTTTCATATATATGTTAGCTTTCCACATAGTCATTTCAGAATGCATTTTGTATATTCAAGTTAGAGCTTAAGTATTTGTACTTGGTTAAAAAATGGTTTAGAGCTAATTGTTTTAAAATAAAATCACAGTATGATTTTGCTGAAAATACTTGTCTGTGGGAAGTTAAAAAAATCCTACAACACAAAGACTTCTTTTAATGTAACTTACTGAAGAGCAAGAACTGTCATGGTAGCATATAAATAGGGCAGATGGAAATATCCCCTCGAGGCTATGGGACTTGAGTTAATAAACCTTGAAAAGTTACCATAATTTTCACTTTGTATTTTCCTCATGAACCCAAGTAATACAGCTCATTCGTTTTGAATATTACTACTAGACTCCCAGGCAATAAGTCTGATTTTCTTAAACCCTACTTCTAACCAGATCCAGACCAAAGCTAAAATGCTCGTCCCATTAAAAGTTAATAGCAAAAATTCCATTGGCTTCAGCAGGGCCAGGATTTTCTTTTGAGACTTTGGATTTCAGTGTATTTGTTAATGTAAGTCAAATGAAACTGCCTAGTGTTCAAAAGCTTGGCCAGTTCTTTTTCTGCTAATCCTCCTCTATATCTGTTGGATGCGTCTGCTGATATTTCCTTGATATAAATGTCTTGCTAGAAGTTTCCTCAGTGTGTTCAGTACATCACCCATGCATCGTGCCTGCAACACACAAAATATTAGCTTTTATGAAATTAAATGCATGGGGAAAGGGATGAATGTAGTTGAGCTTATGAAAATGATCACTTAGGTCTAAAATCTTCACATAATATGCGTAGGAGCTCATGATAAAGCTAAGTCATGGTCTCGTATTCTCTTTACCTCACATAAGAGAATCTGAGGTGATACAAACTGCCTCTTCAGAGGAATGCAGTTTTTAGTTTTGAAAGAAGTCAGCAAATTAGAATATTTCAGAGGTAGTAATTTGTCTCAAATAGCAACAGAGATCTAGGAGTTTTTTGTGGAAATAAAATGGTCCAATGTGGGGATGATAAGCCTGGGCTAAAGTAGCAGACTTTAGAGCCAAGGAACAAAAGCCAAGTAGTTATGTAGGAAATTCGGGGAGAATGCAGCCTTTCTTCAGCCATCCCACCCTCTGAGCAGCAGAGAGAATGTTGTACCAGTGCATTCTAAAATCCCAGCTCATGGCTGAATAAAACGAAGAAAACAGATCCTGCCGTAATAAAAACACATGTAAAATTCCTGGAAATGTTTCCTGTTACAGGCTGCCTGGTTAGTATAGGCTGCCTGCACACGGGTACAAAGTCAGCAATTGTCTGATGTTGTTCATATTTCTTTTTGCCAGGAAGATGAAGATCAGACCGGAAGGTTATCGGTCTCCTTTGCAGTTATGTTAGGATCAGAAGGAATAAAAAAACTAATTGTCTTGATTGCATTTCAGATTGTTTTGATTGGGATTATGCCCATGAGATAAAAAGCCACAAAACAGGCTTTTCTTCTGCCACAGTAAAAGCCAGAGAAGAGCTTTTGCTTTGGAGTTGATACAGAGTAGTCCAAAAAATGTCCTGCAAGCCAGATCCAGTCCACAGCATGATTCTGCCCAGATTACCAATTTTTTGAAGTGACCCTGTGTTGGGACTGTAGCTCTGCAGGAACAGCTGTTACTGGCTCCTCCGGATGGTCAGGATGCTCTTAGTGTACCTTTCACTCCCCAGCTCTTCCCCCCTCAAGCTGCTACTGTGTCCATGTTGTGGGTGAGGGCTCCCGTCCCACGACTGCAGACCCTGTCAGGTATCCAAGGAGCTGACCCAAAACTGGCATCTGGCCAAGAGCAATTAAATGGTTGGACCAAATGGGTAATACCTTATTCCAAGACGAGTATTTGCTTTTTTTCCACAAGGCAGTCTTCCATTGCATCTCTCTCTTTTTTTTCCCCTGTCTTTATGTGGGATGTGAGTTATCAGGGGAGTTAGAGGTTGCAGTTCCATTAGCTGGCTGGAGACATTGCAATATGTGATATTTTCATTTGGTCTGCTCTGAGCTGTGCTTGCTTACAGGAGGTCTGCAGTATATTTGCAGGCACGTAACATATGCCTCCAGTAGACATGTTTTAGAGGAGGGAAACTGGTGGTAGCACAATGTCTACAAGGCTGTGGAAAACGGGGGGAAAACACTTAGACGATATGCCTTGAGGCTGCCTTCTTAATGGGCTTGAAATTTACTAGCAGGAAGTGTTCTGGTGTTCTGGGATGTGGAGAGACACATTTTCGGGTTAGTACAAGATACATGTTGGGAGTATTATTGACCAGCATTGTTCCTTCCCCAGCAAGAAGGGCCCTGGTTCTACTTCCTAGTGATGAATTTCCAGTTTATTTGAACAGTTTGCTTATTTATCTTGGACAAAGACCATACTGCAGTCATCTGGGCTAGACTACTGTAATGTGCTCCTAATTGTTTCCCTTGAAATTGATCCGGAGCCTCTTTGGGGTGGAAAACAGATATATTAGAAAATACAGCCCTGTCCATGTAGCTGTTCAAATTTTAATCCCCTGGTTGTTGGGCAGCAGCCTCGCGCTCCATGTCCCTGTCTGGCAGTTGCTCGCGGTTGGACGTGGCTTTCTCTCCCTGGGCTGTGTCAGACACAGGCCGAAGGCAAGGCTTTCTTGTCCTCCGTTGTGGAACTCCCTGCCAGAGCCCCTTGCTGGCTGCCTTTAAGGCAAGCTGCAAGCCCTGTTTATTTCAGTTGGCCTATCCATGACTGTTTTATGGGCTCCCTACCTTTGTTTTTGCATCTGCTACCCTTTTGTTTTTCTCTTTCCTCTAACTAGTCAGGAATTGAATCTTTTGGGGCTGGCAGGTCCCTTTTGAATTCTGTGTGTATAGCATATTGTAACATGCTATTATATTTTGCTTTCTACTTTTACTGTTTTGCATTTGGCTCTTTATGCTTCTTGGCTTGCAATTGGTGCTTTAGAAAAGATCAAATAAATATATCATTGTGTCAAGTCTTATTTTGTATGAGGGTTAAATCCAGTATCCAAATATAGAAGAATGTGTTTATGGGGAAACTTAGTACTGAGAGAATTAGAAAGAAAGCTCCAATTAGAAAGCAAGCTGATTCCATGCCATTTGCTATGCCATGTTTTCTTTAAGAGAAAACTTCCACTGTAATTAGCAAGAAAGTGCAGCCTACCGGCCAATGCATTACCAGACACAGAGCCTGCTATTCAGTCTTAGGAATAGATTGTGCTTTTATATGCTCTTTTGGAGACTGACGATACTGTGAAGTCCAGTATCAGCGAAACAGGAGTCTAAACACAAGCAGAGTCAGGAAATCTTGTACAATAGATGATAAATAGCGATTTGGTTCATTGGCCACTTCAGGAGGAAGCATGTAAATGTAATCGTGGAATACAATGGTCTGTGCTTCAAAATTAAGCACTTGAATTAAAGTGTCTGTTTTCCATCCTGGACAAATGATTTAACTGTTAAATATGTACCCCAGCCCGTGTACATGATGTTTTTATTTGTGTTATGCGGGCTGCCACGGGATCAGCAGAAGTTCAGGTCTTTGTTTTAGAAACTGCGTAGGACTCAGCAAAAAGATGTGTTTTACCTCACATTGAGATAAGTCTGATAACATCAACCAGGGGAATGAAACAAACAACTAGGAGGAAGAGGAAATAGCAGCCAAGTGCTGTACAAAAAGCAAGGGTCTTAGTTCAAATATTGTCATCTGAAAATGGTTTATGGGCACTAAAACAGAGGAGTGAACCCAGGGGTAAGGTCATGCCACTTTGCTGAGCATTGGGAATCCAGGAAGTTACATATCATCCATCTAAGGAAGTTCCACTTGTAAAATACTATCAAAGCCCAAGTCGGTTAGGGCAGCTTGGTCCTGCAAAACATTGCAATTATTAATCACTTGACTAATCCACATTAATCAGTACAGCCTAGTAGCAAAATTATTAATCACCTTGGTGAACTGAGCAATCTTGCCAAGAAATGAGCCTAGTTGGAATTTTAAAATTTATGAAAGAGTATAAAACAAGATGACTGGAAAAGATGCAAAATCTCCACAAAATCAACTTTATCTCTCATCTCACTGCTTCTATTTCGTCCACCTCTGACAAGAGCAAAAACTTTAATGCAGGCTGGTATTCAAAAAGTAAAGTATTCATTCTGTGTGTGTGGGAAAAGTGAGTCTCTCCTTCCCAAACATAAACACAGAGAGAAAAATAAAACTAAAGATAAAAGTAGATATGTGAGAGGGGAAAGGAGAGTAAGTATTTGTTTCTTAATTGTGAGGAGGATTGTTGTTAGGCCTTTAAGAATAGAACATGTAAATGAGTACAGAAACAGGATACAACATCCCATCCAGAAATTTAAATGTGATCACAACATGTAAGATACATTGGAAGATGCGTAAGAGTCTTTTAGGCTTCAAGAAGCCTCAGGGGATTCAAGGGAATAATCTGGTGTGTATAGCACAGCCATCTCCCTTGAAGCGAGGAAAAATGAGGCAAAGGGTAGTAAACAAAGTTTGACACGTATATTTCAGTGCTGGAAGTAATAAATAATGGTTGTTGGTGGGAGCTGAGTGCTTCGCTGACAAGAACAAGATGGCAATAACTAACTTGTCCCAGATGAAGAACAAAATCTATTTTCTGTAGATAGAAGGATGACTAATTGAAAATGTCTGAACATCAACAATTATAAAACGGAGAGAAGGGTCTTGGCTGTTAATGCTATTTCTGCTACTTCAAAACATATATTGCCCTTACATTCCCTTCAAGGAGTGACACAATCCTCTGCTGTCTTCAGACACTTGTGCCTTCTCTGGCACTTGAGGCTGCAAATGTTCAGAAGGGGAGGAAATGGAAGCAGTGGTTCTGCTGAGGCAGGGCCACTGCTTTCTAGAGCAGGTTGATGACACAGGCTATTGAGTCCTCACAGAGAATTGTTTGTCTTCTGGTTTTAGATGGCTTTTATTCCTCCAAATTACTCCTTGAATAATAGGAAAAAGGGCAATTTGAATTTCAGTGACAGATTGGACATAACAGGTTGCAACTATTAGGTCTAATTTTACCATACTGAGAAATAAAATTGCCTAAACATAAACATCGATCACTGATGCAGTAAATTAATTTGTACAGAAAAAGTAGTTTAACTGCAGTGCACATTAAACATAGAAAATTTTCAAAATTACAGCTCTCTGAATTAATTTGTACACTTGTTTACTTATTAAAAGCAAAGCATAACTTTTTTGATTTTTTTCCATCTCTTTGTGACTTTGAATTGTGAAAAATGCAGACAATCACTGGTTGTTCTTTTTTTTTTTTTCCCCATTTCCGATCAGGTTAATAGACATACTAAAGACCTCTTTTAAATGTTGTTTCATTCTAGCAAGTAAATTCAGCATTTCAATAGGTTTGAATTATGCTTTGTTAAGAACTGGTGATGTCATATAATTAAAAAATTTACAACTTGCTTCAGCAACAAGCTTACATTCAAGTGTGTCCTCAGGCTTATTTAAACTGTTGAAGTCTTCCAAACTGTTTCACAAAAAATGTCATCTGTGTCTTCTTCCTTCGACTCCCAAAAAATCTGTACATACTACTTCCCCACATTTTAATATGGTATCTAGAGACTTAACATAGAGGCTAGCCAACTTTTCTTCATTATGGCAGTTGCTATTTTTAATATGCTTATTGTTTTATAAAATGGAAAAGAACATGCCTTTCTTACTTGGAACTGTGGCTGTAATGTTACCGATCATACGCAGCTGCAAGTGCATATGTAAGCTGGATAAAGGTTGCCTAAGTCACAGTGAAACAGGGTCTGCCAATGTGGCTTATTTTGATGGTATCTGGTGTCTCCTGTTTTCAAGGACAGTAGTTCGATTCAAACACAATTCTGATAAGTGGCAGGTTTTCATGTCTTTAATGCCCTGACAAGGGCATCACTCTCAAGAGAGGGAGGTGAAACCATTTGGATGAGAATTTCTTCCCCTCTCCTTTGTGCTGACTCACCAAGATAATGGACAATTAATAGTGAACCTTCTCTGCAGGGAAAGTCTAGGGTTATCACTAATAAAAAGTGCTCATGAAGTGTTTGGACACAAAAGGGGGAGAAAAAACAAACATAAAAATCTAGAAAGCAGGACCAGCACAAGGCTCAATCTACAATAAGAATTTTTTCCCCCTGAAATTATGGTGAATGATTTTTCAGTAGTAGCAGCTGCAGCCTTTTAGACCTGGCTCATTTCTTGTGAACTGTGAAAAGAAAGGACAAGAGGAATC
>VWZT01002508.1:213369-253218 GCA_013397055.1 Pachycephala philippinensis | reverse complement strand
TTTTTTTTTTTTTTTTTTTTTTTTTTTTTGTGGTCAGGGAGAAAGCTGGCTTGTGTATTTTTCAGAGATACGGGTTAGCAGGGCTGACTGCTCTTAGTTACCAATCACATCGTGCTGCAAAATTTTCCCTGGCAGGATATGAAGGAGTGGTCTAAATAAACTGCTCTTCACCTTATCTTCTGATCCAAGAGTAGGTTTGCAGGATTCTCTTCAGATTTGCTTTCATCCTCATTGCTTACATTTAGACTATATGTGGGATTACTTTCCTTTTCTGAAGAGTGCACACTTCCCCTCGCTCAGGGGGAAGGCTCACAAATTGTGAGTCTGTGCAGCCCTCAGTTTCTGCTTCACTGGGCAATCCTAGCAACCCTCAGATGCTCCCGGAACAGCCTGCTGCCCCTGAGGTCACCTGGAGAAGGAGCTGCCGGAGGTCAGCAGAGCGCTGCTCACATTTACAAGTCAACAGGCAGACTGCCCTGGGGATTATTGCAGTGGCTGTACCTGTGCTCCAGATTTAGCAACCCATGATGCGATTGTGTGCCTCTGTTGTCCAAGTAAACACAGAAAAGATGTACAGTGTTTCCTGGAGTTAGACAAACCAAAGATTAGTCTAAACTGAGAGTGGAACAGGTTAACTGATCTTTCTCTACCCTAAGCTTTCATTTGTCCCTCGCAGCACTGAGCTGTCAATAGAGTGTACAGACTGATAAGTATGGGTTCTCCTCAGCCTGAAGAGATCTGTCTGATAAGATGGCCTTAAAAAAGAGAGAGAGAGAGAAAGTACGTTAACTGCTTTGACTGCAAAATACCCCCTGGTAGCCAGAGATAAGACACCTTGAGCTGCTCAGAAGACCTTAGACAGGATGTAAATGAAGCCAATAAAAAAAAAAAGAATAATTTCAAATCCAGCCGCTATTCTGCTCTGCCCTTATTTCCAGCTCTGACAGCAAAAGGCTTAATTTACTGTATTTCACACCGGGCTTCCATTCTACACTGAGGAAGCTACAAAGGGTTGTTTTAGATATAGGCTTTAACAAAGTGGAGATCTCTTTATTTTTGGAGAGGCCTCTATTTCAGACACTTAATCGTGCATTTCAGCAGGCTTTGGTGAATGGAAATTATACAGAAGAGAAGGAAAATTCTGCCTTTTACAAAGAATTTCACCTTTTTTTTTTTTTTAATCATTTAATCACCCAAATAAACCTGTATTAACATGAAAGGACTGAGTGAAGCATATACATACTTTAAATGCAATTCTTACCTTGCAAAATTCCTCATAGAGGGACTGATATTCTGCAAGATAAGCAGAAGGTAGGTGTGACAGTTCACATGTGACATCTTCATAATAGGATTTGGTCTTCTGAGCACTGTGAACTGGGAAATTTGTTAGGTTTCCTTTACAGGCTAGACCACCTGTATATTAATGGAAGTCACACACACCTGCCAACCTGTGCCTGTCCTGTGGCCTAGACATCCACATGTGTTCCCATTCAAACAAACCTGGGAAAAATGAGGGTCAGGAAGAAAGGACTGTCTTACACAGCTTTTTGACTCCATTGAAAAGGTTCCCAAGACACGTTGCCCCCAGTGTGACTCTGCTGCACTAGAGTTGGTGTAAGCATTTGTCTGCCATCCTGTTTAAAAAAACAAGGTTACCTTTGCTGCAGAACATCTTTTTTAACAGCTGTGCAGCACATCTGCACTAACAGTCAGATTTAAAAGAAGAGAGCCTAAAATGGGATATAGATGGACTATAAGAAGCTAAATAGAATTGGTTATCCAAAACTTACCTCTCTGGGTTTACCCTGCTTTGGTAGGCACCTCTTCTTTTCATGAAAATTTCTCAGGTTGCTGTGGTTTGGTAGTTTGTGCAAACCATCCTCGTGTGAGCATCTGGGTACCCGCTGCCTTTGATCAGCCTGCTGCACGGAGAGTGTCATACTAAGCCCAGGAGTTGTTGGGCACTTTCAGCAGAAAGTGCTGTGTTCCTGTCTTCCCTATCTAGGGGCCAAGTAGGTAAAGTATTACATGGCACGAGGCCTTGATTCAGTTCTCTGAGCTGAATCCTGAGGGGATTCAAAGCCATGTTTCCTGCCTCTGAGCAGAGGGTCTTAAGTTGTGCAAAGGTCCCTTCTCCTGGAAGCTGGACATGCTGAAGGAAAGAGTATCCTATTCATAGGACTGGTAGGAGCACAGTTGAGAAGGAACTTGTTACCCTATGGAGAAGGACACTCATTTAGTCCAGGGGTTCTTGCAGTCTGGAACTCGTACTTAAGTTTATTTTTTTTTATCCAGTGCCTCTTTAATGTATAAAGAGCCCAGTACTCCCCTTTCCCAGCTGAGTGCCCAAGCTGCAAGGTTGCAGACCTTTTCCTGGTTCCCCCCCAGGGCCCCATGAATCCTGCTTTCTTTGCTTCTTGGGCTCCTGGAGACACCTAGGTCCCTTTGCAGATCTAGGTCCAGGAGTTTTCACCTGTGTAAATAAGACCTCCACCACATTTCTGTCATTCTAAGAAATAAGCAGTTCTGTGCTTATTTACTGTATTTAATTCTAGCACACTGTAAAATAACACTGATGTGTTTTTGAAAGCGTTAACTGCCTACACTGCTTTCGCTTGATCTTAATTTCCTTTTACTTTCCATATCCTTGAAAAGATTTTTAGACATCTTTGCCTGGGTTTCTTTCAGATGCAATTATTGACCCCCTTCTTTCTAGCTACCCTATATTTCTTTCTTTTGCTTCTCCACACATTGCCTTCCTTCTTTTCTCTGTCCTAGTTTAGCCCCCTCCTAACTGTCTTGCTGTTGCTGTTCTGGTCCAAAAGGCAATGAGGCAAAGAATTGGGGTAGTTGAAATGCAGGCACAAGAGGGAGGGACAGGCATGCAGGATAGAAAATGGGGGACCTTAATGATTAAATTCTAGATTAACTGAAAGAAGGGAGATACTCAAATCAGGACCCAAGGTGATGTTTGTCATCTCAGGGGTTTCTGCTTGCAAATCCTGCCCAGAGGCTCCATCTCTTGTCTGAGCCTCCAGCTAGGGAAGTTTTGACAGCCTGCCCTTCTCCCTGCAGGATCCTGCCGCTGTGTGGGAATGGGGACTTGGAGGGCAGCTGTGAAGCAGGGTCTCCTTCAGCTCTTAGGGCCTGATCTTCTGGACCATTTGATTTTGGGAAGGAAAGAAAAATAATGACATCTCTCTGACTTAAGGCACACTCCTTATATTGTGACCTGGGAAAGAAAGAAACAGTCAGCACATTTTAATACCTATATATCTTGAAGGTTTGGCTGGGACTGCATAAGGGGACTGCTACCTCTGAGGCTTTCAAAAGGAGCTGCAGCGCAGGGGAAAACTGGAGGGAGAGGGCTTTTGGTCCTATTCATGGTGTTGCCTGGGGGAGAGCACAACCCAGTGAAAACAGAAGGCAGAGGGAAATATTGGAGTCCAGTGAGGAACCCTGAACTGTTATCCCCTAGTCATTTGCTGTTCTTAATAAGCAGTACAAATACTGTTATCAGCACAACAAATTACAATAGTTATTCTCTAGCAAAAACCTGATTGACTGAATCACTACTTTTAGTACATGAGGTTGTTAATACACAGGTTCTTAGGAGATCATTATTATGTACAAGTTTGCTGGAGTATTTGAATGGGCTTTTGCTCTGCCATTATCTTGATTTTAAATGCAGTTATTCTCAGGGTGTTTTTTTCTGACCCTAGCTTCAGATGGAACAAGCCTGGTGGTCTCTGACTCATACTGTACAAACAAACAAAAACAACGACTAAAAGAAACAGCAACTTAACAGCGGAAGAAATACAGTGTAAATGTGTTTGTCACATTTAAGCAGTGGACAAATGAGCTAATTTGAATCGCTTAGTGCTTGTATAGTCACAACTAAACAACCCCTGTAAATTAATTGTGTGACATGCGATTCCCAATTATGTAAAGCAGTATAATAAGCTGTGAGGATGGTGACTGTCATTAGTTATATGTACAGGAGTGTGGAAAATTACTTATGCTTTCTCTTTGCCTATAGAGGCACAAAATGCCAGCTTCCTCAAACAAGCAGAAGGGTAGCTCTGTTTTCTTCTAGTTGCAAATTGGGTTTTGTGTATGATTTGAAAGGTGGAGCAGAATGTGAACTGCTTACATTTTCTTTAATTTGGCTGCAGGAGATGGAATTTGTTGGGCTCCGTCTGTTCAAATGAACTTTAAGCAACAATCAAGGAAAACATTTATGCTCCTCTTTATATATGTAATGGTAATATGTCTTCTGAAGAAGACATAATGGAGCTGGAGCCTTAGGTTACCTTAGGAGAGCAATACAGGAATGTTAACTACTTATGTAGGCATTAAAGGCATTTTATAAAAGCAAGCAGGTTTTTCCTGTGAGGTATTAAAGTGACTTATTTGTTGTTTCTAGGAGCTGCATTTCCTCTGGTTATGAAATTTAAAATGGGGAAACCTCCCTACCAGCTGTGTCAGTTCTTTTGGTCAGGAACCCCTGTATATTTCTCCCCCAGTAATCTAACTGTTAACGCATTTAATTGGTGCTCCCAAAGCAGTTTTGAAATATTGATAGATTTTAAAAAACATCTGTAAATTATAAATAATTTTTAAAGTTCACATTTCTCTTTTGAATGCCCATTACAGAGTATTAGTTTTCAAGCCATTTAATAAGTTATGAGACAAATGAGTGAGTTTAATCTGGGGTCACTGATGTGAAAAAAATGTGATGGTTATATTAAAGTTTCAGCTTTTCCAAAACTGTGTACATTTCTATTGAAAGTAAACAGAAAATGTTACGTAATAATGTATATTTTATTTAAAGTGACTTTAAAGACTACTCCTATCTACTAATTCTATTAAAAACTTCAAAACTATAGCTTGTTTCAGTGACACATATGTTAGGCCATCACTGAAGTCATGTTAATCCTTAAACACTGCCCTTTGATCTTCTAGTCATTTAGATCTATTCAGAACACAGCACAATATTGTTTTATTTCAGCAATATCTAACCTCTTCATTTGCTATTTATTCACACCTGCATATTCCCCTAAGATTCCTTATCTCATTTCCAGGGTAGCCCTGCAGACAATTAGTGGTGGTAATAATATAAAATGTGGCCAGCACTAAAACCTGAAACGGCCATTACAACTAAACTATATGATATATAATAACCACTCCACTCAATTACCTGCACAAAAATGCAAGGATTTAAAACTGTGGAGCCTTATCATACATCCAGTTAACTGACCTACCTACCTACCTGCTATTTAGTCCTTCCTTTCTTACAAATCATATTCTACCTTGTGGCATGCTGTCTGGTAAATTAGCAAAGCTGTACATTTGTATGAGTTTTCCATGCATTTCAATAGTGCATATATAAGTCTCTTCACTGGCGTATGAACAGGTCTTTGACTGGTGGTAGGACAACAAATAATAACTACCTAACAACCCAATGCATAAATGCATACATGTGCATTCATAATCCATGTGCCTGTGGCAGTATGGAGTACACAGGTTTATGTGCTGCTGCCTGGTGTACTTGATTTTTCATTTTTAGTATCTATTATCATCCTATGGAACTCATTATTTTTTCACCTGTTAAAGAAATTTTTCTATTTAGTACCTTGGATGGGGTCCTGGGGGGATAGTTGTGTCACCAGTCTGCCATTACTCTTATGGGAGAAAAGTAGTGAGAACATATCAGCAGGACCCAGAGCTGGGGGGTGTCTGTCCATCTAAGCTGCTGGGCTTTCTCTTTGGTCGAGTCCAGCAGCTTAAGCATTTTGCCAGCTCTGTGTTTCAGGGGAGAAAGAATTTTTCTTGCAGGAACGACACAGACTGGCGAGATGCAGGTTCTGTTTCCTTCTTCACACAGATTACATTTGTAACCTGAGGCAAAGCATTCCAGCTTGTCTGTGCCCCAGTTACTTGAGCAGCAAAATGGGGGAAATGGAAAACTGCTGCTTACAGGATATTGAAAATATTAATTTGTTCATATTTGTAAACTCTGTTTTATCAGAGGACCCCTATGTATTATGGCATGTAAAGGTTAGCTGACATTTGCTTTAGGAATGTGGCCATTTGTCTAGTGGCAGCAAAAACATGTTTAAATCATACAGAAATATAATCCATGATAAAGCAAGTGCCCTGAAGTCTACTGCAGCAAAAGCATGTGTATGTCACAGACCTTCCTGGTGACTAAGTAACATCTTTCTGAAGCAGTCCTGTTAATTCAGTCAGCAGCACTAGGGATAAGATCACTTTTAAGACCTCACTTCTGCTGGGGTTGGCACATGAGCGGCTGGCTGTTAACTCCACAGAGGTGCTTTTGTGCTCTTGTGCTTCCCCCTTCCTCCCCCCCTTTCATGGGATAACTCCTTCTGGTATTGCTTCACTTTTCTGTTAGCGAGCACTTTCCCCATCAATACGACTGAACAGGTGTTACTCTGCTACTAACTGAGTTTCCAGCTGTCCTCCTCCAACACAGACCAGGCAAAATTTGTTGTTTCATCCTATTAGACAGACTAGAGAATTATCAAGCCTGAGATGGAGGTCTTCCGTGCAGGATACCGTAGTTTTGTTGCCAGAAGATGGTCAGGAAGGCCTGGCTGGCTAACAAAGACAGTCCTTCAGCTGCTGGGTGTAGTTCCAGTTTTGCATCCCCTTTGGCAGCAGCACAGAGACTGCTGCAGTGTGGCCAGCCAGCAAAATTAGGAAATAAGGACCTCTTTTATTTACTCAGGCTGCTGAATCATGGGCATTCCTGTCTGCTTGGAGAAAAGTCAGGCAGCTCTACTTTCCACTGGAAGTCTCAGGAGTGCTTGGTACTTTCATCTCAGAGTGTTCACACACTTGTTTTAATGTGCTTTATGGAAATGGTGAAACTCAGCAAGTACAGTTGGTGTAGAAAAACATCTGCACTAACTATTCACACACATTTGCATCTTTAAATAGACTTTTAGGCCTTGTAGCCGATTTTCAGCAAAGTTTTTTGGTTGTGAGTGCTAGAGCTTTCTTAGAGTCAGCGAGTGTGAAGTGACTGGTTCCAAAAATTAAAAATTTACATGGACATGTTAAGTGCATCACATTGAAACTCAGAATATGTGCCATAACACAAAAAAGGCATTTACAGTAAGTAGCACTTAGTGAGTGCTGAAGGAAAAAAATAAAAAGGTCGATTTTAAAACTCCATAAACACTCTGTCAAGTACCTGGAGCCCTATTCTGCCCTCAGATAGATGTGTACCACTCCTGGGAACTTGTATGTGTGCATCTGAATTTGGTCCAGAGTATTTTAAAACAGCTTGTTATAACATTAAAGATCAGATTTGTAATGTTGACATATAGCTCAGTGTGTAGGTGTCTGCAGATTTATATACAGGCAGCTGTGTGCAGAGTAGCAGCAAACTGTATTTTCTATGAGAGTGATGGGCAAAAAGGGGTTTTAAGCCCTTTACCCTGACAGCAGGTCAAACTTTACCCCCAGCGCAGAGCTGGCTCTGTGGTGAGATCTGCGGGGAAAGCTGGAGTGGAGTCTGCATCCCAAGCATCTGGCTCGCTGCGGGGACCTTCAGTTCCGTTCCTCCATCACAGTTTTGAGGGCCAAGCAGCAAGTCACACTCTGCTGCCATTCTGAGGGAGATGCTCTTAGTGGTTGCACCTTAATTTTACGGGGCAGCATCGTTGTGGGGAAGGGTGGGGAGACGACAGGACAGGCATTGCCATCACTCACGTCCTTGTGTAGCAGTAGTTACCCTTAGCCCAGGTTTCCTTTTTGGTTGCTGTCCCCAGATCCATTCCTACCCAGCCCCTGAGCTCAACTGGCACATTAGTCCATCGCACACAATGTTCCCAGTGTTCAGGTTGGAGTCTGCACAGCAAAAGTCACTGCAGTGAAACATTTTCCTTGCTGCAGAAGGACGGTTTCAAAAGCCTTTCTGTGGGTCACTGAGAGCTGATGGGCTTGGCTTTGGAACCCTGTGTGTGAGCACAGCCCAGGGTCCCTCCCTCCGGAGTGTGTGGCCGGCCACCAGTGCCCTTTCCACAGAGGCTGTCCCCTGCCCTGCCGTGCCAGGGAGTGGGGGGGAGTCAGGAAAGCGTGTTGGCCACATTGTTAGGCTCGTACTCAGGAAAATCCTGTTGTCCTCTGCCTTGCACAATTCCCCCTGCCTTGCTGGTTCTTCTGTAGCTCTGAGGGTTCACTTCTCAAGTTAAAAGGACACAGGTCTGACTTGCAAGTGGCTTGCTCTTCTCCTTTTGCACAAAGAGAACTGCTCTGTAGAATTAGTATGAGCTCAGATTAAAAAACGCAACGGCAAAGTGACACACATTTCTGTTTGCCGGCTGGAAAGAACAAACTGCCTCTGTGCTGTAGTTACATTCGTCCCCCTCGGTTTTCCTTACGCTTGTATAAAAGCTGAGGAGACTCCCAAGCAAACAGGAAGAATTGGGTGGGGGAAAGGGGCTGCCATTGCTTATGCCATGGTCATGCTCCATGCTTGATCCTGACCCTGCTGCCAGCCCGACAGCCTGCTGGGATCCATGAGCCAGGGGGAATAGTTGTATAATAGGTAAAACCGGGCAGGCAGTGGCCACAAAAAGGAAGTGATTTACTGCTATGTCAGTGATGGTACACTATTTATAACACTTACTATATATTCCTCTAAACATTTATACAATAATATATCATTTCTCCATAGGATATACATTTTAATACTAAATTTGGTTACGAAATATGTTTCCTAGGCAGTCACAGACTATTTTTCTTCACTCGGTTGCTTGACATAAATTCCTGTTTATCTGCCATCAGTGGGTGTATGTCAGAAATATATTGGATTTTTAAAGAACAAAAGGTTTTGCCGTTTAAAAGACCTAGCTGGAAAGATGCATTTAATATAAAATTTAGAACTGGAGAAAACATTAACATATTTTTCTGTAAATGCTTGTTCCACTGTTTTGATCATTTCCAGTTTTAGAGTCAAACTCAGCAATTTGAAAGGGCAGTACACAGATTTACATTAAAAGTCTCCTGTGAATATTGCAGTCATTAATGTACCATCTTAAAAACTCACCTGTCTGGTTTTCTTTAGTGCGTATGACAGTGAGGAACTTTGCACATTGGGAAGCATTTTAGCAGATTCTTTTTGCTGGAAGGGAGGATTTTTATGTTTCAGTTTTTTTGAAGAACAAACAGCATTGTTTTCAGTTCAAAAACATGGCATTCAGGCCAGGGTTTGATTTTGTTATTTAAATACATACCATTAGTGCAGATTTGTATGTAGGTAATTACAGATGTATATTATGTGTGTGTGTGCAAAAGGTGTGTTTAATTTGTGAAACTCTCTTCTCCAAGACATAAACAAGAGGATAAAAACCCATGCAGTTTCCAACTTATCCTGAAAAGCATTGTGTCAATGGGCAGGCATCCAGCAATGGTGTTTGGTTGTTTTCTCAGAGTTAGATGGTTGCCATCTGGCATTGATAGTGAGATGGCGTTGTCATCAGTTTCTAGATGCAGGAAAGGAATGAATCCTCATCTGTTTCCTGTGGATAAGCAAGAGGTTGATAATCTAGTAAAATCTCTTTACCTTAAAGTAAGCAGGCTTGGAATTTGTTTATATAATATAGGCCAGCTCTAACTTTTGTGTTGTTGTAGTAAATTTCTTGAGAGAAGGCTGAAGATGTTAAGAAACTTACTGCTTTGCAATAATACCTTTAGAAAGATACTTTTCAAGGGGTTTAGCGTATCTTTTTCTGTAGTGTTACAGTAGTCAGTTTTGCTTTTAGAAGGAAAAAAACCTCAAGCATTGCCCCTGGAAAGGAATAGAAGAATTATTTGATGTAGAGTGATCTTTCAAACATTCTTTTCATATTTTTAAAGAAGTTTTAGGTTAAGATCAGTATGATCATTGCAGTATAGTTATCTACATTTAAAACAAAATGTGCAAAACTGTACAGCACATCTCTTGACACAGATATTTACAACTTTCCCTGTTTAGAGATACGGTAATACTATGGATAACTAGCCCGTTTATTATCTGGCCAGCATTTCTGTTTTGTCTATTCCCTGTGACTCATAAATCTTTCAGCTTTTACCATAAATGTTTATCATTTTTCCTGTTTCCAGTTTTTTACAAGTTGCTTTGTCTGTGATCACCTCACAGTACAGGTTCTGCTGTACTGAGGAAGTTCAGCTGGCCGAGGCCTTTGCAAAAAGGAAGAAATGGTGGGCAACCTCTTGAACTTAAAAAAAAAAAATGCTGTTCATGGCTGACCCTTGTGACACTTTCTCATTTTCCTTGATCCTGGCTGTTGGTTTGTTAGTTTGTTTTGAACATTTAATGATCCAGCTGCCAGCTTTCAGTAACTGAATTGTATCATTATTGCAGAAATCTGGTTGCACTGTGTTAGAGAAAACATCACTCTTTATATTGTTGTCCTGTTCCTCCCCTGTAATTTTTCCTATTATTGTTTAGAATAACACCCAAGTCTCTCTCAGAAATAGCTTTTAAAATATTCCTGTGTTCAGAATCAACTTCAAAGGAAAAAATACCACAAACCTGTGGCAAAGCAGGGGGAATCTTTTCATGAAATATTAGGCATGTGGGTTGACTGTATTAATTTTAAAGCATTCCTGTAATATTTTCTCCTTTCCTTTGACTCTTCAGATGCTCACATAATATGCAAATAATTTTACAATGGATACAAAAGAAACATTAAATATATTAAAACCTGCATTTTAATAAAGTTGTCAATGTATAATACATATCCTGCAACTGAGAAAGAATGATAAAAAAGCAATAAAAAGTTAATATAGGCACAGAACTTTTTAATAACTTTTAATGTTTTACAGTATGATAAAAATAAATGTGGTCTTGAAACTGTTGGATATCAGTGTAAGAAATATCCTAGCCTGAGTTTAATGTTTTAGCTATTTAGGAGTAGCAGTCCTGTGTTATTCATATGTATTTCCTGTCTCCTTTCGACTGTTGGGATTAAGCTTTTGGGCCTGTTTCCTTCTCATTTCAGACGGAGTGGATGTTGAGGATGACCCCTCTTGCTCATGGCCAGCATCATCGCCTTCTAGCAAGGACCAGACCTCCCCGAGCCATGGAGAAGGCTGTGATTTTGGAGAAGAGGAAGGAGGCCCAGGGTTGCCCTATCCGTGCCAGTTCTGTGACAAGTCCTTCAGCCGCCTCAGCTACTTAAAGCACCACGAGCAAAGTCACAGTGACAAGCTCCCTTTCAAATGCACGTATTGCAGCCGTCTCTTCAAACACAAACGGAGCAGGGACCGCCACATAAAGCTTCATACTGGAGACAAGAAGTATCACTGCAGTGAGTGTGATGCGGCATTCTCAAGGAGTGATCATCTTAAAATTCACTTAAAGACTCATACGTCCAACAAGCCATATAAGTGTGCCATTTGTAGGCGTGGGTTCCTGTCATCTAGTTCACTGCATGGACACATGCAGGTTCACGAGAGGAACAAAGATGGCTCCCAGTCCTCTTCCCGGATGGAGGACTGGAAAATGAAAGACACTCAGAAATGCAGTCAGTGCGAAGAAGGCTTTGATTTTCCTGAAGATCTTCAGAAGCACATTGCAGAATGTCACCCCGAGTGTTCCCCTAATGAAGACCGATCTGCTCTTCAGTGTGTTTACTGTCATGAACTCTTTGTAGAGGAAACGTCCCTAGTAAATCACATGGAGCAGACTCATAATGGCGAGAAGAAGAATTCATGCAGCATTTGCTCTGAGAACTTTCATACTGTGGAGGAGCTGTACAGCCACATGGACAGTCACCAGCAGCCAGAGTCGTGCAACCACAGCAACAGCCCATCTTTGGTAACTGTGGGGTACACCTCAGTCTCTAGCACTACTCCAGATTCGAATCTCTCGGTGGATAGCTCAACAATGGTGGAAACAGCTCCTCCTATACCAAAAGGTCGTGGAAGGAAGAGGGCAGCTCAGCAAGTGCCAGATATCACTGGTCCTTCAAGTAAACAGGCAAAAGTTACTTATAGTTGCATTTATTGCAACAAACAGTTGTTTTCCAGCCTTGCAGTTTTGCAGATACACCTGAAAACTATGCATTTAGATAAACCCGAACAAGCCCACATTTGTCAGTATTGTTTGGAGGTGTTGCCATCTCTCTACAATCTGAATGAACATCTTAAGCAAGTCCATGAAGCTCCAGACCCAGCACTGATTGTTTCTACCATGCCTGCCATGGTGTACCAGTGCAACTTCTGCTCTGAAGTGTTCAATGACCTCAACACCCTTCAGGAACACATCCGTTGTTCTCATGGATTTGCCAATCCTGCTGCTAAGGACAGTAATGCATTCTTTTGTCCCCATTGCTACATGGGATTTCTTACAGATTCTTCTCTGGAAGAGCATATTAGACAAGTCCATTGTGATCTTAGCAGTTCCCGTTTTGGTTCTCCTGTGCTCGGAACCCCAAAAGATCCAGTGGTGGAAGTGTATTCTTGTTCTTACTGTACCAATTCTCCAATATTTAATAGTGTTCTTAAACTGAACAAGCATATCAAGGAGAACCATAAGAACATTCCTTTGGCCCTGAATTACATCCACAATGGGAAAAAGTCCAGAGCCATGAGCCCGTTATCTCCTGTAACCATTGAGCAGACCTCTTTAAAGATGATGCAGGCAGTTGGAGGTGCTCCTCCTCGTCCTGCCGGGGAATATATTTGTAATCAGTGTGGTGCTAAGTATACTTCCTTGGATGGTTTTCAGACTCATTTGAAAACACATCTTGACACTGTCCTGCCAAAACTGACCTGCCCTCAGTGCAACAAGGAATTTCCAAATCAGGAGTCACTGCTGAAGCATGTTACCATTCATTTCATGATCACCTCAACCTATTACATCTGTGAAAGCTGTGACAAGCAGTTCACTTCTGTGGATGACTTGCAGAAACACCTACTGGACATGCATACATTCGTGTTCTTCCGCTGCACGTTGTGCCAAGAGGTTTTTGACTCCAAAGTCTCCATTCAGCTGCACTTGGCTGTGAAGCACAGCAATGAGAAGAAGGTATACAGATGTACGTCTTGCAACTGGGATTTCCGCAATGAGACTGACCTACAGCTTCATGTGAAGCACAACCACCTGGAGAACCAAGGCAAAGTACACAAGTGCATCTTCTGTGGTGAATCCTTTGGTACAGAGGTGGAGCTGCAGTGTCACATCACTACGCACAGCAAGAAGTACAACTGCAAGTTCTGCAGCAAAGCTTTCCATGCTATCATCTTGCTGGAAAAGCACTTGAGGGAAAAACATTGTGTTTTTGAAACGAAAACTCCAAACTGTGGAACGAATGGGGCATCTGAGCAAGTTCAGAAAGAGGAAGTGGAACTCCAGACCTTGTTGACAAATAGCCAGGAGTCCCATAACAGCCACGATGGCAGTGAAGAAGATGTGGACACATCTGAGCCTATGTATGGCTGTGACATTTGCGGAGCAGCTTACACCATGGAGACTCTCTTGCAGAATCACCAGCTGCGAGACCACAACATTCGACCTGGAGAAAGCGCCATAGTGAAGAAAAAGGCTGAACTCATTAAAGGGAATTACAAGTGTAATGTGTGTTCTCGAACATTCTTCTCTGAAAATGGGCTTCGAGAGCACATGCAGACACACTTGGGACCAGTGAAACACTATATGTGCCCAATCTGTGGCGAGCGGTTTCCGTCTCTTCTGACTCTTACTGAACATAAGGTCACACATAGTAAGAGCCTGGACACTGGAAACTGCAGGATTTGCAAGATGCCCCTCCAGAGTGAGGAGGAATTTTTAGAGCATTGCCAAATGCACCCTGACCTGAGGAACTCCTTGACAGGGTTCCGCTGTGTGGTGTGCATGCAGACAGTGACCTCCACGCTGGAACTGAAAATCCATGGCACGTTCCATATGCAGAAAACTGGAAATGGTTCTGCCGTGCAGTCCACGGGACGCGCACAGCATCTCCAGAAACTGTACAAGTGTGCGTCTTGCCTGAAGGAATTCCGTTCGAAACAGGATTTAGTGAAACTTGACATCAACGGTCTGCCATATGGTCTGTGTGCTAGCTGTGTTAATCTCAGTAAAAGTGGTAGTCCAAGTGTCAACATCCCTTCAAGCAGTAACAGACAAGGCATGGGCCAAAATGAGAACTTGAGTTCCATTGAGAACAAAAGCAAGGCAGGGGGACTGAAGACTCGCTGTTCTAGTTGCAATGTAAAGTTTGAATCAGAAACTGAACTCCAAAACCATATTCAGTCAATCCACAGAGAGCTTGTTCCAGACAGCAACAGTACACAGCTGAAAACACCACAAGTATCTCCAATGCCTAGAATCAGCCCCTCCCAAACTGAAGAGGTAACCCGTTTTTCTTTGCTCTTGACACCTTCCATCCTTTTGGGAAAAATCCCCCTTTTTTCAAGCTGTCTTGTCACTTGTCATGAAATGCTTAGGCTGATCCATGTTAAATTTCCATCCACAGCCATTAGCTAGTAATTACTTGCTTCTTGATATGCCTTACATCTTGGATTGAATTTTGCGGAATAGGACTAATTCCAGTCTCCCTAGGATATTGTCTTCTGTATCACTGAGGAGTCCTATCTTCATGCCAGCACAATTGAGATCTGGAATCTTATCCTAGCTCCCATACGCATTGGAATCCCCAGTTAGGAGTTGTGCTTACGGCAGAGAGCATTAATGACAGAGGAGTAGACACAGTGAGCCAAAATGCTGGCATAAGGGGTTGCTTTTTTAAAAAATATTTGTGAGCAACAAATTGAGGGTATTTTTGTTAATTGTGTTGTAGACTTTCATTTTCCCCTCTTATTGCATATTTTGATTAAGTAGAAGTGCAATGCTAGCCTAAGGTAAATTGGGAAATCAGTCCTTTGGATGCAATTGCTTGTTGTTTTTCTTTCCATTCGTGGTGAAGAACATTTTGATGTCGCTGAAACACCTAGTGCCTGATGATTGAAATTCCATTATGCAGCATAACTCAAAAAGTGAATATCGAACTCTTGAAAGATGTCATCTGCTTCCTTAGTCACCAGTGACCAAGTAATGACACCTGTATGTGGGGAGGTCGGGGGATCATGTACTGAGGGAAGGGAATCTGTTTTATCTTGAGGAATGTTACCATTAGAATCACTTAGAGGTAAAATTTCAGGCATGGTATCTTGCATTATGACCTCTTATAATTCAGGAAGCCTAAAAACACAGCACAAACAAATTTTAAGAAACAGTAGCTTTTGTTTCAAGAAAGCTTTTAGCCTATAATGATACGAGCATGGTGCAACCCATTGCTGTGAATGTGTATGGATACCCTGTGGCTAGGGAGCTGCTGCTCTTCCATCACCTTCCTCACTCCCTGTTTGTGAGCCCATCTGTTGGGAAAGATAGCTCTCAGCATGTCATCCAACAGTGTTGTGCAAACTGGAGGGCAGGAGGGAGGCGGAGAGGGAAGAGGGAGGATACATAAGGATATGTGGACCAAGAGGTAAGTGTTGATGGAGCTTCTGAGAACGCAGATGAAGATAGGCTGGGAGAAGGACACTGAGTTAGCACAGAGCCTGGAGTGCCATGAAGAGAGAATTGGGATCTGAGAGTTCAGGATGAAGTACCAGGCAGGATACACCTCCAAGGGAAAGGCCCTGTGCTTTCATAACTTCTTCATCTCCAGTTTGTGCGTTGGGTGGTGGTAAGGGACACCTGAGGGATGGGATGTGGTGTAGAATTTATGGAAGACTGTTAGACTGAGAACCTGAGGTCTAAGGAAACCTTTCTTTTTTAAAGAAGAGGAAGACGAGTGGCTCTCATTAGCTGTGTTTCAGGCCACTGATGATCCCGCTGCTGCTGAGTCGGAACCACAGGATTACCAGCTGCATGTTTTTGATAGGTTCAGAGTCATCCTGGTTTCTGTTTCTGTCATCTTGCACCAAGTGACTACATGAAATCCCTCTTCCCAGTCATGTTGGAAGCCAATTCCTGCTACCTCAAGCACAATCAGAATCATGTGTTAAGTCAGTCACCATGCTAAGACGTCATCAACTTGTCTTTCTCTTGCTTGTAAACTAGACAAAAAGAGATTTGGGAGTCCTTTGTGGTGATGTAAGATCAGTTACCTTCAGTGATTGGCGTCACAATCATCTTCTTAATTCTTTGATTTTTATATAAAAGTGTATTTAAGATGAAAAAGCTTTTTACAGATTTGTGAATAGCATTTACGTCCTTCAAATCACCATTTGTCCCCCACCCTCGTTCTGAGGATGTAAACTGAATTTTCAGTCTCTGTGGTTCTAGTGCCCACATAGTAATGTAGACTTTCAGATTCTTTTCTCATGGGAAGACAAAGCTATCAGATTCCTGATAGAGCATTAGTAGTTCTGGAAACCATAAATGCACATCTGTAAAATCCTGAAAGATAATTTATTTTTCTAGCAGATATTACTGTTTTCAAATTGTCGTGATGCAAGCATTGTAGCATTGAGAATCAAAATTGAAAGTGGTAATGTGGAGATGTTTAAAACTATAGATTGGTTGTCCAGACTGAGGGAAGTGGAAACATAAGCATATAACACAAACAGTAAAAACAAATTGGATTTTTAAAATTTTTTGTTAGTCACTGGCTTTAATACTCCGCTGGAAGGATGTTTCTTGAACTGAATGGGATGTTGAAGACAGCTACTTAAACATGCAATTTTGGGGAAATTTTCAGCAAAAAATATTAATAATATCAAGGAATGAAATTTTCATTTGCATTATTGAGAGTCACATGCTTTGAGATTTCAACCTATATATAAAGAATATTTAATTCCTAAGACAGGAAAAATAGGTATCTTGCATATATGAGATGAGTTGTCAGACCATTAATATTGCTGAATACTCCTTTTCCCTCAGTAATAGTTTTCAATGGTAAGAAGATTTGAAAATACCTTCTTAGGATAAAAGATACTGAAAGTGTCACTTCTTTACTAGCTTCTTTGCCGAGTATTCTCATGCTTGAACTAGAAATATTCTCTCTTTAGTCTGTATCCAGTAATGTGATAGGGTGCAATTACTTTACCATGGTATAATGTCATCAGTTGAGCTCACCTGCTGAGCTCACCCCACTTGCTAAGTGAAAAATGTTGACCTGAATCAGCTCCACTGAAAGTTACCTCCTGGTTGGGGTGAGAAATGATGAGCAGTGCTCATCACTGGTTGATGAGTTCACAACTCAGGGAGCAGGTCAGAACTCATTAAGCTCATCTCACTGCTGAATCTAGTACCCCTAAGTTATCACACAGACTTAAACAGGCAGGTTGTGGATAGCTAGCTTTTGAAAGATCTCTAAAATGTGTAAATCTGCAGTTAACCTTTGGGCTTTAATGAGGTGCTGGATTCAGCTGGTTGTAGATTTCTTGTAAAGATCTTGAATCACACTGCAAGCACACTTTTAGGCTAGGGTGATAACCTTAGTGATAGTTACTGTCTAAAAGCAGAGAACAAGGTCTGGTGTGCTGGTGAATTGGGAACTAGAGCTTTTTGTGTCACTCATTTGCTTTGCTGATTTGGCCAAATCTGCTTGAACATCTCTGCTTCATTTTCCTTATTCAGAATATAAGATAGATTTTTCCTGAAAAGTGTGTTGCCAGGCTTACTTACAGCACATATTTTGTAAAGCACTTGGAAGATGACATTCTGTTCAAGAAAAACTGTGTGGCCTTGACTCTCTTGTTCCTCCTTAATACACTGTCATGCACCTGATCAGAGAACTCGTGATTCAGCAGAAAGTGTGCCCTCACTTCTTAAGCTTCAAGACTTCTGTACTTGCAGAATCACACCAGCACAATGGTGCAATAACTTATATTGTCCATTTCCTAGCTGGCAGGGGAGGAGGGAATGGGCTCCAGTTTACACCAACAGTTTAATGGTAAAACCTGAATTATGCTAGTGTATCCACACATGCAACTGCGCTCAGTTTGGGGTCCTGTTGGTAACTTTCAGAGTAGAAGCGTAATTGCTTCTGTATCACTTTGTTCCCTGAATGTGAAACTCATGTGAATACTGTATTACCTGTGGCAATGCAGACAGTACTTCATTAATAATACAAAAATGCTCTGGGTTTTCTAGTCATGAGGAGAGAAAGAGAAGCGTGAGTACACGACCAAATTATTTCAGGAGTGAAGATGCTTATTTAGGTGTGGCAAAAGACTTGCAGAAACTCACTATAGCAGAGAGTATCAAAAATGCTGGACAAAGGAGAGAGCTAGCAACTGTCACACCAGCTGGAGAGCACAATAAGTGAATCTGGGGCTGCCCTTCTGTCCCGTTGTGGTTGTGCAGAGCTGTATGCCAGGACGGGCATGTCACAGCAGGGGACACCGGGCACATCACAGCACTGTTCTGGAAGGAGCCATGAAAGTGCAGGCTGACAATGAGCTTGCAGAGATGGGGTCACAAAATTCAGACGCTGTGGAGAGCTGTTGGCTCCTTGAAACTCAACTTCTCCGACCTCAGATGAATCCAGAAACGGTATCACCCTGGGAGGAAGAATGGAGCTCAGGTAGGTATACTCTTTTATCATTACATTTTTTTCTCTTTATTTATTCATGGGCCCTGAATCTACCTTTATTCTCTTACTATTCTTCCCCCCACTTCTCAAAACACTGCCAGACCCACAAAGACAGAAAACAGGAACTGCCTTTTGAAGTAGCTGGTTTATTTCAACAGCATGAACTGGCAGTCAGAGGCGGAAAGAAGAGAGAAAAGACTGTAAGCAACCCAGAAATGTTCCCAGATGCATGCTTTTGGCAGGGCAAGCAATAGCATTTTAGCAATATAAATCACAGTGCTTTTAACTGAAAAAATGCTCTGAAATCAATACTCATGCATTTAATTGAAATACATAAAGAAATTAAAATAATCCTCCTCATCAGCAATCCAAGCTGATCATTCTGACTACAGGATTTTTATGAATAAGCACATAAACTTGTAATGTAAACATAAGTAGTGCCTTGGGTTTCCTGTCAGTGAATCCAGGCCCAGAACAAGTGATTTTCATGCTGCATTTTGGATCCAGGGACAGAAAAAGGTAAAGAAGGTTTTTTGCTGGCACAAAGATTTGGCTTTGAAATAGTTTGTGGAACTAATCTGTGACAAACATATTTTCTGCTTCTGGAGTTTCAAAATGAGCTCACTAAAAAGATTTTTGTCTTCTGGCATCATTTTAACATTCCTTTCAGGAAAGTATTATTTAAAGTGTGACCATATATATTCTTAGGAAGGGCTAGCCTGGGGTTTTTTGCCACAGTAGGCCACCTCCACTTTGCACTATGCTTCAATTTCTGGTTGTGCCACTACCATGAAGTGGCTGATAAGATAAAGCTTAAGCATTTCTCTTCTCTTTGTCTTAACACTTTTGGTAGTGAGCTATCAGGGTCTTCTTTGAATTTTGCAAGGATAGTATTATTGTTATCCTGTTGCTGTAAATCCTACCAAAGTTAAGCTTCAAAATTTCCACTTCACATGCTCCATGAAGTCAGTCTGTGAAAGGAAGGCCATATGTTGGCTAGGAGCTGCTGAACAGAAGCAAGGGGGATAATTGTAGTGAGTTTTCTTAGTTTCCTGTCCACTGATCATTAAAATCTAATGCTGTTTGTCTCTCTTGTTGTTTGTCAGAGTCTTCAGATGGGGAATTTGGAGAGGCATCTTCTTCACACCTATCAAAAACTTTGCATAAGAGGATGAAAGGTTAACATGTTCTCCAAAATTTTCAAGAGCACTGAACCAAGATTTCCGTCAAATGAACCAGGGTGGGGGGGTTGAATGCATGCTTGAAGAAATGCAGAAGAACTGGAGAGGGACACAGGAATGTGGATGAAGTCCTTAAGGATCTCTAGAGAGGGCAAATATAGATTCAGCAAAGCTTTATGAGGCAAAACATCCATGAGATGTATACTCCTACAGCTCAGCTGTGCAGCCCACTACCCTCTTGGGGCTTTTCCTGTACTTGTACCTGCTGGCCAGCTGACTGGTGTAACACACCACAATTTCTGCACAGCTCCAGAGGAATATCACAGTAGTGATGAGTATTTGTATTCTGACCTCAGAATTGGGTAGAAATGAAGAAATTTCACACAATTTTCTGGCCTGATCATCTTTAGGAACAAGACACAGAAAATCATGGCATATCTCTCTTTGTCTGTTGGTTTGCATACCTCTAGAGAATTCTCTCACTTCCACCTCTTATTTTTGGACTACTCTTGGCCAATTTCAAGAAAAATTTCATAGATTAATAGTAATCTCAAAGCCTATGAAGTTGTTACAATATTTGGAAAGAGAGGTGATCCAGCAGGTGATAGAATCCAAACAGGAAAGAGGCCTTTAAGAGATCCAAACCAGGAAGATGGCTGTAGCTGAAGTTTATACCTGTTCTTTATGCAAAAGTCAAGCAAACACAAGAAATGAAGTTATAGGAGGAAAGTCTGATCTGTTCTTCATGAAAATCACGGGCCGGCTTCTTAAGTGACTGTACATGAGAACTGTTTTTCACCTCTACTCAATAAAGTTGTTATACATGATGTGTGTATTACTTTGTCTCGTACAACAAACATAACACCCAGATTTGTTACTCTGTCATGAGGGAAATAAAATGGGCTAACCATTAATTTAAAATGGGTGTGTAGCCAGTACTGCTTGTTTCATGAAGTTGTACAAAATGAGCATAAACAAACCACCTGGCATGTAGTATCTTGTTAAAGGATGTTATTCTTTGACCTGCCATAGCTCTGTGATAGCAGGTAGCTGATCTTAGGCCTGGTGGTTCAAAACTGTGAGGTACCTTTTCCTCCTGACAAAGCCATCTTTCATTTATACCCTTTCCTGCGTTGAATTACAAATTATTGGATAAATATGACCTGTATTATTTTAATAAGCATATTTTTCTGGGTGTGACAGGAGAGGTGTCTCCTGCTAACATCCACCCTCACCGTGTGATATTCTAGGACAAGAAGCAGAGGGGACAAATGGACACACAGGAGGTTCCCTCTGAACATCAGGAAACACTGTGAGGGAAACCGAGCCCTGGCAAAGGTTACCCAGACAGGTTGAGTATCCTTTGAGATACTAACAAGTCATCTGGACGTGGTCTGGCTCTAAGTGACCCTTCTTGACCAGGAGGACCAGAGGATCCCCAGAGATCAACCTCACCCATTTTGTTCTTTTGTGGTTTCTACCCATCCTTTGGGCCCATCTACCAGATGTATGTTGATGTTACCCTGTTCTTCCTTGGTGACTAAACCTTTGTTGCTGGTATATGGCTCCGTAAGTCAGTGAATAAAAGGGCAGGGCCTTCCCTGATATTGAACATCTCAGTACAGTCCTACCAGTAATTCCTACCAGTGCACTTCTAGGAATCATTTTTAATGCCTGTGAAATGCCTTTGAAAAAATGCCACTTAGAAATGCAGCCATTTCAAAGTTACTTGCTGCCTGTATACTCAAAAACAAGGAGGGAGGTAGGAGAGAAGGGAGCTATTTATCCCCTCTGATCATATGTCCACAGTTTTGGTGTCCTGTGTTGGGATACATTTCCTCTGTTTTCTCTTATTATTCAGATATTTTACAGCATTCTATCTAAAAAGGTACACCTAATGGCTTTCCATATCTGAAAGGCCACCTCTTCCTCTCTACATTTTCCAGTAGGAAACAGGGTGGTTCACCAACAAAGAATGGTCTGAGACTTCAAGCTTCCAGATTTCCTTCTGTGTTTACTTTACCACTGCTACAACAGTCCTCCTGGTTTCTGCTCTGATGGCTGGAATAGGTTTAGGGCCAACCTATAGGAACATGGCTGTCTGCTTACAAATCCTTGCAACCATCGCTGACAGTGGCCAACTTGCAACTGATCGTGTTCTGCTGCTTGGTGCTTCTCTCACAGGCCTAGTCAGGGAATGTCTGCATCACCTGGTGATTTTCCTGAACGATCAGTCTTAACCATAGTTCCTCATTTCTCTTATGCTCCCTGCTTCTCAGCTGGTTTGTATGATGGTGGTTGAGTGGTCCAAGTCCTTCAAACCTAGAAGTATGGCATTCTGCTTTGGAAACAAATTCCGCAATCTTTTTTTCAGATAAGGAAATGGTAGACTGAAGCCCCCTGTAAAAAGATGTTAACTTATTACAGGATATACCTAAGAGGAACTGCTGGTATTTTAAGAATTAATGTGAAAGTAAAAGATTATGAAATAGGACAGAGGCAGTTCTGTGAAGTTCCCTTAATTCCCTCAGAGGAGAGCAAGTATGTCTTCACAGGAAAAAAACCCGGTTAGACACAAATCATTGTGGATAGTGTTGAAGAGTGGCTCAGCAGAGTGCTTGTTTTGCTGGTACACCACTTCCTTGGGCAGCTGCACTGCCCCAGCGGAGGTTTTTCGGCTGGGCACACAGTCAAGCGTCATTGCAATGTCAGCAGCTGTGTGCCAGCTCAGATGCTACCAGTATATTTGTTAACGTTGATGTGGCCTAAGTGTATCCATAGAGGGTAGTACTAAAATCACAGCAATATGATTGTAGGACTCTGTTCATGGCGTATTTTGTAGTGCCTTTGTAAAACCCCAGTTTTGCCCGTGTTACCGTGTGAAGCCTTCATTTGTGAAGTCCCATTGACTTCCCCAAGTGCAGAGCTAATTGCATGAGAAGGATCTAAGGGGTTTACTCCTTCTCCTGATACTTCAATGAAAATTAATTTCTTATATATTATGTATGAGTAATATATTTCTGTTTGTACATTAATATTAATGTTGCATATTTTTGAGCGCAAGTTCTATTCTGTAGGATTAAATTATCTTGGTAAGTAATAGTGCAGAATTCAGTTTGAGTTGAAAGTGGACAATTAAGGGCAGGGGGAGTGTCCTGAGTTACACTTTGGAAAGTGAAATTAATCAGCATTAATTCTCAATAGAGTGGTAGAAAAGCGGTTGTAGTGTTTAAATAATAAAAAAAAAAAGGTATATAAAAAGCTCCTGATTTTGCCTTTCTGTTAAAATCCAGAGAGCTTTTACAAAATCTGTGATGGAGAAAAGAGACAAGAGTATTCTCTTGTGCATACTTGCAAACTATTAATTTTATTGGGCTACATCTGTTGCTGATTGTTGGTGAAGAAAGTAGTGGCTTTATTGAATGACAGTCTGTCTCAGTATGCCTTTTTTTTTTTAAACAAAGCAAAAAAACCCAACTTTAAAAAGGAAAAAATATCATCTTACTCAGAATATCAGCTTTTTGAGTCTCAGACCTACCAAGTCAAGCTCTACGGCTTGTGCTTTGATGCTACATCATCTGCAGAATTATCTGCGGTCTTGGTCATAGTTCCTCCTTAATTTCTGTAGCACACAGCAGCTCCGACACAGATGCTGACTGTTGGGATGCCTCTGGATGGGTTAACTTTGGTTTTAAGTGCAATGCAAGGAGACAGAAAGGGATGGGGATGCTGACAGAAAGTTCAGTTGCTGACACAAGTCAGTCCCAAATTCCTGAGCACTGTTCAACACATACATATGCACTGCTCAGAGACTCAGCCTTGCCCAGGATCAGGCCCTCAGACAGAAAGACAGAAAGAAGCATATTTGCTTTTTAGATCCCAAAACAAATTCACAGTACTTTAAGCTGTTTTTATTCCTAAACTATGTAAGCCTGATATGAAGTAATTGAGAGAGAAAATAAATATACTTCCATGTGCTGCCAGGTCTTAGAGTTACTTTTCTGACAGGTATTTCACTTCAGTACTGAGTTTGAAAGACCTAGAGAGAGTAAAAGGATTAGAGATCTCAAAGGGAAGAGATGCAGTTTTTAAATGTGGCAAGATGTGGTTTTTTCTGTGTGGGGATGTGAGACATTGCAAGCTAATGCTCTTCGTCAGCCGGGGGAGGGAAAGGTTTGTAACTAAGAGACATTGAAGACAGACATGATTAAATGCAGAATCCAGAATAAAGGTAAAAGACAGAACAGCAGACCATGAATTCAAGCAGAATAGGGAAGGAAGAACTGCTAACATGAACATTTGTATTTCTGACTCAATGTATGTCGTGTATGCAATAAGTAACCATAATGAAAGAAATGAGAAAAAATTATGTTTCTTTCAATTTTTCATTTTGCTTACCTTATGGGGTTGACTGTGTTCTTTCTCTAGGCATGTACACTCAGACCCTGTTATAATTTAAGACCCTGCTAAACAAAAACAGAACAAAAAAATCCTCATAAAATCTCCATGAACATGTTTTTAAAAGTAATCGGGAAAAACTAATTAAAGGGTTTTGTGTGAGCAATTACAAGAGTTGGCAATTAGTCAAGTAAAAAAAAAAAGCAAGATGACAATGCCCCATAAGCAAGATAAATAACTAACAACGCACTGAAACCAGCTAACATATGCTTAGTTTTTTAAGAGCTTAAAGTTGACAAAATAAGCATCCAGGAAGATAGAAACAAAATCCTCAATTAAGGTACTGTCAAAATTAATGTGAACTCGGATGAAAAATGGCTAAATGGACAAAGCTAGCACCATGGTTGCTCTTGTGCATCATGAAGGGCCAAGCACACTGCTAATGCTTAATAAAATAATGATGTCAAAAAATCAGCTGGCAGCATTAGGAGTTAGCATTGGCAAATTGCTGTAGTTAGTGTGCAATTTTTAAATGTTTCTACTTGTTTTTTTCATATTATTTGTTGGACGCTGTTCACTTTCTCTTGTCAGGTTACTGTTCTGTTGGTTTAAAAGGTTGCATTAACTCCACGCTTTATGTGAGGGAAACTGAGTGAATGACTGATATGGGAGAAGGGAATTAGAGGATGTGAGAGGTTGTGGTATCACTCTTTTTTTGGCAACAGCAGGTTGTCTCAGCTGTGTCATTGATCCATACACTCAGTCTGTGCTAAAACTGAGGGGAAAAAGCCTTGAAAGTCCCCTTCAGTAGTGTGACAAGGGCAAATAATGTAATTAGGTGTAAACAGGAGGTTATTGGTGGGGTAACAGGTACACGTCAAAACCGTTTTTGATAGGGCACAGAAGTGTGAAAGGAGCATAGAACAAACTAGGGATGCCTGCGAACCTAAGACTGTAGATGCCATGGATCAGAAGTAATGAATGGTATTTTGGTTATTTCATATAGGGAATAAGTATTCAGTTAAAAGGGGCACGGGTACAGGAAATCCAGAAATGGTATATGTAATCAAGGAAACCAGTACTGTAAAACAAATGCTTTGTCGTGGAGCTAGTGGTGTGTCCTCCCCATGGAGAAGAATGAAGTTCAGATTAGAGGTAATATAATGGAGTATAATATACAATGAATTACTTACAAAAATATCCCTTCCAAAATTCTCAGTGAAAGGAGCTGAAGATAAAAGAAAACATTAAGCAGATAAATTTGCAATCTTTAAGAAGAAGCATCAACAGCCTGGGAAAAGGCCACTAAGCAAACATTTAATAGGGACTGTAAGGATTACGCATGAAGTTACTGGGTTGTGAGCTTGATTTAAACAGTGAGGAACAGAAGAGGAAGGCTAATCAAAGACATGATAGAAGCAAGTTTGGATTTAATGAAGGATAGAGGGCAAGGATTCACAGAGGGAGGATCATGCTTAAAATTTTCAATAAAGAGTATTTTGAGAGAGTAGCCACAAGTGCTGACAGAGAAGCCTATAAACATGATTTACCAGGATTTTAGCAAAGCTTTTGAAGCAGTATAGCACAAAAGACTCATCTGTTGGGTGAATAAGTACGGCATGGGGAGAGATACTTTCTTTGATTAAAAAAGAAAAGAAACATGATCTTGGTTATGGAAAGCATAGGAGTCTTGTGAATTGAAGCAGGTTCGTTTGGAGGGGTGTAAATAATGGAAAGCCTTAAGAATCATTATTTGCACCAGTTTTGTTGAACTTATGCAGCATATCAGTAGTCTGGAAGAAAGAATAAGCAGTAAGGTGATGAAATTCCTGGATAGTACAAAACTGGGGAAATGTTAGAACGAAATAGGCAGGTGATAAAATACTGAATGATTTTGACAAGGAGGTGGAGCATGAGCCAATAAGTAGCATATGCAGTTCATTTTCAAGTAATATAATGAGGCTGGGGAATAGAAAAAAAAGAATGTATCAGTACCTCAGACAGTCACAGGGCAAAAAAGTCTACACAGAAGTGTTTTCTGCATACTTTTGAAGCACTTCTGAATAGAACTGTAAATCCTCTAGTAGCGTGGTTATTAGTTGTTTTGCTTTATTTATAAAAGCAAAGCAAATAAAATTCTGTGCACAGAATTGAAGTACCAATTGAAAGTTCGTTTTCCTGGGCTGTTTATAAAAGCAGCAAAGTCTCATTTCACATAACATGGACACTCTGGGCACCTTTATAGAAAAGAAATTCAGAAGACTGCAAAGTGATAAGTGAGGATTGGGACAATAACTAAAGGTCTAGGTGACATTAATTATTCAAAAGGTTAGAGAGACACATGCATATGCCCAATCCAAAGCTCTTTAAATGAAGTCACAGAGAAGCTGTGAATGCTGGAAGGCTTTAAACTGGTTATGAAAACAGGAATGCAACAGGCACCCAATGCTCTTGTGAGACATTTGTCCAAGCAGTTACTCTTCTACAATGATTTTGAATGGCCCCAGGAATGACTTGGGCCTCAGATTTACACTCAGCATGTAGGAGAAAAATTGGCACTTAGGTTCTTGACAGGAGGGGGTTCAGTGAAGGATTATGGGCTTGTTTATTGGAGAGTTTTCATTAAAAGATGAAATAATAATAATAATAATAATAATAATAATAATAATAATAATGATAATAAAGGAAAAAGCTAAACCACTTTCTTAATCCCATGTTCCTTTCTCCTCTGGAACAAATCTTTGGGAGTTTTTGCAAGATGGCACAGTTTAGAACTCATTGCACCTTCTCAATTTACTAAACTGGTTCTGTCTGAGAGAGTCCATATGGAAATGCACTGGCAAGAGCTTTCTGTGGCCCACCCTTGCTGATTTGAAATTACTCTCTTACAGGAAATATGTGTCAGCTTTTTTCTGTGTTTGTCTCCTCAGGAGACTGACAGGTGTCCTTTGGGAAAAGCAGTTGTGGCAGGTTAGGGGGTAAGTGCCCTTAGCTCTCCACTCTTCATTGTTGTGTGGAGCTGATAGGGTCAGGGCTGTGAGCTGGGGCGGCAGGGCCTGGGGTGCCTGCTTAGTCCTGCTGAGTCGTCCACATGCTGGTGGCTTGGGCAGAGGAGCAAGGGAGCTCAGCAAGAGTTCCCTGCTGGAAATAGCTGCAGCTGGACAAGGCAAGGATGGCTGTCACAGCCCTGAGCTTCTTTCTGTTTAGAGCCACCTTGCATTGCAAAGGCTGGAGACACTCAAGAGAAATTCAAATGCCTCCTTGAGTCACAATCCAGTTTTTCTTCGGTGGTGTGTCACACAAGTGCTGCAAGGCTTCTTTCCTTCCTATCCAGGCAAGGGGCATGGAGCTGCAATACCTCAGGGTTCATTTCTGTCTTATTCCCCCAAGTTTCCCCTTTTTGGGAACACAGTGTGAGGAGGGGTTGGGTCTCCCCCCAGATCTCACCCTAGTAGGGAATTGGGACCAGCCATAAAGCACATCAGGACCCAGGAACTCCTGTGAGCAGTTACTAGTCCCATGGTTCTGACAAAGCTTGTGAGACTGACATGTAACTTGCAGTGAACAAGGACTTCCTTAGAATGTGAAACATATGGAAATAAGTATGTGGGTTTTGTTCAACATGGTGTGAAAACGACTGGATTTGATCACTTTGAAAATCTAGGAGTAAATGGAATTTACTGAGCATGCATTTAAAATAAAAACTTAACCATGCACAAGTTTAGACACTTTGAGATGAGTGTGTGTTGAGCTAATAAAAGTTGATGTCAACGTTTTAGAATATGTTTGGAAACAAAAAAGAACTAGTGCTTGATCAAGCAGCAGTCACAAAAACAATCTTCCCTTCATGATAAAAAGAAAAACTCTGTGTGTGATTCTGCAAATATGTCAGATCATTTTGAACAGGCTAGTAAGTGGTAGTAAATTATTATTTTTTGTTGTTGTCAAATCACTTTACTTTTTAGCATTTGACTTCAAAAAATCCCCAACCTTTGTATGTGTTGTCTTTATGTACATCAGTCATAATTTTGCTGACAATTCATGACATGCACTCTGCATTGCTCTGCTAACAAGAGAAAAGACCAGCCATTACATTTATGTTTCTTTGTTTTTCAACAAAGTCACATATCAGGAATAATGCTAGGGGTATGCTAATAAACAATACATAGTGCCAGTCACCAGGGAGTAAGAAATATTTTCTAACTAGTTCTAAAGGGAAACAATGTTTTAAAAAAAGGGAGAGTGATTGTTATTTATGCAATATTGTTGTTCTATATGTCAGCATCAAAAAGCATCTTGTAAAGAGCTTAGCATAATAAATCGTTGATCGTGACTGTCATTATTTAGAGGTCTTTGATAGATCTAGATATAGTACAGTAAGGTTAAATTTACCAACATATAATAGGAAATCCTTAGACTGAATCTGATTTTCTACCAATGTTACCAGTATTGTCACAAGAACAAAAAAGGGAAAAAAGTATTTTATCTTTAAAAACAGATGGCTTTACAAACCGTAACAGTAACAATAAGTCTAAGCAGATCTGGTTTCTGGATGCCCATTGATTTTTGGTTGTCTACATAACGATTTAACTTGGTTACATTTCGAAAAACTAAGGTTAATTTAAGTGAAAAACAGCAAAAAAGGCTTATGATTGTTTCCACTGAGAAGAGATGCAGCACATTTTATTGTCACAGAGAAAATTAAAATAGCCTCTGTGTATGCGAAGCAATGGGAGATGTGTAAAGAGGAGCTCACAGGAACACTTAATTTCAGAGCTGACTTTGATTAGTCACTAATTTTTCAGTTAACTTGGTAAGGCAAAACAACATACGTTTGAAAAGTCTTTATATTCCTGCCTACAGGCTTGAAGTAGAAAGATACTTAATAAATGGGCACTTTATCTGTCTGAGACAGGGCATCTAAATTTAGATGCTGATAAAAAATCCAGCAAGTCTTTATTACTGTTTGGAGTCAGGTAAAAAAAAGCCACCACCTTTTAAAAAATATAATTGATAATACCAGCTGCATAAAACTCTCCACAAGTTAAATATATACAAGAGAGGCTGTATTTTTCATGCACGTTATCCAGTGAACACTACTTCTTCCCCAAGTAATATATATGAAATATGCAATTTAATGCATCTATGCCAGCTTCTTGTGACTTTACATTCTTTAAAAAATATGTGTTTTTCTGTGTTTTTTTCTTCTTTTTGCTGATGTAGGCAAGGTGCCTGTGGCTGTACAGAAAGATCTGTGTCTCTTGAGTCACTGCCTTGATGTGGCAGTTCAGGGCTTACCTTGACTTCGTTGCATCTTCAAAACAAGGATTGAGCTCTTCAGGACTGTTACCTTAGGACTTGAGTCCTTGATACTACAATTATGCAGTTGAATAATTTTATGAATATGACTTGTCTCATTAGATGCCTGGATAACTGCAGATTTTAAGTCTTATGAAGGAAAAACTAAACCTTACTTTGAATACACTCTTAGTTTTCACTTTTAAAACAATGCTTTCCAATATCAACTCTCTGGCCACTTCAGATCAAGAAAAATAATGAGAGAAAATGCAGTTACATTTTTAGGATATTGAAATGTCTTGGACAGATTATATACCTTGTAGAAAAGTGAAAGAGCAGATCTTTTTTGAAAGACATCAAGACAGAAATGAAAAACTTGTTCTGTGCACTGAATAGAGCAGAGTAATGCATTTCCTAGTTTATAATGAAATTTGAGCCGTGTACACCATTATTTTTAAGTAAGTCAAGCCCAATCTAATGTGGCCAGAAGGCATGCTCTCTGGCTAGTTTCCAGTCAGGCTTCCCAGTTTTAGTACAGACTTGCCAATAGATATGATTGAAGCAACTGCCCTGATACAGGAACTGTTTGTCCAGACTAGCTGGGAGGTTTTCCTCCTTGAAAAATGGCAGCCTGATGGTTCCTTTAAAATGCGTGGTGCAGAGGAGATTCTGCAGCCCAACTGAAAATGAGAGAAGCATATTTCTCATTTCTGTGTTCTTTTCCTGGCTTCTTCCTTGTTCTGTAGTGGGTCTAATCCATTGGTGTAAAATGAAGGATTCACATTGATTTCAGTGTTGTTTGGCTTACATCCCATATATCCTCATTCCATTTTGCCTTCCATGAGTGTAGTACTGATGTTTTGGCAATACTGATCTGTCCATGGAGTTAAGAAGCTGACAATAATCTCTACCAAGTTTCAGAAAACTCAAATGAAAGGTACTACAGAACCTGCAGAGTGTTATTTTTTTAATATTAATAATTAAGCCTTAATGAAAACACTGCTGGAGAGCTTTAAATGGCCCCTGTGAACATGGTATTTTGAGTTATAATGAAATTATTACAATTGTATGTTTCAGTAAATTTTATCTACCCTTGTTTCTTTAGAAGAAGACCTACCAGTGCATCAAATGTCAGATGGTTTTCTACAATGAGTGGGATATCCAAGTTCATGTTGCAAACCACATGATTGGTAAGTGAAGCACTAAAACTTTTCGAAGACAAATAGCCATTTTTCTTACTCATTATCACCATTGTCTCTAAAATTAAACAGAGTTAAGGAGAAATTAATTGTGGGTCCATCAATGATTAACCTAGGCATGATTGATTTTTTTATTCATATTATTAGACTTGATAAAGCATTAGCATATTTTATTTTCTGCAAGGGCTAGTTTAGACTTCTGCAGAGAATTATATATCCACTGCCAGTCAAAACACAGGTGATTAGCAAATTAAACTTCTAATCATTTTTGCATTATTGAAAACAAACTAACAGGAATGGTTAATGAACTGGATGTTAGCTTTCCGTAGAGTTTTAGACAGGTTTTAATTTCAGAAGTTATTATGGTAATGACACTACTGTGTACTTCTCAAGCACCTCAGTACCAAAATCAAAACTGGTGAGTTTTTGTCATTAGGAAACATAAATAATTCAAATAGCCATAAAATAGTATTGTTTGTTATGTTTGAGCAGTCTGGGAAAAAATCCTGAGTGTATCTCTATACAATTAAATACTATAAATTATTTGAAAAAGTAAGGAATTGTAGTATACAGTAATGGAATCCACTCTTTAAGGTACAGGCATTTACAAAAACGTCTTTTAGGATTCCTGAATCCTGATGTTTACAAAGCTGTTGCAGTTGTAAATTGGAATAAAACAAAAGATGCTTTTTCTTTGATATTCATATTTTCCTATTATTTGCTGATTCCCCTAGGTTTACCCATAATGTTTTCAATTTGGTAACCACTCAGTAATAGCACTAAGAGTTCTATCAGCCAATTAAATTTATCAAGCACATCATTTGCTCACTAATAAGATAACATTGCCAGGATTGTCTCCTGGTTTTTTTAGTCTCTTTTCCAAATTTCACTGTTCAAAACAGAGATGGATACCACTGATTTTTTACTCCTGCTTCCCTTACACTGGTTTTCTTGCTAAAATAGCAGAAAATCTTGCAAAGCAGAGACCAAGCAATATGATATAGAAGCTAGTAATTACATGTCCAACAGAAAAGAATTTGCTTGATTTTTCCACTTTCCAATTTGTTGGTAATTATTTTTTTTTCTTTCGAAGTAACATGCAGATTTCTTCCATGAACACTTAGCAATTTGGCTGCACTGTAAAAGAAAGTTGTCTGCCGAAACTTAATGGCCCATTTATGTGGGTACTTTATTTAAGTTGTTATACATTTAGAGCATAAACACTTCATATATTTTTCATAAAAATGAATAAATGGAAATGACAAACTGGTTTTATAAAGGAGCCAAGCAATTTACCTGTTAGGTTAAGCCTTAGTTTTGATATCTTGTGTTTTTGGGTAAGTGATAATTTGAACTGCTTCAGAGTAATCAATCTATCAGTAATGGATTTAAAAGTAGGGTACTACTAACAAGAGAACTCACCATTTCTGCTGTTTTATTTGAGTCCAGTGTTTGAAGCGTTCTTAATTGTAGCATATAGTGATGCTGAAACATGATGGGGAATATGGACACTGTTTGTAAGGGATGATGCTGGAATTGATGATGTGTTTGCTTGCTACCCACGCCCCAGGTGCCTCACATTTTCAGAATAGGAGCTCACTTATTTCATCAAATACTCAGATTTATTTTCGCCCTCTATTTTCTGGATGAGTTTTATTAAAGAGTCAGAATGGGAGGAGCACAATGGGGAGAGAGTCAGTAAAGCAGGACAAATCCATTTAGCTGGCTTCAGCCTGCAGATCTGAAAAGATGTATTTTCTTAAACGCAGCTATTAACTGCCTCTGTTTAATTTCTAAAAGCTGGATGAGGTTGAATGAGAAAGAGAATCTTTTTAAAAATATTTAATTGTTTTGTCTGTGTTCTATCTAATCATGCGTGATATTACTTCATGACATAACCATAGTGACACAGATTTAAACGTGCTTAATATAAAATCTTCCCAGTGAAATAAAGGAGCTTGCAAAACATGCAGGGAGATTTGCCGGTCATGCGTGTGGTAATCTGTGTTCAGTGGAAGATTTTTATCTGCACTGCCAGACTTAACAGTGCAGCTCCTAATGATGTAGCCTCGATTAAGCAAATGCGAGGGGATTTTGTGTTGGGGTGGACTGAAAGGAATATCAGCGTTCTGGAGAGTTTTGAATGTGACCTCGGAATCGAAGCGCAAGGAAAAATAATTTCTGATCTCCAATTCTGTTAGTCTTCTCACCACTAATTGGATTTTTCCTTAGTTATCTTTCTAATTTCACTCTCTCCCCTCCCCTTTAATTTATATCATTGTTCACAGGCCTTTTTCCAAAACCACGTTCTGTCTAGAGAGAAAGGTTCAAGGGGTCACATCAAGCTGTTTTAAACCAGCCTTAGTTTATGTACATCTGTAGGTAATCTTTTAGTATTTATACATAATACAGAAAACATGCACACAAACACATTCATGTGAATATATGTAATATATACCTGTAGTTATCTACATGCATATCAATATGTGGATTGAGAAATATATTAGTTGAAATACTGAATATTGACTTGTTGACATAGCACATAAACAAAAAAAAAAAGTAGTTTCCTGAAGACATTGGTCCCTCCCTTTTTTACATGTATCTGATAAAATGTGTCTTCTTGACCTGATTTCCTAGTAGGTGATTGGCAGAACAGGATGTAGTGTCTTTGATTCTCTGGGAAAAGGAAAGTAAGGAAGCTTCAGGAAGACACAGAGAAAGAAAGGAGTTTATATGCAAGAGAGGGGCAAGGTAATCTGGCAAGGCAGGAGTTAAAAGTCAAACGGCCTGATAATCCCTATATCAGATGTAGGGGCTATAAATGCCTTTACAGACATCATTGCACAGCATCAGGAACTGTTATTTCCTCTCATGGTAAAATGTTCCCATTATCTGTGTTGTGGTTATTGATGGACGTAGTGTCTTCTTACCTGAAGGACTCCATAATCATAATTCAGAGAAAAGAGAAAAGGGGAGGCAGCTGGGACATGGGACAAATGTGAAAGTAGAAAGTCATCTACCAAACTCCACTCAGAAATGAGTGGGAACGACTGATAGAGATAATGCTCAGCCAGCCGAGGGAAACAGTTGCTGCTCACCATCATGGTGCAGTGTGAAAGCCTAGAAAAGTTGATGGTGTCCCATCTAATCACTGTGCCCCTTGAACATGATCCTGGGATGTAAACTGAGTTCATGTTGCTAACATCCACAGAGAGAAGTTGCATTATGGAAGGTCACTGAGGCAAAGCTATACTTATAAAACCCCAGTGTGAAACTTAGACTTTTAAATAAGGCAACTAGAATTACTTTGTTGGCTAAAATAGCTCCACTGAGGGTAGGTATTTTTAGGTTGTATGTATGTGTGTGTTTTTGTCTAATCAAATATAATCTCAACTAGACATTTAGCAGGGGAAGAGGGATTAGAGGCTATTTGAAAAGCCTCTTACTCTTCTTTGTTAGGAGAGTATATAGCATTTTTACAGATTTTATTATACATTTCAATCAAGTCAACAAGAGGGATTATGCCACCTAATGGAAAATAAAATCTGCCGATGACCCAGTGAAGTGTAACCTTAAGTATCTTTGACAACAATGCAATTTACATTATACAAGTTATGTAATAAAAAGATGTCATAGGTGCAGCTTTCCTTTAGCAACTACACATTTACTCCTTCTAGAACTTTCCATTTTAGAACTGTTCTGTAGCCTTTAATCAAGTCTTCCCAACATCTTCATGATGGGACGGGGCAGTAAGCCTTTTCCATTGAATGGATGAGGACAAAGAGGCATAGAAGTGGAATCCCTTGCTTGCATTAAGTGAGCTAAAGTTTGAGAGTTCTGACTGCCAGATCTGTCCACACATTTCGAGACACTGTGTTTCATCAAGCAATGCTCGTGTTTGCTTAAACTACACACTGAGTCAGGCTAGGCTACAGGATGCTGGCAGACAGAAAGCAAGGCAAAGTGTGGGGTTTTTTAAATATGCCCTGTGTTTTGGCATTATTTTGGACCTAGATGTAGGCATTTACTTTTGTTTGGATAACTGTAAGGATGATTGCCAAATGAAGACCTGTCTGTTGGTGTGTGTATTGAAATTTGTGGGTGAAACAGTTTCCAGCTTTTGAGTGGGAAACGAGGAAACATAAATCCAGATTTCATATGGGTTTAGAAAGTGTTGGCATAATTGGTATTTCTTCAGTTGTCTTCTTTCTTCTACTTTTTTATCTGGGTGGAATACAAAGCACTTTTAAAGCAGCTTTCTTTGACAAAATTCTATTTCTGGGTACACAGCATCTGTGGAAAAGAGGCTTTCTGGCATTCTTTTGTTTTCATCACATAGTTTACAGTTGGCATTTGACCTGAGAGAGTAGGAAAAGAGTCTGCCATTGTTTGTGTTCTGTTTGATGCACTCCACTGCTCCTCCTATTATTTTCGCTGTTATTTTAAGCAGACATACTAAACATTGTTCCGTCTTCAACTGATTCCTTTACATCTGTAGTATCTGATGCAGTTCGGCGTAAATAGACTAAACAGTTGCTGTAGCAGTTGCCTAGGATTTTGCACACATGCATATACAGTGTGGCTCAGAATTGGGGGAGTTCAGAAAAGGAATTACTCCACATAAAATTATGGGGCTCAACAGCAGTAGTGTGAATTTGTAAGTGCTCTGAATAAAGTGCCGTTAGGCATGAGATAATGTAAAGAGATGACATTGCCAAGAACTATTTATGAAGAGCTTAATTTTTTTCACTCTGATAATTCTTGACCAATAATTACCAGCTTCTAATTATCTATTTTAGTTAGAAAGAAATTTCTATCACTATGGAGGTTGGCATTGCAACTAGCGCATAAATCCCCAAAGAGGTAAATGTGTTCCAAACAGCCACAAACAACTGTCTCATGAAACATAGTGAGCAAATTGCGAGCCGCTGGCTGTGCACAACAGAGCAGCACATTTACCATTGAGGACTGATCAGGCTGACAAAGAGAATGATAAAAGGGGGAAACAGTCACAATCTTTGTAGTTTGCTGCTACTTCTGTTGATGAAGAAAGGAAGCCCCAGTGTCATAGCAAGAACCACTACCCCTCTGAAGAGTTGGGGAGCAAAGGCGAAGGATTCGGTACCTTTGTGAAACCCTACTTTTGACAGTTTCTAAATATGTCATTTCTAAGAAGTAAACAGACTTCTCTTCCTTTAACCTTTTCACTATCATGTATAAAACCCATTTTGTGAGGTCTGTTGTGGAGAGCTTGTCTTTGAGTGAAGGATGTTATGTTGCATTGAGCAGGGTAGCAGGTGTGAGCGGGAGGAGGAAGTGAAGGGAGTAGAAAAAAAGGTACTGAGCACTAAAGTTAGAAAGCAAATGGGAAAACAGGATGAAGCAATCCTGCATTTGACAAGAGGAATTCTAGTTTACACCAGTAAATAAATACTTCATCAAATCCCAAGTAACCAAATCTATGCTGAAACAATTGGAGTTTAAAAAGAAGGGTATATAGAAAATGAGATCTAACATTTTAACTTCTCTGCAAAGAAATTTTACAGCTGTGTTTTAAAATAACAAGTAGTGTGTAACCATTAGAAGATTTTAGTGCACACATGATACACATTTTACTGCAACTCATGATTTTTGATTTTTTCAGCGACAGTGATATTATATGTATATATGCTTGTGTGTTGTGTGGATGTGCATGTTTGCATTATGCATGTATTAACTGCATGCATAATAAACCTATAAAAGTAAATCATCTTATTTGCCTCACATTTGTGCAGCGTACATTATGGTACGTGTGGACAACATCACTGATGTCAAGACAAAGGAAAGACCTCAATCAGCTTTCTGGAAATCAGCCCAAGAAAATTCTTGTCTGGTTGTAATAGCATGTGGCATTCACACATTCTGTTATTTGTCTAATTCCTAAGGTCATTAAAACCCCATGATTTTCCTTTCACTTATGCAGAAAGCTGTGCTGGGCAACTAATACTTGTTGCACCATGTTGACCTCAAGTAATACATCTTGAGAATGTCAGTTTAATCGCTCTACAGTAAATCTGATATTGTAAAGTCCCTCTTAGCTGAGACTTAAAGAAAAAAAAATCCCAAGATATGGATCTACACACTAGAGGAGGAAGGAGGTGAAGACTTCCTTTTGTCGGTCTTTTTTCATTGGTTTTTTGAGTAGCAAAAAATGGGAATTGTCAATTTATAGTGAAGAGAGTGAACATAACCTCTTAGCATCAGGAAATCATTTGAATGCCTGAGAATCTCCTGTTTACAGGCAGAGATGACAAGAAGTTGTGTAAAAGTTAGAGGAAACTTGGTCACCTTGTCTGCAAAATGAGGAGATGTAATTGAACTACCCAGGAAAATCAACATTTGGAGTTAAATCCGAGAAAACGTAGGTTTATTTCATGAGGAGCTGGGTTACAAAATAGGCAAAATCTGGGCTGTTTAATACTAACAGGAAGCTACTCTCCTGTGGGCAATGCTGGCTTATTTGAAAAGCCCATAAAGGGTTTCTGCATGGACCATACAAAAGGGATACTTTCTCTTTAATAGCCATCTGTACAGGAGAGATGAGAAGTGGGCCAGGTCATCTCTCCTCAGCTGTCATGATATTAACGTAGGTAATGGAGCAAGCTCTGCGTTCTGCTGGGTGTTGTTTTTCATAGATGTTCATCGATTTACACAGATAATTCTATTTATTTCTTAGAGTTGGTCCAAGCAAACCAGGCAGAATAACAAACACCAAAGCATTTCAAATGACTTTATCTTTGTTGTTTTGTAATGTAACTTTTGTCTAAAAAATGGTGTCACACCTACTGTGCAGATGGCTGCATGATTTGTAAACCAGCCAAAACATTTAAACAAATGTGTGATCTGGGGATAGATTAAATAAAGGATAAAATGGAGTGTGGACCACAAATTCTAATAATCAGATGATTTTAAGTTGTGTGTGGTGTGGAGCGATGGTAGCGGCGATAGCAGGGAACGCTTGCCAATGACAGCAAGGTGCCTTACAGATCTCAGGATGGAGCCTGTGGCCTAGTAGGCCTCAGTTTGAGAGCTGCACATTTGCTGTACAGCTGGCAGCTCTGTATGGGGACATCAGATAAAACTTATGTAAAATGAAGTGTTATTGCTTAGTATGAAATTGTGCGGGGAGGGAATTTGCAGACAGTAACTGAAAACAGAATTCATGGTACCAATGAAGCAGACTGTAAATATGAAGAGGCTTTAATTATCTGCGCAATTTAACAAAAAATTCAGGATGTATTCGGAAGTGGCAAAGGCAGCTGTACACATGCTCCAGCAGCACTATTCATTGGGCTGCAGGTTCTGTGTGTCACCTATTCGGGCTATGGGTGCCCCATCCCTGCCACCCCCTGTCCTCAGGTGCTGGCTTTCCCCACCAAGCTGCTCTGCTTGGAGCAGGCGCTTCCTTTCAGGTGTTTGAAGCAGAAACAGCTCCTTGCTTTTTGAAACAGCTTTCAGGGAAGGCTCTCCAGGCTTTTANTAAGAAAATAGAATGCAGTTGTCGTATTATTAAATAATATTAGTAGTAATACTAATAGTAATAATAATAATGATAATACTAAAAGGAGCATCTGAAAAATGTCTACAATTCAGACTGGAGTTCACCCTGTAAGGAAATGAAGCAAAGCACACAGAAGCTTTAGATTTTTCCTGCAAAAGTGCCTGTGGCATGAATAGCACTTGATGAACAGGGCGCTCTGGAAAGGCACTGCCAGGCAGTATGAAAGTTGTTCCCTACCCTCCACCTGCTGTAAGATTCTCCTCCGAGCCATGGCAGTGATGCACTGTGCGTGTCAATACTTAGGCACCACAGGCTGAATTAATGGCAGGGTGTCAGCCTTCCTTTTGTTCTTTGCTGACCATTTGCATTGCGGGCTTTCTCAGGAGCCGTAGCACATTCCTTCGGCCGCATTTGGCTGTCAGCACCGAGGGCAGCCTCTCCATCGCCTTTCCAAAGCACCCCTGTTCCGAGCAGGGAAGCCTCCGATTCTATAGGGGAGGCTTCTCCCCGCGATGTAAAGGCGGGAAGCGCAACAAAAGAAGCCAATATGGAGAGTGGGTGTCAAACTCGAGCTGCTCATATTGTTGCATTTGGTGAGCTGACGGGGTTTCGTAGGTCACCTTTAGAATTATGCCTATGACAGCAGTAGCTACCTGCCAAGATTGCAAGGTATCTCACAGCTCTCAGGATGGAGCCTGTGGCCTGGTAGGCCGCCGTTGGAGGGGCACACATTTGCTGTACAGCTGGCAGCACTGTATGGGGCAGCAGTGTGGGCTGTTAGGGAGCTGGAAAGGAGACAAGCATGAAATTTCCTCTAACCCCAACTCTGTTTTTCTGTACTGTTGGCTGCTTCTCAGTTCCTTGACAAAAAAACCAATCAGGCACCCTTTAATCCGCCTGTGATTACCAGTGGTATAAAAAGAGAAGCATAATGAGGAAAAATGCCTCGTTTTGTTGCCTTCAAAAGCCAACAAATTGGAGTTAACTTGACAGGAAGTGGCTTAATAATTAGATTATTTATTTATTCCTGACACATATCCCCCTGTTACTAGTCTCAGGAGATCCTGTAGATGGTACGATTTTCAAGCTGCCATTACTTCGCTGTCTTCTGTGAACAAAGAAGCTACTGTCTATCAGTCAATTAAATGCACTCTTTAAGCAGAGGCTGAGAAGTCCTCAATGGATAGAGCCCTGGGACATTGTGGCTGATGATTCCTTTCTCTGTACTGTACATCACACTCTCAACTACAGTCCCCACAGAGATGGAATAAAGTCATGCATTAAAATATCACTTGTTGATTTGTTTGCTAATGAAGAGCCATTGAAATGTTTGTGTGTTTCTGTGGCAAAATTGTTGATAAAAGGACTACTTGCTTGCATATCTTACTTCATCTTCAGTAAGCGCTTATTTAAGACTTACTAAAATTAAAGTCAACAAATTAAGGAAAAAACAGAGAGATGGATAATATTGGTTTACTTGCAATTCACATCAATGTAAATAACAGTGAGGACAGCAAGAAGAGAGAAAGGGGAATAATAGTGCTTCAACCATGTCTGTTATAATTTTCTTCGTTTCTAACAATAAGGATCCCTGATTTTTTTTTTTTCTAGTGCAGTAGTGAGCACCTATTTCAAATAATAAAAAT
>VWZT01002508.1:201333-213289 GCA_013397055.1 Pachycephala philippinensis | reverse complement strand
TTGGGAGTTTTTAAATGAAAAATATGATTTTTTTTTGCATTTGTTTCTGGATTTTAAATATGCCAAGTTAGCAAAAGCTTCCATTACTTAGAGATTATCTGTGTGCAGCAAGTTAGCCTCTTAGCTGAGAAAAGTACAACCATGCCAAGATAGTTACTAATGCTGGTTAAGGGTGCATGCTTAATGCGAAATCACCAAAGTTATTTGAAGCTAGGGCTTAATAATACTCTCTCTCACCCTCCCCACCCACCCCCCTCTACCCACCAGGCTTCTTAATGGGATTTCATAATCTCTTCCCTTCCACCGCTCTTCTTCCACCCACCAAGACCCCAGGTCAACAAAGTGGACTGGTGTAGACCACATTTTATTCTGGGCTGGAGAGAGGGAATGTGTTTTTTGGTTGGTTTTTTTTACAGAAGTTGATATATATATGCATATCTGTCTTCACAGTGAAAATCATTAATTGGCAACATCCATCTAAAGTGGATGCAGGATTTATGCTGCTCATCCTAAAGAGCTATATTTGCTCTGAAGAGGTACAGATAGTGCTGTAGCAGTTCTCCAGTGGACTATCTCTGTTCTAAATTTAGCATTTGTATTACCATTTGCACCTACATATAGAGCCTATAAGTGCTATTATACACACACACACATATACATGTATATGTATACATATATATATATATTTTGTATATAGAAAGTCACTGCTTCTAGGATTATTGTTTTCAATGAACTTAACAACAAGCTATAGGGAATTAATTCAAACCAGCTTCAAATTGGAGTGTTTCTTATTCCTATCCTGTTATTCCAACTCATTTTATTAGAAAAAGCTTAGATACTCAGAGGTGTTCTGTAATAGAAAATGAATTTGAAACCCATTCATTAATTGGTGATTAATACATTTCAGGATTAGTTTAAGCAAGGCCCTACCTCCTGCCCAGTCAAGTATGTTCTGGTTAATATCCAATTATCTGCACCTTCGTACTTATTATGTCTTAATATTTCGGATATGATAACCAGAAACTTGAGAGTAATGCTAATGAGGAGCATAGAACAGGAATTAACCGGTGACACTCTCGATGATCCTTATTGAGGAAAGTAACTCCTTCAATCTCCTCAGCACAGTGGCCAAGATACCACCTCACTTTCCATGAGCACTGCTTTCAATTCAGCCATTATGGGAGCTTAGAATTATATTTGTGTAAAAATCCTTCTTTTTGTATGCCTCATAGACCATCTATGCTCAAAAGATACTCTGCACATCCTTTTTCACATGTAGAGCTACTTTCTTTAAGTCAAGCCAGTAGAAAATCAACAGTAAAGTAAAATGGTGATACTTACTTTAAAGAAAAGCTGTTTGGCAGTTGAATGCACCCTCTTCTATACATGGGTATATGCATGTGCATCTGTAAGCTGAACTAGCTATCATATCCTTCAGCTTGTAAGACAGGTGCTTCAGCAACCAGCAGACCAGATATACATGTCTGTGAAACACAAAAATTAAAAACCCCTAATTCATAAATGTGAAACGTAAATATTGCCAAATTGAAATTTTTCGTGCACAAAATTGTCAGGCCCTTAGCATTCAATCTCGGGATTCTAGAGTGTGAAGGAATTATTATATACCCACCTAGAGAAACATGCAAATAAAACCATTGCGCCAATGTGTCAGTGGGGCAGAAACAAGTAATTCTTTCATGTGGCCTTAAACTAACGTAGCTATAGAGGTAATTTCAACGTATAGAAAGAAAGGAAGAAGAAACGACCCTTTTCATAAATTTTCTTTTCTGTAACTAAGCTGCTGTTTGAATACGTTGTGCAACTCAGGGCATTATGAGATGCCCCAGAGGAAATGAAGCAGTGGGCAGAGTGAAGGAGACCTGCTCAAAGGTGTGAAGCTACATAACACATTATTTTTATTACATGAATATAATCTGATATATATGGTACTCATCCAAGAGACTTTATAGAATATGCTATTCACGGTGTGTTGGACAAAGCTTAGTTCAAAACACTGCCTCATTCACTGTGTTTATGATGAAAAGTACCAGCTTCATGTTTAGATTAGACTGAATGATAAAAGGAATAGTATAATTGTATAATCAAAAGCAATCATAAAGCACAAGTACAGTGGCCAGCGTTAAGGCTATGCCTGTAACATCCTGTTTTGGCTTTCTTTTTCCAGTGCCTAGCCACACAATTCAAATTTTCTCACACAGCACTTTATTAGAGTGTTGAAGTTCAGGACCTCAGCAGTATATTCTTAATATCTAGCTGTTTGGCTAGACACCCTTTTTCCCTACCCTCTCAGAGGCAATCTTCACAATGAACCCACTGTGCTTCTGGCTTCATTTCTTTTCATTGCACACCTATGTGAGTGCCAAGACATTAGATAACTGTGTAAAAAAATCCTCCACCCCCCAAGTCCCCCAGATGAGACTCCTGCAGAGCACTGTGTAATTTATTGAACAGCTTGGGAGATGTTGATGTTTACTACCTCGTTCAATGAGACATTCAGAGGCAATGCAGCCTTCCATTTCCTTCAAAGTTTGGTTAAAAAGCCTAACCCAAATATCACTTAGTACAAAGTGTGATTTGCAAACTGTCATAACATGATCAAATCAAAACCAATTTTCACCAGAGCAGTTAAATACTCATCTCTTCAGATGAGTGACATTTCCCTGCCAAATTTGAACTTTTAACCCACACTGCTCCTTGTGTGCTGTTACTCTTCAAGTCAGGCTTAACAGGAATGGTATTCTTAAAATCCTTTGATAAAAATATTGCTGAGCTTGAAAAAAAGAAGACTAAAATGAAAACAATAGGAATATAAAAAGAAATAAGTGAAAAATGAAATAAATAGGCTTGGGCAGAGACCTAGTCTGGAAAACTTAATCTTAGGGATACTTCTTAATAATGGAAAAATTCTCTACTTTTACCTGCTGCTGCATTTGCACTAGTGATGGAGTATGCCTAGCAGTACAGTCCGGAATTGTACCGCCAGGAAAAATCCTTCATGGTGGTGCATGGGAATAAATTAGGTGACAGAAAATAGGACTCTAATTTCTATGATATGTCACCTAGGTTATCGTATTTTACATCAACTGCCGCTTTTGTGCTGCATGTGCATCTCTTTCAACCCTTGTGATGGGTCCTCCAGGCCAGTCTTTTTGTGGGCTGGTAATTTTCTTTGTCTCCTTCAAGCTAAAGCTTCAGTAGGAGAAGGTTTCTTCTCTGACAAGAGAAACACTCTCAACACAGTTCAGCTGCCCTTTTTTTCTTAAATGTATCCTTCTCATTTATCTCCTTAAAAAGCAGATTTGGAAGGCTCTTTGACTCTAAATTTTTCTATGCCATTATGTCCCACAAATGCAGTTAACTTTTTCATAGCATTACATGGTCCCTTTCTCTTCTTTTGCTTTATGGCATTCTCCTTTCCTGTTTGGAGGGGAATTCCTTTTTTTTTTTCCAAGTCCTGTTTTCACATCTTTTCTTGACAGGCTACAAAGACAATTTTCATTTCAGAATGTTGAAACAGAGTTGGAATGGGTGCAAGTTTGTGGTGGTTCCAGCATTCCCAGTGACTTCTTCACTAGCCTAGAACATGTCATTGAAATGTGAAATGGAGACAGTACTTAGCCACAGAGATTTTTTTCAAGACAAATTAGTTAATGTATATTCAGAAGGAAAAGTACTGTAATGCTGTAAATAGCAAGCTATTAAATAATTTGTGTTTTTCATTATCTCTTGGCTAATGGGGAATTCTGCTGCTTGCCTTAGAGCTCCCAAATTTGGTTCATATTTCCTATCCATTTCAGAATGCAATTTAAAGAAAAATTGTTCCTCCTCTTTTACTGTATCAGCACTCTGCACAGATGCTGTCCAGCTCATATCTATTCTTGACATCACCTGAAATTGTTCTTCATTTTTTCCCCAGTCAGAACCAGTTAACAGGAAGAGAGTTAATAGAAATGGTGATGGCTTCCATGAGTCAGTAACATTGTCTTTCTCCTCTTCAGAATTTTTCCTTTGTCACTGCAATTCTGAAAGTTGCTTTGAAGTCTGTCTACTCTGCAGGTCCTGTACCCTGCACAAATCTCTTTCTCAATTCCTATATATATTCTCCTATCACATAAAAATATTTCTCTTCTCCCTTACCTAAACCAGTTGAATTTCTTTGTCTTTCTTGGCTGTCGTTAATTTGCAACCAGTTATAGCTGTGCTTTTGTAACGAGTTTGAGGGTTCACACTATAAAACGTATTGTCAGTCTTTAGCGTCAATCTCTTATTGTGGCGTTCAGCTAAGTCTTGTAAAAATGACACACTTGTGCACCTTCAGGAGAGTTTTAATTTTTCAGTATTCTCTGCTGAAATTACTTTTTTTTTAATCTATAGTTGTGATTCAGTACCAGCTATAGCTGGCACCACAGATCTTGTAGCTTTAAATAGTGTGCCTTAATATTGCCCCCTTTGTATGCTGTATTATAATGAAGCAACATCACTAAATTGCAGTGAAGGGTGATTGTTGCACGGGGATGACTACTACACCTTGGGGTCTATTTGCACCAGATTATTTCTTTATTGTTGTTATTACAACCCATCTTCTTTACTCTCTTGATACCAAACTTGCGTTTGGACATCCATGTAGCACAGGGGATCTTTGAAAACATTTTGGACATCAATTTGTCTCTTAGGTACACGCCAATGACTGTTCAATTCCAGGCTCTGGTATCCTGTGTGGCTTTGCAATACTTTAGTGATGCCAGCTTGGTCTGTTCACATGACTTGCAGTGTTCTTCATGATTTTCTCTTAAAAAAAATTAGTTTGTTGCTGATAGAAGTGACAGACATTTCTTGCCAACCATTTTCAGACAGGAGCAATACTAGATTTATAACAAGTGGAACATGCTTTTTACCTTCCTGCTATTCCCTATACATTTTACAATACAGAAGAGTGTAAGAATGATTTTGCTTGAGCTGTTCCCTTTCCTTTTGGCACTGTGTTCACATTCAAAGAAAGAATTACAGCGGTGGTGTCAGTTTATCATCCAGTGCCATGATGACGAGTAACCTTCTGCAAAATTCATTTCATCCAAGTAAGAAAAAATATTATTATTGTGAAGATACAAATATTTTAATAAAGATGCTTTCTTTTAAAAAATCTTTCCAACCTACAGTGACAATGTCTTAATAATGGTTTCAGCAAGGTAAGAGTGGAGATTTCTGCCTTAGTGGTACAAGAAGGAGGCTTCATCCATGCAGGCAAGTTTTAACTGATTTGTCAGATGATAAAGTGTAGGATAATCGTTTATTTTATATGTGTGGAGGTGAAGAAATTGTCCTGTGTTCTACAGCAACAGGGCAGCTCAGGAGACCACAGCTGACACACTTACTGGAGGTACAAAGAACCGCTGTCCACTCCCACGTTCCCTCACTGCCTGATCACTTTTGATACACGGGGTAGCAAGGTTCCTCTCACCCCTGCCACTGCAGCTTGGGGATTCAACATCCCCTACTGGTGCTATCCTAAGGGGTGGATGTAGAATCTACAGCTCTTTGCATGGCTTGCACAGGACTGGGTGTGTTGGCCTGTGGCTCTGCTATCTGCATTCTTTGGTGCTGTCCTTTCCAAGACTGTTTGACCAAAAAAAATGTCCCAAAGCATGAGTTTCACAAGGTCCACAAGCTCTCTTCTGTATCTGTGCCTGTCACACTCAGGAAAAGTTTTAAATGGGCTTGCATAGCACATCTGGAATCGTAGTGAAAAGGTCTGATCCTGAAAATGTGCAACTATGCATACGATTTTATTCACATGAATAAATGCCACAAGCTTCCTTTTATACAGGAATAAGGCTGTATATGTTCTCAAGTGTTTGTAAGATTGGAGCCTAAATTGCCATTCCGGGTGGTATTTTAACAACATGTTCTAAATGTGGAAAAAAATATGTGTCTTCTGTAATGAAGTCATCATCCCATTAAAACATCTTTTTTCCCCTCAGTGATACCAAACACGAATTTTGAGCTGTAATTTGGATTTTTTCCATCCTTATGAAGATAGCCCATTTTTTTTTCATTGCAAGGCAGCTTTTTAAGTTTCTTCTTTAGCTTAGTACTGTAGCTGGGTAGGATTCCCATTTAAATCAGGAATTAGAGCTGACACACCTTGAATTGAACTATCAATTCTTTTAAAACTGACGCCAGTTCCACACTGTTTGGTCATACAAACTTCCGATTATGGGCCAGAGAGCATTGATTTTTAGCTGTCATTTCTAGCATACACACTGTAGAACTGAAATTTAAACCTTAATCCACTCTATAATACAATTAATTTTTAATGTGCAGTAATACTAATTGAAATAGCCTGAATTTAGTAAGTCACCACAAGACATTTTCAAAAGCAGGAGTCTCCACTGAGAGCTGGAAGGACAGATAATCATTGTTACAGTGTTTACAGAATAAATGCACACTCTGCAGGCAATTCTATGCCAAGAGATTTTTTCCTTGTTAGTTTATATTAATATATTTGATTGTGGATTTAAATCTTTTTTCAGTGATTCCTACTGAAATACATCTGTTGTTGTGAACCAAGTTATTTTGATTCTGTTTTAATGGAAATGTTTATTTTTATAGAACATTTTCAGTCTTACGTCTCTTTTTTTAACACGACTGTCACTGTATTATGTAATTATCAAATGCATTGTGATGTTCAGAGAAACTAATTCAATTTTCTACCTATAAAATGGTCAGCCATGCAGTTTCTATGTATGATAAACCAAAGCTGCATGTTCTCTACCTGACTCTTTTTTCCCTTACCTTTGCCTTTCATATAAGCAATATATCTTGTGGCATCCTGATTTCCCTGCATCACTTTTAATTTTCAGATGTGATCGTTTCAGATGTTTTAGTGGGAAGGATGTAGAGGGGATTTAACTGCAGAGGAACAGATCTTACGCAATTAACCAAGGAGGGATTTAATCATTTGTATAATAGCAAGATGCCATTGCTACATTCATCTGATAAGAAGGAGTACTTCTTAGAATGCTTCAGTTCTTCTGATGAATGGGCTTGTACAGTGTTCAAAGTGAGCACCAATGTTAAGTGAAAAAAAAATGTCATGTGCTTTATATCATCCTTTCATGGCTTTCACATTACAGTATTTAATAAGCCAATAGTGCTGTTAAATATTTAGCAAAAGTTCCCTCAAAACCTTGCCACATATTCAAATGGGATTTTGATACATTTTACAGCACATAAGTAAAAATTATGTTTTAGTTCTTGAAATGGTTGTAACGTGGCATATTTCCTAAAGGAAGTGGAGGACAACACGGCATAAATACATTCAGCAGATTTCACACCAACAGAACATCAGAACTGATTCCCATTTTTTGGATTAAGAGTTCAAACTGACTCCCATTTTGTCAGAAGAAAGCTGCACTAAGTTTATTTGCATGGTATTAAAACAGCATTATAACATTTAGTAAAAACCCTGTGACTCACAGGGTGGTGTTTTAAAGGCTCCTAAACAATACATCATTTTTAACAATTAATATTTTCTGAGTTGCGGGTGAGAGAAAAGCAGAGATCAAGTTGTTGCCCTCTTCTGAGGGTAATAGTTCATCACTAGGTAGCACTTTTAGGTTCTGTAGTATGCAAAATAGAGATTTAATAACATAGCTGCGGCATGATGTTGTTAATCAAACAATAATAAATCATTAGAAACCCTGTCTTCTTTGACAAACGTCTGCATGTTTCAGATCCTTGTTGTATGCTAATTAATCCTCAGTAAGTACTTGTATAATAATTAAATGTCTTGCACTTAAAGAACAGCCAAGCCTATTTATACTGTTTAAGGCAGCGTACCTCTTGTTATCTTTGGAAGGTGTGTGTGTTCCACATGTGTTGCAACGGGTATTCATCTGTTTCTTGGGATAACTCCCAGATATTTGCCCCTGTCCACGTGTAAGAGTAAGCCACGGAGGCTGGGCGAGCCTGTGTGGCTGTTAAATCAGTGTGTTTGCTGCTGCTGCTGCCTGGCTGCTCATGTTCCTGCCCCATGCGGAGGCAGCACAGCGCTTCTGCCGCTTGCACTGACAGGTAAGGGACAGCTTTGCAGGTGCTCAGCTGCCTGGATTGAGGCTCCCACTCCTCTCTTTCCCTGGGATATCGCCAGTCCTCCTGCTCATTACTTAGTCTGTGAGCTTTGTGCAAGTATTCGGGCCCACCGAAGAACTATATTTTCACATGTTCCTATAAAAAATAAAGGCTAGTAGTGGTGGGTATGAGACATATTTAGTGTGGCACATAGTTTAACTCTTGAAGGTGAAAAGCTGTATTCTTCTGCAACTGTTGTTGTCTGTTTGGATGAATATAAATATTTTTCCCAATTTTCAATTTGTATCGGCCGCTTTTTTTTTTTTTTTTTTTTTTAATACTGTAAAAAAATCACTCACTTTGGAAGAAATATCAGTGTAGCCTGTTTGAAAATTGTTTGGGTCTGCTTTAAAATGTTGGATTTTTCTTGGGAAATCATGTTCATATGCATGGCATATTTGTTTAAGTACTCAAAAAATTAGGGTGTTAATTGCATGCATGTGTGTGAATATATGGGCAGGCCTATATAGTTATATAGGGTAGACATACTTAATATGCATAGCTTGATGTATCTTGACCTCAGGTTACAAGAGTAGAAAATCCCATTTTCCAGCTTGTTTCAAATGTAGTAAAAATGCTGCTTCAGTTGCTTTATGCTACTCACATTGGGAAAGGTGCTTATACTGTGATAATTATCATCAAGGAATATTAATGCGTTCAGCATTTGTAACCCAAAAACTCATTATAGCTTAAGCTGTGCATCATCTGTGAAGAGAGAACTTTGCCAGAATTCGCTCTTCACAGGGGTTGCCTCCTGCTTGTGATGGAGTGGTCAGAGTATTGGAAGAGGTCACTCAGGCTATTTTTGAAAGCTCAAGTTTTGCAATTTTTGATTCACTACCTTCTGTCTAAGTAGCTTAGCATTCTTCCCCCACCCCCCAAAAAAATTTGCTATTTCTAATTGAGTGCCTGGTGAAGTGCATAAAGCTAAAAGATTGCATCTCATTATGCACAAGAGGCTAAAGGTGTAGACATAAATATTGCACATCAAGGTCACAGAGATTTCAGAGTCCATATTCCATCACCATACATGGGATTTGCAAGAGCACCACTGTCATTCATGCTAATGGGAACTAGTTGTTCTAATCCTGTGGTCTTTGATAAGAATCTGGTTTCTTACTCACGTAAAACTCTTTATACTTTTGGTAGCAACTTCCACTTCAGTATTTATGTATTCTGGGACCATGTTTTGTTTCCTTCATGCTATTTCACCATGAGAATAAGATTTATCATTTTTGCACCTCTCTTGTCTTCCAAGCTCCTAAACCCACAGTTTAACAGCCTTCACATTTCTAAAATATACTTGAGCAGTCTGTTCAAAGCATCAGAGCCCAATTCTTTCCTCACTCAATTTTCACACCAGTGTCCCCCAGTTGATTGAGCTGATTTACATTGATGTTGTTGTGAGGAGATTCAGTCCTTAGGCTTATCTTGTATTTTCATTAGTACATCTTGTTGTGAGAGTCTATATGTGCTTGTACATTACTCTACCCAAATGGTGGTAGAATGGTTACAGAATAAGATGTCTGAAGTATCTAAAAATAAATAATCTTCTGCAATAAAGAATTTTTTTTTTGTTGACTTGTAATTGAAATCTTCCTTCCAACTAAGCACTCTGCAGATGAATATCATGCTTCTACCCTTGGTAATGGAGACAGTAGCAGTGTCAAAATTGTATTGTTCAGTACTGTTGTTGCTGGAATTTTTAATATGGCTGGGTTTTATTATTTTTCCTTCCCAATGCTGATCCAATGCTTGTCGTTTCTCACTCTTAATATTGCCTTATGTTGCATGTTGTAGTTTGCTTTATGTTAGGCAGAGAAGGCTGGCTTTTGTGGACTGCTTTGTTTCTGAGGTCAGGATGTGAACCTGGCCTTGCTCCTGGGAGGACTAGAAAAATCTATTTCATAACTTTCTGCAGGCCTCAAAGAAGGCTAAGAAGAAAAAAAAACCAAAAAACCACACAAACCAAAAAATCCCACAAAACCCACAGGCTTAGTTTAGACCTGGTGAAGAGTTAGATTCATCGAGAGGAAAGCTTGCAGCTGATCAGCTTTTCTTGTCATAAAGAGTCCCTGCTGTCAGTGCACACTCCACTGATACAGCAAAGCTTTGGGGAGCCTTGTGAGTCTTTTCAACACCCACGTATTTGTCCAGAAATACCTGACTTGATAATATAGAAAGAATCTGCTGAAGTAAGAAATTTCTTGCCTATTAAATCACCAAAATGAAGGGCTCAAAAAGTAGGTAAACACAGTCCTCATGAGCTGAGTGTGCGTATTACAGGCTTGCCCGGTTCACTTATGGGGCATAACTTTGGTTTGTGCAGCAGAGTGCTAATGCCTTGTAATGAATGGCTGTCTTAAACCAAGGAGAGATTCTCAGCAGGTGACAACACGGTTGATGGGAAATAATATGGTACCATATCTGCTGTGTGAATGTAAACTTAATAATCGCTATGAATTTTGAGTAACCCTGCTTCTGTTCCAAAGAAACATTATGAAAAGATTGCTTCCAAATCCTTCTGATACTGTTCTTGAGATAGATGCCTTAGTCTTTACCTTGAGGCGCTGGAAATGAATGTATGCTCTTTGCAAGAGAGATAAGGATGTAAACTTTCAAAGGAGTAAATTGTATTTCCATGTTTAAGTTCACCATTTGCACTTCATGTGGTGAAAGCCAGATGTGAGGAATTACTTTTCAACATTATTTCTCCATCTTCTGTATCTCAGGACTTCTGAGTTATTATGCTAAAATGTTCTATTACATGTAATAAAGAAATGTTGGAAAACTGGAAATAGAGCAAGATTGCCTCCATCGATTTGGCTGCACTTGGATTGCTCTAGCTACATCTTAAATCACAAAGCAGATCATCTTTGTGCAACATAATGTTACTGAAAAAAACAAACAATCTGCATTTGCTGATGGCATGAAAAATGAAACCATTTTCCAGTTTTAACAGTTCCTCCCTTTAATCAAAAGGGAAAGTGCTGGGATTGTTCCTTATCCTGCATACACCAGCACAGTGAGCTACCAAGTAGGTGATTATGATGAAGTGTGAGCAAATACATATGAAAAAACAACTGAAATCAGAATTAGGGCCAGCATTTTTTTTTTTTTAATGTTAACATTCACTCCATGCTTATTTAATTTTTTTTTTCAATTTTGCATCTATTTGTTAAAAATCCTGTTAAAGTACTGTGAAATACAGGCAGTAAGTATAGATGCAGCATCTGCTTTTCAGCCAGACCCTGAAAATACTTCCATAATTTTTAAATTCGTCTGGATCCTATTTTATGCATAATGCTCTTTTTTTTTTTTGTAGTATTAAAAACCTTAAAACTATCTCAATTTTTTAAGCAATAAGCTCTTTATATTAAAAAAACCCCACAACAACATGCTTTTCTATGTGATTTATTTTATACAAATCCAAACGCTCAGAGATTTATTGTATGTGTAAATTCAAGACTGAGAAGATTAGATATTGTAGCATGATGTTCAAAGGAGAGCTATTGGAATGGTAGAATTCTTGGCTTGGCTCCCTCTTCAGATGTAATTGCTGCTTCATTAGGTCTTGGAAGAGCTTCCTATGGTTAAATTTAATCAAATGGTTTAGAATGGCAAGCTCGTATGCTCAAAATTCCAATACCATTCAGAATTTTTAACAAGATTTCCCTCAAACCTTTTTTAAACAAATATTGCTTAACACTAACTGTAGATTCTGAAGCAATTCATAGTAGCTCATCATAATGAATAAAGTCTGATTTAGAATAGTCTGCACAGGACTTGGATGCTAAAGGGGAGT
>VWZT01002508.1:193833-196333 GCA_013397055.1 Pachycephala philippinensis | reverse complement strand
CATACTGTTTGCTGAAGACTTTGGGAAAATTAATTCCAGAAAGGTAGCAGTGCCGATGGGCTTCTCCTGGTGCACCTTAAATTTGCTCACTAGATTTTTAAGATCAGTACTTATGGTAGGTGTTAAGGCTGCTTCAACAAGTTACAACAGTGAAATATTTTGCGTTGTGCACGCTAATCTCAGCAAAATAATGTTGTTTACAGTCTTAGGTAATGCATATTCCTTATAGATGTCAAAAGGAAAACATGTTCTGCCTAATTTTCAGGTGGTTTTTCACTGACAGTGTCCTATAACAGGTTGATCTGCAAATAGTAAATTTATGTTATGGTACTGAAAGAGATTAAAGGTTTATTTGGGCAAAGAATGCAATAGAGAATTCAGAAGATGCAAAAGCATTTTGCTTGGACATTGTGTTCCTTACTCTTTTCTTTCTCTCCTTCATGTTTTTTCCACTCTCGTTTGGCTAGGTTTACTGTCTCCACTTATCTCCACTTTTCCAAAAGTTAATCAGAGGGTAAAAAAAAAAAATAAATCAGTAACGTCCTGGTCTGTATCATTAACCCCTTTTTGCCCCACTAACTTACAGTAACAAATACATCCAGCAAGCAGCACAGCACAGCAGTGTTTCACGGGACCTAGTTCCTTTCCATCACTTTGTGTGGCTGGCCCACTGCATTCTCAGCTAGGTCATTAGTGCAGCAGAAATATAAAATACCTTGGCCCAAGATCCCGGGCCTTAAAGCTGCTGAAAACTTCAGTTTCTAAAACCACATGTGTGTGCGGGGGTTTAGCAGTGTAACTTGCAAGATCAAGGCCCAAAGTAGGAGAACCTCATGTGACAGCATTCACTGAGCAGAGAGTCACACTGCTGAGGTTAAACAAAAGGGCTTGTAACTGCATTATGAAACATCTCCTGTGAACTTACAAAGTGGAGTAAAGGCTAGTAGGGCACTGAATGCAAAAAAAAAAAACAAACAAAAACAAAAACAAAAAAAAACCCAACAAAATTTCAAAGAAACGTTTGGAATTTTTTTTTTTTTATTCTTAAAAAATACAATGTGAAGACAGAAAAAGGAGACCTGTTTAACTTATGGAAAAAAGTCTGAGTGGGGATTTAAGAGAGACGGATTATAGTCCTAAAAGGAAATAGGTTTGATGCCAGTCAGCTTTTTGAAGGAGCAAGTAATTTGAAAACAAAGGGTTTGTGACTGAGGCTGTGACTAGACTACAGCAGACAAACAGTTTAGGAGAGAATATTTTTTATAAAAAAGGGCGGATGGAGTATGGAGCTTTCTGCCAAAGTCAGCAGTGGAAATAAGCAGAGGGAGTTGGACACATTTTTGGAAAAGAAGGGAGTACTGGGGTACCGCCACAAGCTATGCTGTGGGAGCCAAGGTTAGGAAATGTAGTTCAATTTGTGTGTGTTCTGTTTATGGTAAAAATATGGAGCCTTCATAAGTTTTTCACTTGGCCTTTCATTTTTCCATATATTCAAGCATACTCTTGCTGCTGAGTATTAATAAAATATTTTTTTTAAATCTTGCTTCTTTTTAGACAGTAGTATGCAGCAGCATCTGTGAGAGCAAGGTAAAACATAATGTAGGTTTCAGTTGCTACTGTGTAGTATTCAGAAAAATTGTTAGCTGTATGACACTGATGGCTAGAATTAATTTTTTTTGTACATTAAGGTGTAACAGCTTGATAGTAAATGCCATCAAAACCCACTGTTGCAAGAATGCCAGCGTTGTTCTTCCTTCATTTTCACGTTAGGTTTAATTATTTGCTGGATTTTAATACTCGTTGGTCATTCTTAACATCATTGAATTAACACCAAACCCTATATTGGTAAAAAGCCTTATGGTGCCCCACTTTATTACAATAGTGCAATACAGATTAAAATTGCATCTGTTAAGATTACATTGTGTGTTTGGATTATGGGAGGCAGAAGCACAATAATCTCTGCTGAATATAACTATTGAAGCCAATAACCTGTAACCAATCACATAGTTCTTCTGTTGAAAAATGTGAGCTAGAAAGGATTACATCTTGGAAAAGATCATAAATCTGTCACCACTAATGTAATCTTTACAGGAGCTTTGTAACCAGTTAGTGACTAAAAGAGATCATTACTTCTTTTGCTATAATTACAATCATAACACATATTTGATATTTTATAACTTTCTTTGTTCAGCAGCAAATGCATTATAAAGTGTACAGCATTAATAAATAGAGGCATAATGAATGTGACTAATTGATTTTGGCAGTCAAAGACTGGCATACTTTTTATACAATAGGGAATCCATTCAAAGAAGCTTAACTGCTATTGAGTGTGAGCCTTCAATGTAATAATGGGACCTAATTTGGATTCTGTTGTATGAGGTGAGTAAAGCAGTACAAGTTAATACTATATACAGCAGTGTAGTTCAGCATGTAATATACACTTGCATGTAGTGATTCCTCCCTTTTCACTGCTATAAACCACTATATCCCAGCTCACACA
>VWZT01002508.1:131333-183833 GCA_013397055.1 Pachycephala philippinensis | reverse complement strand
AGAGTAAGCTCCACAGTAGAGAGAACTTGGTATTGAAGTACTGGTAAAACACAAGCCATCAGTAATCATGTGGTGGCTGGCACTGACTTCTGCTTCAACTAGACAGAAACAAGAGTTAGCAAGTGAATAGTTGTTCCCTTTACACACTACCTGGCCATAAAGAATGCATCAGGCACTAAGCCTAACAGAGTGCAGGCCCTGAGCAGCATTATCACAGGTCCCCAATAAGCTTGGTGCTTGTAGATTTTGTGATAGAATCCAACAGTCTTTAGCCATTTTTCACAAATTGCTTTGCTGGTACCACAAATACTGTGAAAAGCTTGAGCAATGCAACATTTCATGTCAAACCCACCTCTTTCTTCCATTGCTCCGGCCATTCCACAGCACACAAGGAACTGCCAATAGCTCTCCGCTCTACACCCATAAATAACAGAAATTGCCATATTTTTATAAATTTGGAATTAACATGAGCTGTTATGTAGCAGTTTCCCCAAAAGTGACTTTTAGTCCACCTGAATCTCCTGTTTAATGGCCCTATAACTTGCCTAAAATGTTTCCAGGGCTGTCTTCAAGAAACTAGGTAGCATGAGGAAATCCCTCACCACTGAAATGGGATTAAGAGCAAAGTGGGTTAAACAACAGAGTACTGACACAGGTTCATTTAGTTACCATCACAAGATCTGGCCACAAATATATTGTGCATTACTCTACCATGAGTTATCATGGCTCTGACCCCTCTCGGGAGATCCCCATGCCACCACTGTATTAACGACTGCATCTGCTTCAGAATAACCTTATTAGCTTGCCACAGCTGAGCCAGTAATCTCATAGGATTTTTGTCCTGGTCCCTTGTGGGGTGTGATTCTCTTCTCCTTGAATCCAGTTTGATGCCCAAAATTTAATAAGTTTTCCTGGACCCTCTGCTCTCCCTCCCCCTCCCCTTTTATCATCTGCTGTAGGGACCATGAAATCCCCAGTAACCTCCCCAAATGCCATCAATAACTCCTGAAATGCCATGATGTTTGGTGCTTCCTTAGACAAAAAGCTATGTTAATTAGGTAGGAGGAATTTTTTGTCCCTCTTTTTAATCCAGATTTTTGCCTACGGATCTTGTACCAAGCACCTCCAGTAACCAGTGCGAAGCTACAGAACCTTTACACGTACCTTTATCTATGTAAATGTTGCCCTCCAGTCTGAAACCTTTAAGTGGCAACTGAAATCTATCATGGTGTTCTCATAACATGTGAGCAGCTCTGTGTGATGGGGAGGGGGAGTGTGGGTTTCTGTGTGTATGTGTGTGTGTGTGTGTATGTGTGTGTGTGTGTCTCTCTCTCTCTCCTTCCCATCTGACTGAACCCTCAGACTGCTATTCCTTCTAATCTGCATCACTTGATCGAGAGGCACAAACGATACTGAACACAGCAAGGTGTCTATATAATCATTAACTCTTTCGCCCTCTGGATAGGACAAATGATATACAAGCCTAAACTCGCCAGGGATCTTCTTTGGAACTGTGTCCTGGGGGAATCTTCTCCTATGAGTTAATGGAGTATTCCTAAATGGGCTGACTGCTTTCCTTCTGTGTGCCAGTTCTTTCCCAACTTTCCTTTCACAACCTCTGGCATCAAAAGCAAAGATACTGCATTCATAGCATGTGCTTTTTTTCAAGATCCATGCATGGAATAGTAAAGCTATTAGCAAACCCTTTGAATAGAAAAATCTGCTGTAACATGATCTGCAGTAGGCAAACATTTAACCACAACAGTGTTTAGATTATCCTTGCCAGGACAGAATAAACGCCTTTTAATTTTCTCTTGAACAATCCTTGACTTCTTTCTCTTTCCCTCTCTCTCTCTTTTGTTTTATTTTTACTGTGTTGGCCTATTTCTGGTAGATTCCCCCACAACATTGTGGGTTACACTTGTTTTGACTGCGCAGCTGCCTTCCCATCTGAACTGACTTTTGCTTGCTTGACTTCCAGCCTGTAATGTTTGCAGTTTTTGAGGCTGATATTAGGAGGAGAATCTGACAAGTCCGTGGGTAAAATGGAAAGGGCACCTGGTGGGGAGTTTGGAGCTGTTCCTAGCCTACTACCTGCTTTGTTACCTTGGATGAGTTACGGTACCCTGGTGGTTACAGTTCCCTCTCTGTAAAATGATTACTGTGATATTTAAATTCTGGTTGTAAGGAGCTTTGAGATGCGCAGCTGTAAACACTGTCTAAATGCTGTTAAAATTGAACTGGCCTCCTTGGCTCACTGACTAGCCTAAGCTGTTTAGACCAAGGCTATCCAGCTATTACAGCACGTCATTGTGTCCCATCACCCTGAAGAGTGTTCCCCATCATTCCAGGGCTACTGTCCCAGGAGCACCAAGGGAAACACTTGAAGAGTGTCTATAGGAAGTGGTGCTGCTGCCCTGCCATCACCACTTCACTTATGTCCCTTTTTTGTTCCCTTTTCTGTCTCAGAGTCCTGTTTGGCAGGTTTGGCATGGAATTCATCTTACCAGCTCTCTGTGACAGGATATCTTCCTTTGCTACAGCTGTCAGGTGTACATTTAATAAGGATGGGAGAATCCCTAAGTGTCATCTTGACACTCATAAACTGTGTTTGAGCTAAGACACTGTGTATTCTGTTTGGTTCTGGAGAAAAGTGTTTTGGCAACCAAGCAGGAAAACAGCACAATGAATGAAATACATTTATTTCCTGTTAATAATCATGAAATATGCCTTCTTTTCCTATCACTGGAATGCTTCCCGTCCTCAATAATATTCCTTCTCTCTCTTTTCTCTATGTACACTGTCTGTCTCTTGCTCTTTTTTGGTTTTTCTTGACCACTTTACCCAGAATTTATGTATTGCTTCCTTGCTTTGTGTTTGCTTGCTTGCTTGCTTTTTCTCACTGGTACAGATGCAGGGTTTCCAGGTATTGCTTTAGCTTGTTTTCCAATTCTTCTTTCCCTGTTATTTCTTTTGTATTGTTTCAGAGCTTTCCCTTTTTTGTTTCTCATTATTCTTCCTTTTCTCATCAATTTTATCTGCCAGTTTTTTTCCCTCTTTGCATATTTTCTCCTCTGGTGATCCCATCTTCTTTCCCCAGAATAACCAACCTCTTCCTTTTATTTTTGTCTACCTTTCATTCTCTTGATTACTCTTTCCAAAGGTTGATGAATCTAGCTTGCTCTTGAAATATTTAAATATTTAATAACAGGATGACAGCTATTCCCAAGACACTTGTGTCAGCGGACAGACAAGAACCCCCTACCCTTCCAGTCTCCCAGCAGGCCTTTTATGCACTAACATATACCCGGGAAACAGGATTGCTGAGGGGAAGGAAAGGTTGCAGTTGAAATTAAGTCCCCTTGAGCCATCTCTAATTCCTAGTCGGCTGAATGAAAATATTCAGACATGTAATTCCTTCAGCGCCTTTGTTGCAGGTGATAGTGGAGGCTCTTCCTTTGTGCCTAAGTGCTTTTTTTCTCTTCATGACTGATCTGGCCCAGTTACTAGCACACATGAGAGAGAGCTGAGGTTATTCTGTGCTTTGTTCCCTTGAGCTCTTTGACCTCACATAGTAATGGTCATAGCAGGGACATCACTAAAAGTGACCTCCCCAGCCTCTGCCTGACAAGACCCCCAGATTTTCTCCTAGGGAGTAACTGGCCCTCTTTCCGTGCTACACACCTTCCTCCTGTAAACTTTGGATTGAGCATTGGCATCTTTCTTTAACAATCCTATGTTGCTTCCTCATTAAGTTGATACCAGTAGAATTGCAGCCTTTTCTGTCTTGTATCATTTATTCCTATTTCCCCTTCTTTTGTGAAAAAAGTTCGTCTTATATTGTTTCTTATATTCAATGGGCTGATACAGAGAACACATGGTAGAGAAAAATAGACATTTGGACTTTTGTCTTAGGCAGTTTTGTTTCCTTTTCCCATCAGCAGATCTTTTTTCCTATGTAGTTCATGTAATCCCCTGAGTTGTTTGAAGCCTCCGTTAATAATCTCACTGGTATTTCTCCACACTTACAGCTGTATTTCCTCTATTCTTTTGTTTTCCCATAGCTGGTGACAGGAGAGGGACGGATATTTTCAAGATATGCCCATCACTAACTCACAGCTCAACCCAATTGATGAAAGGTCCCCTTTGAACTAACTGCCAGACGAGTCTTTCTCTTCAGCCCAGGACAAGAGGGATGCCTAGGAGTCGTATCTGAGATAGTAAAACATGTCAAAATGGCAGCTGCTGAAGGAAGGCAAACCCCTTTTCTCCAGAATTATTTCCATATCTCCAGTCGCATGTTTATGCATGTAGTTCTGTATCACCAGTACTCCTATTGTCTGTTCTGGACTTGAGTCTGTCCTCCTTTCTTATTTTTTCATGGCTTCACCTTTGCAAATTGTACTAAGCAGAGAGCTTACCAAGGTTCCTGATGAAGAGCAGAAATCCATTCACCCTTTCTTCCTCATTTCACTTCCCTTTTCTTCACAGACAACTTTTGTATGTGCTATTTGTCAAATGACTGACTTGTAAAAGCCTTTCTCTGCCCTCCAAAAATCCCCCAGATCCCATACAAACAAACCAAACCACAATATACATTAATCTATGGAGCAAATACATAATAGTTTCTGTGAATTCTTTGAAGAGAGAAGCAGTCTCATGTCGTAGCATGTTATAGTCCTTCAAGACAGGGAGTTAGGAAAAACATTTCAAAACTTTGGGATTTTTTCAAACTACCTACTCTGAAATGAAACAAACATTTCAGAAGCCCAGCTTAGGCTGCATGTTTATGGTTGGAACCAGAACCAGGTGTGGCAAAGCAGCATTTGCAATAAGGGCTCATTGTCTGCTGGTGTGTTAAACTCCTCCAGCCCCACTTTCTGTTCTGTTGCTTCAGCTAATGATTCTTGCCTGACTCCTTTAATTGGAAGGTGGAAGTCCCCTCCTGTACACCCCACACAACATGTCAAGTTAAACACAAGTCACCTCTATTAGTGCCAGTGGGTGGGGGGAAGCACAAAGGAAAAATATAACAACAATTCTGCTCAAGCCTTTGAAGTGTTAGACGATCAATCTGTCTGCTTGAGTCTGATTCTGAATCCCTCTTTAAAATGCATCAAATGTTTGAGCCTGAAGTTCCGTCCTGACAGCATCTGTGAGTCTCTGTGGAGACATCTGCTCCACAGTTTCACAGACGCTCTCTGTGTTCACATGAGAAGGGTTTGATCCAAAGGCCTAGCCGGAGTGAGACTGTGCGGAGTTGTAACTAGACAGACAGTTTTAGCAGGGTCCTGTGGAGTCTCAGTAGCAAAGACCCTGTGGAGCTGGAGTACGTGTTCTGTAGCAAGGGCCAGAGGTTTTTTTCTGCCTTTCAACTAGACTTTTCTCCACCAAAACCAAAATAGCTACAGGGACATTTGTTGGGGAGTGGGGAAGCAGAGTGCCATAGCTTCTTGGATGCTTTTAATGGCAGAGTTACACACCGTGGCAGCAATAATGATTAAAATTAAACTCCAAGTGTTTATTATTGGAGAGCTAGGAGCATTTGGGTTTCCTCAAAGTAAGTAAGGCAAATAATTCTGAAGGGTAAGAAAAACTGCTTTCCTTCCACTGTGGCTGTGTGGTTCCTACACTGTTCTTGGCTGTTATCTCACAATTAATGTGAGAAGTAAACCAGAATTGCTATTTCATCTTGTTCAAACTCACATACACCATAGATGTCAGTACTCAAGAGCCAGGAATTGCCTTTTACTGTGCTGTATGTATGTAGCACCCTTAAAAGAGAGACTCTAAAGGGTTCATGTTATGACTTAGCACCATATAGATTTTCCAATAGCTTTCCTGGACAGTCTGCAGTGTCAGTAGCTTTTCCATCACAATGGTCCCAGAGACCATTTTAGGCGAGCAGTACTCGGTAGCTGTGGGTTTTAGTAACAGCTTTAGTAATTGTACTGTTTTCACAAATACCAGCAGCACATTAAAAATAGGCTGGGGCCATCTTTAAGGGTTATGAAATAATCTGAATTCACTCCTTGTGAAATTAAATCTGCAGTAGTTCAGACCTATGGGTGGAACTGTAAGAAGTCTTCTGAGATGGCAGCTTGCTTTATAGGGCAGCCTTCTATTTACTGCATCACACAGCAAGATAATAATTTGCTGATCTGTCATTAGTGCCATCATTTAAAAAAAAAAATCCTCTGGTGTGTTTTTTTTTGCTTTAGGAATCATGGCTCGCAAACCCGACAAGCCAGCAGCATTAAACTGTAACTGTAAACAAGATGAAACTTTTTACTGATCATGTATTTGAAAGAATATTTGTTGACCAAATTCATAACTCCTTTATCCTTTCATTTTATCATGCATCTGGAGTCACTTAGAGAATTGGTGAATTATTGCTTCATTTTTTGCTAACTCCATAGGTAGCAAATTCAGAAAAATCATTTTGCTTCCTGTTATTCACTGGTAGCCAGAGCTGTAACCTAAATGAGGTGGGACATCTGGTAGCTTCCTCATTCTTCTGTCTACACCTGCAAAATGCTGCCTAGTCTCTGCTAGTTTCAGAAAAGGCAGAACATGCAGAGGGAGTGTCTTCTAAAATTAAGATCGGGAAAACAGCAAAAAAAGCAAATAAATAAAATCTGTAGTTGAAATATGTCTCCAAAAATTGGAGAGCACTCTTTTAAAAATGGCCCTAGTTTTCCCCCAGATTCTTAGTTGTGTGTACTGCTGCCCAGCATTTATTTTTATGATGCCCATGTCCAAACATTTCACCACTAGCAATGGCTCCTTCCTTTTGTGGACTACCCAGCAAAACAGTTGGTGGATTTCTTCAAACTTGCAGCTCATGATATACTCAAAATGATGCCTTAGACTACTAAGATGGTATTTTCCATAACCTGTTCCTACTTAGCTCGGAATCTACCACAGACACATTGAGGCAGCTATCAGTGAACACTGACATATAAAGCAGAAGTCTTCCTCAGTCTCAAGCACAGCAACACAAAACACAGTATTTGAATGGAAAATGCAATCCTTCCTGTAATGTAATTTGGGAGCTACTAGACTTAAGTAAGGGTGCTTCGTCTTCATGAAGATGCCCTGCCCTCAGGTACTGCTGCAGCATCAGTCACTTCTGCTGTAGCCGTTCTCCTCCCCCAAACAGCTACAAATCACAAACAAAAGCAAAGTTTTTTTAAGCCCTAATTTCCTTCGAGACTTACTGTTCACAGATCCTAGCAGAAGTTTTGGCACATTCTGAGCCCCAGTCAGGATGACTGGAATCAAGCAGATTGCAGGTTTGAAGGGCTACATGGCCTCCTCCAAAAGGCACACCATTGGGAGGGCCGACAGCCCTCAGCCTGCTGCCAAAGCGAGGGCTACACAAGCCACTCGAATGGCCATTCTTCTAGTTAACACAGACAGCAGATTTTCATTTTATTTTCTTTTTCTTTTTTTTCTGACACACACAAATGTCTACTTATTCCATTTGGGAGATGGATATAATCCGTAAAACTCAGTGCACATAAGCCAGATGGCAGATCTGAGTAAGTTGTGACCAAAAACTTTTGAACTTTAGCCCAGTTCCACACCAGTGGAAGATGTGTCCCCAGTGAATCTGGTATCTGTGCTCATTCAGCATAGCTAAGAAGGGCACAAATAAGTCCTGTGCAAATAATTATGTTGGATCAGTTTATGCCTAACATTTATATATACCCGCCTAATTGAATTGAGTGTCTAATCCCAGGGTTCATTATCTATTTCCCTATCTAAGTTTTTTTTCCCTATTTATGTTCAGCACCCAGCTGTCCCCTCCTCCAAATGGTCAACCATTGCCCTGTAAAAGACTAAACATCAGCCTCCCAAACCTGTGTCATGGCACAGCAATTTTCTCAGCAAGGGGGCACCGGGAGCTGGGCCTGTTCCTGATACTGGATGAAAGTAGTTAGGAGAAAAAGCACATGGAAGTCTGAAGGATGGAGTGTTACAACCCACCCCAGAAGGCAAGGGTAACCCAGATTCTTATTAATATATCCCTTGGGACAGATGATCTGTGTTTGTATATAGGTAGAGTTTGTTTTAGAACAATTTGGTCATAATGCAAAGCAGATATGTAGCTGTTTTGGTTATTATTATCTATAGTAATACAGGAATATGAAAGCATAAAAATATTACTTAAGAAAATGTATAAGGGAAAAGAAAGAAAGAAGAAGAAAGAAAGGATAATAGTAGAAAGATACCACCACCTTTGGATCCAGTGACAAGACTTGATCGTTGCAATTTGGATGTCCTTTGGTCAAAGTGACAGTCTTGATCCACTGGGGGTCAGGAAGCCTGCAAAACACACAGTCTGTTGGGTTGATATACACTCCAGCTCAGGTGAAAACCCCCAGGTACCATCCCTGGAGGGAGGGAGGTTTTAATCCTCTGGTGGAAGGCCTCACAAATGAGTCTGGGGGCGCTTTGGGGGTCTTTGATGGTTTATGACATCTTCTAAGACATGACAGCTGCCTCTGATGCCAGTTGAGCCAGTTATGCCCCGCCAGACCTTCCCCTGGGAGGAACCGGGAGAGTTTTAGCGCTGAAAGAGTTGTGTCAGGGAGGACAATTACCATGATAAAAAGCATCACCCCACCTTGCAGGGTCTGCCTCTAACCAGCCTCAGACTTCGGAGTGTAGCCTCCCTTTCTGTTCTGTGCTAATCCACCTCACCTCCTCTCCCTCGGGGGGGTGCAAACCTGTCCTCAGCAAAGCACCCTGGCACCTCCACAAGTGGGCAATTGCTTTGAGTCATTAACCATGAACAGTCCAGTCTCTCACACAGAACACATTGTTCTGAAAGCCCTCCTTGACAGGTCTACTGGAGAGAGTTTAGCATGATACTCAGGACATGGCATTGCTGCCTTTTGTAGTAACCAGAATAAAGCAATAAAAAGATCAGTTAAAATGCTCGCTGGAAGTTATTGATAGAAAAATTCTTTCTGCACGAAAGATTATAAACAGAGCTTTATCTCAGGATAGATTTGTTTTAATTTGGCATTGATGTATTTGATACCTGGTAGGATCAAAGAAAACAGAATCAAAGAGTGAAATACAGGCAGAACTGCTTCTCTGAATATTGGCCTCTTTTATAGATACAAAATCTCGGGACTAGAGTGCTCAAATTTATTTGTACTGATGTTTGTTTAAAGATCAATATTAAATAAATTGGTCTGGAAGCTATAGTCATAAAGCAGCTGTCGGACTAATGTAATCCCACAATGCTATTTTGTCTACTGCATGAAACCTGGTTAGCTGTGTACTTCTAATAACATGTGGATGTCTAGTGAAAAAGAAAATAGCTGAACTGGATTCGGTGCACTTGGATTAACTATGTACATATCCATTTATTTGAAATTTCAGCTTGCTGACCAGATTGTATACCAAGCCTAACTTTCAGATTTTCATGGTAAATTCCAACTTGAATTTAAACAGTTGTAGAAAGGATTTTATGCCGTCCACGTTGAAAGAAGTGAGGGGAGATATAATTGTAAATCTGCCTCTTTTGGCTTTGGATGTGTAATAAATCTCCAGTGTCTAAATACATACAGTTTATGTGTTTGATAGTAAACACAGGTTTCTTTGCGGCCATTCTTCTGTGTTTCTGTTGACAATTTGCAGGGATTTTCTCTGTGATTTCCCTCAATGAAAACAAGAAGAAAGGAAATATTTCAAAATGTAGGGCTGCTTTGCATTATGAGAGTCACATGAAGGACCTCTGACAAGCCTAAGATGTGTTTGAGAGGCTGTCAAAAATGCTCTGAGCCAAAAATGAGATTTTTTTGTACAATGTAAACCAGTTTATCTGGAGGTCCAAGGGACACCTGAAAGCTTTGGATAAGCAGTTTTGGATGAATTCAGCAGCTTTTTTAGATGAGCCTGCCCTCCAGGTTCCCCTCACTGGTCAGAGATGAAAAGGCAATTGGTGCCTCATCGCCATGCTGAGATTTAGGGAGCCTGTAACATGGCCCCATGGACTTTGCCTGCCCACACCAAAGCTCCCCAGATCCCAGTGCACTGAGTTCCAGATGTCAATTAGTGAGAAGCATCCCAACTTCTTGTCCCATTTAGAACCCAGATGTCCCAGTACAGTAAATTCTTCTACCCTCGAAAGCCAGCATCAGCCTCACTCACTGGGGTGCAGCTAAGCCCCCAGCTAGTGACACACAGAGGTGGAGAGAGAGCATCTGCCTTTTTTCTACAGCCCATGCTTTTCGGGTGCATCCACCTCACCTGTGTGGCTTTAATGACATTTTCATGAGTAGAGCTGAACAGCTGAAACTGTGAGTAGTAAGCGTCTTCTCTAATGTGCATTCAGGGGGGAACTGCTGGTATCCTGAAAGCTTCAACACCCTTATCTAAGTCACATCGGGAGTGTAAGGATGTGTCATCTCAGCGTTGACAAGTGGATGACTTGTGTGTCAGGATCACAATGTTTGCCCTCCCATACCACAACCTTGGCTGTATTTATACATTTATACACTGTAATCCAGCTTTACTCTATCCAGGAGTATAGACACACGTGAGCATATTGGATGGAATGAATGTCCATAGGTATAAAAAAGTACCTTTGTCTGGGGACACACCCTGAGGCGCATTTGCAATCTGAAGAGCCATTTGTATTTAATTGTAAAAGAAGATGTGGTATGGATAAAATTATTTTTCAGCAACTGTAGCATATTTAAATATTCCTGCCTCCTGAAGGGAGTTTTACAGTAATTCCCACTGGTCAGGAGACCATTGCTCATAGTTTTTGGGGGTACTGATCAACCCATCTTTACTGTTTTTTCTCAGCTTTCCTAGTGATTGCCTCTGTCTTCTGGGGCAAATCACTTAATTGCTGTGAAATGCAGCTGGTCACAACATTAAAATGGGGACACAGTGATACTTTTTGTTGGTATGTAAAGCATTTGGGGAATTCTGTGTGAATATGACTTTTGCAGATTGTTTTCTGTGATCACGATGAAAAATACTGCTGCACTGAAAATATGACAAGAGGGCAGAGTATCCAGGCATGTCTGTGGGGGAAAACATGCATAAAGAAGAGCCCCAGATGACAGTACAGCCACCTGCAGCCCTGTACCAGGCATGCTCTGAAACAGCAGAATCCTGTCACTGTCGCAAACCACATCGTGATTTGCAGATGTCCAGCTGGACTCTGCAATTTATATATTGCTTACATAGCAGTGCCTACCTGTCTGTAACAGTGTATCTGCAGATAGCAGAACCTTTTGTTTCTTGTCTTTTTTAGAGATTAATTGAGTGCAATACAGGTGGGACATTACCCCAGTGCATTTCTCCCCCTTGGAAATTCAGGAAGGATGCTAGGTTTATAGTCTGGGTCATAATCAGGAAAGGGCTTAACGAGGGGAGTAGGGGAAAATGGAGGTAGAGGAGACAATCTTTCCTTTTCATGAAATCAATTCTGTAATGTAGTTTAACTGCGGGTTCTGCAGCAAGGAGCAAAATCCATTTTCCAACTATTTAGGACTTTTAGTCCCTAGAAGCCTCGACCATGGAAATGAGGGAACCTGTTTACTAACATAGTGTGCTGCCACTCTGGCATGTTTTAAACGCCGTGAAATGAGAATACATAGGCTATGAATTTGTAGATACATAACTGCAAACTATACATATAGTTCCAATTTTTGTAACAAAGATGTAAAACTTAAAGCAGAAATGTGGCTGATTGTGCTGAATTATTACTCCAAGATAGATTCATCAAATCTCCCAGCTGTATAAGACAGGGCTTACTAATGAAGTTCCCTATCAAAAAGAAAAGCCTAATTTTGATTTGGCTTAGGTAATGAACTTCTTTTTCCTGGTGTGATTATCTGCATGGGGTGGCTAAAAGAGTAGCAAGAGAGAGTGCGCTCACAGAAGCATTATGCAAAATGTCTTTTGTCTCTTTTTGCTGGGATATATTAAATTTTCAATGTAGTCTATGTAATATAAAATTATGATAATGACTTTTGGCCCACTGTGAAGGCAGCTTGCTGGTCCTGAGCATGTGTGTCTGGCTTGAGCACTAGGATACACTGTGGGAGTTGCCTTTTCTATTAACAAACCTCTAGATACCTAATGATGAATTTTCTTTCACCAAATGTTCTCCTTTTGTCTAAAATACAAGCATTTTCTAAATTGCTTTTGAGAAAAACAAGAGAGGCAGAGAGGTCTATGGCAATGACAAGGGATATTGAAACAAAGCAAGGAATACAGTTAGCATCATTCTTGTAATTATAAACCAGCCAAAAGGTTGTTTCATGTGATAGTGAAAATATTTACTACCTTATTGAAATAAATGATGGCATTACATTAGTGAAGGAAAAAATCAAGCAATTTTCTCATAAAATGTCACTGCAAGTTCAGTAGCATGAAACTTGACAGTCAAATTTATTGCAGGTAATTGTATCAACTTTTGCTACCCATAGTCTCTTCAGTGATTGTTAAGTCTTTCTCCTCTTCCACCCTTCTTTTCCATTCTTCATCAAAAAAAGGCCAAACAATGAAAAAGACTGATATGTGCTCTGGTTTTATTATCGTTTATTAAACAAGACGTAAAATCAAAAATGAATATGTTTTAAATAGGAGGAGCATTTTGTAAGCTGAGTGTAGTTCACAGTTACCTTGCAAGATCCTTTTCGATGTGGAAAAAATATATTAACAGCTTGATATGCAATTTCTGTGTTTTTCTACATTTCTGTGTTTTCTCCCTGTTGTCAAAGACAGTGGGACAAAACTCAGAGTCCACACCGAGCCGTGCTTCCTACACAAAACTACGCTGGTCCCCTTGTGACATCACTATAACGTTGTTATCATGGTGTCATACTCACTGGATTAAAATTTCAAGGGAAATTGAATGAGGAATGAGCTGCAGCAGTCCTTTAGCTGACTGGGCCATTTTCAGTCTGTTCCCAATAGCAAGAAAAGAAATGTAATGAAACATACACCGAAAACAGAGCTCTGATGCTGCCACCCAAACGTCCTTGGCTGCGCACAGAGGAGTGGGCTTTGGCAGATCTCCTCATGGAGCAGAGCTGCAGGATCTGGCCCATATTGTTCAGGCCTGTCATATTATTAAGGCGATTATTTTTCAAAGTTTCCCAGGAGAGCAGAGCTGCCCCCCGAGGCAGATCCAGCCGGTAGCTTTCTGTGGCATGTGTCAGGGAAAGGGCAGTGCTGCGGGTATTTACATACCTGATGATCACAACAGAATTATCTCTGCCGTGTGTCTGTTTGCATGGACTCGATTTTAATTTGGTGAAACAGGTTAGTTACCAAAAAAACACTTAGCTTTTGCAGAATAATTAGGGTTACTTTATATCAAAATCTGAGGGAAAAAAAGATGAAGCAGAACGTGGTGGAAGAACAAAAATAAAAGCCTCATTTTTAATTTTCTGCTACTACAGTGAGCCAACATAACCTTTAGCAGATTAGGAGCAAATCTCTCCAGCAATGGAACCAAGCCTTCTTGCCTTCTTCTCTTCTTTTAAGTAAAGAGTGTATTGCAGGTTCTGCAATGAGTAAAAGCTCTGTGAATATCTGAGAACACATTAGTAGGTCTAAAGGTTGGGAATGTGTGCAATTAATTTATTAAATTATTATACAATATAGCTTATAGCAGTGTAAGTCTGCATTCCTTTGACCCTCCTCTCTCCTTAGCACTTATTGCTTTAAATGAAGACATATAGGAATGATGCCTGTCTCTTGCTGGCATTAGTTATAGGTTTCCCAGTGATACACATAATCAGACCCTTTCTCCTACATCTGTAAATGTCCTACCGATCGGCGGTACAGAAAACCTCTCAGCGTCTGGCATTTCTTTGTAGCTGCCAGTAATCTCTGACTGTAATCTTTATTAAATCGGTCCTTTAGTTCCTGTGAAAACCATTTCCCTACTATGTATAGCTATTTAGATTTCATTTAAAAATAAATAATAAAACCTTCTGAGACATATGGCATTATACCACAGGTGTCATGCCCTTTGAGGCTGCCTTGTGCATAGCAATAGCTGCGGATCGATGAGAGAGCTTGAAGGCTCTAAGAAATGAGTCTGCTGAAAGTTCGAAAGGTGGAAGTCTCCAGTATGTAATGAGGTTATGTCTGTGTTGCGCTCGCTTTCCTACCAGTCGGGAGGCGTCGTACTGCTCTGCTCGTGTGGCCAAAAAATATTGTTCTTTTGGTTACTACCCAAGCTTCCATATGTTACCACTTTCTGTTTTTTCTTAGATGCAGCACTTAGGTAAATGCTGTATGGATCAGACTACATGAGGTTATGTTCAAATGGCAGAAAGAACAACCCTTGGCAGCCACGTTCTGTGTTTTTATCCTTAATTCCTCATCTGTGTTTTATCAGCTGAAGCAGACAGCAGCAGATGAGCAGAAACTTCTCTGCGTAAGAACTTTAGAAAAGTAAAACTGGTCATTTTAAGAGCAAATGGCTGTGCTGCAGTCAGAGCACTCTGGAAATAGCGAAGTAATTGTTTAAATGTCTTTATCTGGTGGTGTCTCATTTATAGGAGAAATTGTGAATTCAGCCTGATTATTTTCTAATCCCATAAACACCTTTTGATGTTTAAAGAAGCCCCTTTTTCTTTCTTTGGGTTGTTTTGGTTTTGTTTTTTTTTTTTTACTTCTCTTCTTGATCAGTTTATTTTACTATGAGATTGACTCAGTAGTTTTAGATCTTGCTTATTGCTTGGTCACAGATGGTTGCACAGCAAAGTGTATCCATTTCACATGCTTCTTCATATAGAGATGGTTAGATCTATGTAATATGCTTTGCCTTATCAGAATGCAGAGCTTTGAGTCATTCTTAGCGTTTATTTGTGTAAGGAGATTTCACACTAGGGTGGGGGGCTTTTGACCCATACGTGTTTGGTATATGTGCTCAGCAAACAGATTTCTGGGTTTTTGCCTCTGAGTGGGATATTTTGCTGGAGCTTCAGGTCCACAGAGCTCTGTTCAAATCCTCTGGCAGTGGCACCACTGTATTTGTATTAATGTATCTCCTGTTCTTGCGAGTAAATGGCTGGCATTCTGTTTTTGTTGGTCTGCCAGCCAAACTATGAAGTGGTAATTGAGTCTGTTTTAAAGTGGAATGCTTTAGACAGTGCTTTAATTGTACTCGAGCCAATTCCATAAATATACACTCTAGTATTAAGTTATTTTCTGCTATAAGCACTTACTCAGAATCCATTTGTATTGTGTTTAGTAAGTTTGTTTCACTTGTCTTTAAAAGAAAAAACATTTCTGAAACTCCTTCCTCCCTCTTGCATGCTTTTAAATTACAAAGCAGGTGCAGGTTTTTAAAAGTGATCTCGTTGTTCTTGTCAAAATGGTCCTGTCCCTCTCTGCTCCCTCTATCCATGTGTGGAAAACGTCGCATTTATTATCACACCCAGTTTTATGCATCTTCCAGATGATTTAACTGAACTGATGCTATGGAGGATATGCTGACTGGCACTTTTCCCATGCCTAATGTGTTAACAAAAGCCAATAGTGTCAGTTTTAACAGTTTTAGTTAAATTCCCATGATGCTCTTAACAAACGTTGAAACCTCTGCCATGTCTTACCCTGACAGATTCCCTGCCGTCATTGCACACTTAAAATAAATGTCATCCCCAATCAAAAAGTTCACATTTTTTTTCTGACAATATAATTTCTTACTTTGTTCCTGTTTTATCTCTTTCTTTGGCACAATAACCCAAGGATGCATATGTTATTTCTTCAAAGTGTTTTGTTCCATCTTTTATTGTTAGAGCTGGAGCCACAGCAGCTAGTGATGGAAATAGCCCCTTCATTTGACTCAGTGCAAAAGGAACTTTTTGGAGTGGGGCACATAGAACAGGAATTGTGCCTCCTAGGGCTAAGTGATAGTGACCCAATGTGTTTGGAAGTGTGCTGGGTGGCAGTGTGTACCCACCACGTGTGCAGCGTGGGGTGAGCCATGAGTAGGGAGCTCCACATGCTTGGAGAGATGCTTGTCGAGCAAACATCACCCTTCCTTTTCTACTATTTGTTTCACCGCCTCCCCTGTTTCAAAGACAGTTTTTGCAGTGGGTAGAGGAGAGAGAACCCTACAGAATGCATTCTGGCCTCTATAGGCTACCCTTGGCTATATATTAGAGCTTTGAATTGGCTGGAATATTCTACCTGCGAGCGCACATATTTATGCAAAGAGAAGCCCCTTTGTGAGCAGCAGCAGCGTCTCTTTGATCTAACCTGTGCGAGCCGTTATGGCGAGATAGTAGGCAGACTTTTTTTAATTATTGCATTATAGGTACAATTGGCACCTCTCTCTCTTCCTCCCTCCCTCCCTCTCGCCATGTCTGTCGCGCGCTCAGAGACGGAGCGAGGTGGCTTTCACAGCAGCTGGTTAATTTCCCTGGCTTCACACTACTGTTTAATGATCCGTTTCTCCTGTGCCACCTCTCTCATCTACTGAAAGATAGGTACAAATTGTACCTATAAAAATTATAATACAACCCTGGATTATCTTTGTTTTTCAAATTGTGATCATCTGAACTGAGGTTTAATATTCTTTCCTTTCGCAGTTCTTTAGAAATAGCCAAGAATAAATCACTATGTCCTACACAGAGCATTTTGGTGTAAAGATTTTACATTTGGGGCATTTGGCAGCCTTTCACATGGTTGGTTGTTTTTGAAGGTGGAAGATAAATCCCACGGAGATATCATCCAAACAACCGTATGGACACTAAGCCAGCCTGCAAACCATTGCAAATGGCCAGATATGCTGGCAGGTCTGGCTATCGGGCTGCATCTGTCTCTGGGCACCTCAGAAGACCTTGTAGCACTTGGTTCTGCTTGAAAGAGATGGGTAACAAATGTCTATGCAGGAATGACACAGAAGGAGTTAATCCTTCCTGGGGACAAAGGGATCAGCTTCTTAAAGTCCTTCCCAGGGTTCTGATCCTATCAGTGGTGGGTAATAGGAAGGGGAAATTGTCACCCATACCTAATGAATTGCTCTCTTATTTCTGGGAGTGGCCCAGATCAGGAATTACATATTTCAGTAGGGAACCAGAGGGAAGTTTACACCACTACTCAGCCTTTGTTATGTCCCTTCCAGGACTCAGCTTCACTCCCTAGGAGATGCCAATCCCTTGTTTTTGAACAGTGCTCAAAAATATGTTTAAAATTTCTCAGAGTATGGGAGCACTTGTGATTTTTGTGAATTTATTTCTTTGTCTTTTTTTAACTAAATTCTTAACTGGAAAAATATCAGGACAAAAAAAAAAGTCTGTTTCAACACAAAAGCAGGGTAAATGTTGGGACCATGTTAAAGGGGTGTCCAAAATAAATAATCTCTAGGGAAAAAAATCATCAACCCCAAACAAAAGGAAAACAGAGCAGAGTCAGTGCAGTTAAAGAAAGGTTGCGCATTTGAAACTGCAGATTTTAATTCAGCAGGAAGCCTTCTCTTGAGTATTACGACGGAGTTTAAAGGGACCTCCATAATGATTGATATTCAGTAGATTTTCATGTGTTTTCAAAGTTTCTTTCTTTAAGGAAAGCCATTCACATGCCTGATTAGTAAGCAGAGAGCGACCCTTCTTAAAAGCTGTGCTAGGAAGCTGGGGAATTCACGTAATTTAGAGAAACGTGTTGGACAGAGGGGTTTGGAAGTGAAGGTATACCGTCTTCCTAGGAGTAATGTACTAGAGAATCCTCATTCTGAGGCACTGTGTTTTCTATAAAAATACTGAATCACAGTTTGGTGAATTTAGACACCGGGTTTGAAGTCCTGTTCCTGTTTGCCACAGTTGTAAACAAAGCAAATGGAGAAATAATTTCAGGCACATAACCACGAAGTATTTTAGGAGGAACTGAAACTGTGTTTAGATGTTACGGCTATCACAGTCGAGAGAAGGCAAGACAGGACAGGGATAGTGGAGAAAGAAGTTGAAAGGGAGCCAGAACCAATGCCATTAGCCATAAAGCAACGGATGGTGGGAACCAATTTCACAGATTTTGTTATCCCATTGTGAGTTTCATACTTGTCCTTCTCAGTTTCCTAAGGAAGATCTCACATCAGTGACTCCTCCCACCCCCACCTCCTTTTTGCAGTGTAAGGGTAAGACAAAACCAGCTACAACTTATCCCTAATGACCTTCTCTCTCAAGATGCCCTACTCTGCATCCTCCTGCCATGAAAGCCAAGAACATTTCAGTTCTTCTGTTCCCCTGACAGTCCCACCACAATACATATTCTTGATTTCCTCTTTCAGAGCACAGTGCAAATAGAGGAGGTCATACCTGCCCTGCTAATCAGTACAGCTAAAACCAGAAGGCACTGTCTAATGAAAGCGTTGTAGAGCAAGAAAGACCCTCTGCAATCCAACCACATGAACAATGCAAGGATAAAATTTGTTTGACTGGAACATTTATCAAAGGGCTGAAAATGACAAACACATACAAAATCCACCTGTAAAAAGTAGGAGCCAGGAAAAAGAGGAGAATCACTGAATAAGTTTTTTACTGTGAATTGTTGCCCAGGTTCTGCTTGAAATTCAGGTTGTTTATAGCCAGCAATCCTTCTGGAAATTGCTTCGAAGAAAGCTCAATGATTGGAGATTATCGTAAAGCCAGATTTCCATGAAAACCACTTTAAGTGCTTTTGGCATTCATAGGTCTTCTTTGCTTTGTGACCTTCCACTGCAAGTAGGTGATGTTCCAAAGTCAGACATATGCTGTAACTACATCTTTAGCATTAGATGGCTGTTCCAAGAGCACATAAGTGAATGGCCACTCTGTGGTCTGTTCCATCTTTGCACAGGTATGACTCTTTGGAATAACTCAATTTCCACATGCTGTACTTCCTCCAGTTCTTGTTCAGACACCTTTAAAACGTTTTCATGCTGACCAGCAAATTGCCACAGCCCCAGATGCGTGTTCAGCAACACTGTGGTCTGTTTCCCATACCTTCCTTTCTGTTTTGAGCTGTGAATGTTACTACACTTGGGTAGGAAACCTTCTTCACAGTTTCAGCAGGCTTATGATTGCAGGTTGTCAGTAGTGTGTCTTTTGTCTCTGATCAACCACACACATGCTTTCATGTAGCCACTTCTGGTGTGTGATGCAGCAGTCTCAGTGAGCACACATGGCTTGCTAAGATATACCTAGAGGAGTATCCCAGGTTCTTTGTGTTTACTTCTCTTTCTCAGCTTCTAGAAAGCTTTTTCTCCTTGGCAAAATTGATGATTTTCAGTGGTGTTGCGAACATGTGTTGGGGACGCTTTAATGAATGTAGAAATTAACATAGTGTGTGTTTCTTTTTCCAAATGTCAGCAATTTATGGTTATCTATTATCAGCGCAATGGTATTTTCAGTAGTCCATCAGTCTAAGTTCTCTCAGTATGATAGCATAATTGCATATACATCCTGCTATACAGACAAAGATGTGCAAGAAGTGAGTACTTAGGCAAAGGCGCAGGGATGCAACAGAATGACACTCTGTCAAGGGAAGTTCAGATTGGACATTAGGAAAAGGTGCTTCACTGAGCAGGTGGTCAATCACTGGAACAGGCTCCCCACAGCACCAAGCCTGTCAAGAGTTCAAGGAACATCTGCAGGACACCCTTAGTCATATTATCGATGTTAGGTAGTCCTGTGAGGAGACGGGAGTTGGACTTGATGGTCCTTTATGGGTCCCTTCCAACTCAAGGTATTCTATGATCCTCTGTTGTCTGTAAACAATCTTGTACAGGATTTATATTACACAAGTTAAGCAGAGGTAATTTTCAACCTGTTACCTTCACCACAAGGGAGGCACGTCAACTCAGATATGCAGTCCCTGCTTGTAAGGCCACATACCAACAAAATTACCACTAAGTTATCTGGGAAAGGAAAAAAATCCTAGCATCCATAACAATTTATTTTCACAATCCTGACTGCTGTGTATTTTCTTTGTTTTGGTTTGGTTTGGGGTTGTTTGTTTGTTTTGTTTTGTTTGCTGGGGGTTTGGTTTTGTTTTGTTTCAGTGGTTTTTGTTTTGTTTTGTTTTGTTTTTCTGATAAGTGCTCTGTGTTTTTGGTTTTCAAGCAGCAGAAAAGAACAACGTCTCCCTTAATTTGCTCTGACTTTTGTCTGAGTAATTCTTAGGCATTGTACCCTGCGAAATCTATTAAAATCCTTCATACTTCTAAAAAGGAATGTGGAGAAGTATAGCCGCTCTATAGGGAGTTGTTTTAAAAAGGCTGAAATGTATACATATACATACACATACATATACATATACATATACATATACATATACATATACATATACATATACATACACATACACATATACATATACATATACATATACATATACATATACATATACATATACATATACATATACATATACATATACATATACTTGTGCATATATGTACATACATGTATATATATTCACTCTGTAGAGCAAATGTACATCTGTACATTATTTTTTAAAAGTGGGAAGGGTTTCAATAGATAGATGAATAAAAAAAGTCCCAACTGAAAAAAGAAAATAAAGTACAGGTAATATTTTGATACAGAAATGAAAGAATAACCCGGCAGAAATGATCTTTTGGAGTCAGAAGTTGCCTTTGCCTCCAACAACTCTGCCACTCTGCTACAGAACTGGGAGCACATGTTCCCTCCACCTTTCTGTCAGCTTTGCAATCAGCCAGGCCCTGTGGGGAGGGAGGGGGGCTCCCTACTGTATCTTCCTTCATCAACATGGCATCTCTCAAGGGGCCTGCAGTGAATCTGTTAAGATTAGCTGTGCTCCACATTAGTGACAGGAGCTGCTTGTCTCTCTCAGGAGTACACGGTGGCATGGTACTGCTTCCTGTTTGAGCAAAATCAAGGCTTTAATTGCAAGGAATTTTTTTTCATTACCTGTTAATTGATAAATCATGCTCGCAGGTCTGTGAAATGAGCCACATTGTGAGCGGTCTTCCAGGTTTCTCTTCCTCCTCCCCTAGAACCAGGACATATCTAATGCTAGGAGCAGAGCAGTGGTGGCAGGGAAAAGCGTCCATCCCACAGCACCCCATTCCACAGCACCCCAATGAACAGCTCTTAAAGCAGGCACAGTGGGCTTGGGAGCTTGTGCCTTCCTCTGATGTAGGTCCTCAAGTGATGATACTTCAGCTGTGAGACTTTGCACTTTACCCCTTCCATCCTGGGGTAACAGCAAAGGCAGGTTTTGTAGCCCTACTTCCCAGGCTCGTTCTCAGCTGCCTGGATTTTGAGCAGACCCCAGGTTGTAGCTTGGCATGGGCTTGGCTAGAGACAGCAGCAGAACTGGGAGGTGGAAAGGTGAATTTTAAGTCACCTTCATGCACCTGCGTGGGTACGTGCAGCTGCGTGCACACAGACACAGCCTCTTTCGTGCATGTTAGCCACAGCTATGGATCAGGCCTTTGATCTAAAATCAACAACAAAAAATGAGTTGGGCATTAAAGTCACCGTCTTCAGGAGGCAGATAAAACATGCGTTTTTTTAAGATTTCTTTTGTCATTTCTGTCCTTTTATTCTTGCTTCTATTGCAAGTAGCAAGAGGCCACCGTCTTGGGAGGAACAGTAAAAATCCTGAGTATAGTGAAATAATTTAGCTGATAATTCCCCACTGTATAATTTTCTACGCTTCCTGCTAGCTGACCTTGTGGGCTCCTGTCAGGTTGCTAAGGGAAATCCAGCAGGACTCCTGCTCTGCTCCTCTACTTTTAAAAAAGTATTACAGGAAATAGAGGCATGTTTATGTCAGCTTAGTTATGTGTGTATTTGATCAAGTGGCACTTTCGAACCGTTTTCCTTGCCTTTTATTTTCTTCCTTATTTTAAAATTGGGGTGATAGCTCTGTAAAGAGGAGCTGTTCCTAACTAATCCCTTGACATTTTCAGCATGAGAAACATCACCCAAAAGGTAGGGAGCAGGCATATGTGTGAGCAGGAAAGGTAACGAGTGTAACTGGGGTGTTTGAGAAAACTGGTGGAATTGTGTCCAAGACTGCCTGTGTCTGGTGTCTTTATACAAAGGTAGGGCATTGTCTGCACTAAACAACACTAATAATGAGGGAAGGGAGCATTAAGGTTACTGCTGCCAGGTCATACCACCTTGGTAGTGTGAGCACAGCTGTTAAGACCTCCTAGACATTTGATGACTTGTGCACAAACGAGTCTCGTTCCCATTCCGGTTTTCGGCAGACAAATGTTCCTCACAAAAACACATCTGCCGTGGGTGGTGCTTTCATTGACTGCAGCACAGCAGTGAGGACACAGGCTGACTGCACAGAAATAGCTCTAGGTAATAGAGAGATAGCTCTGCACTGCATCTAGGTGGTCCCTCTCCAGACCGAGGAGGCTTGGATGGGAAGCACGGGCAGGAGGCTAGCACTGCTGCTGCCTGTGCTGTGCCTGGTGTGCAGAGAAATTGAAAATGTTGCTCGCCAGGGCTATCAATCTGGCACCTTTGACATCCCTCAAAAATAAATGAATCCGTTGGAATGGATTTGGCTCATATTGCAGTTTTTAGTGCCATGATAGCTGTAAAAATAAAACTTCAAATCTAGGCTGTGCTGTGGTGCCATGATGTGCCCTGGTTTGGAATTTCACATTCTGAGGTTAGAGCTAGGTTCTTTTTATTCATTAGCATCCTTTAGGTTTTCCAACTTATAATGGCAGAGTAGCCTTTGAACCTGATGCCGGGCCAGAGAAACAAGGCTCATCTGAGGAATCCAGATTGTCCCTGTGGCCTCTAACCATATTACAGGATCTTCAAGGTTACTCATAAGGTGTTTTGGCATGATAGGTACTGCAAGCAGGTGCAGCCGTTGCCTCCACTGTGATTTTCCCTGACCTAGCAAAGTTTCCCTGCACAACTCGTACAGGAAATAACAAACCATTGATTGGTGTCTGACTTGTTTGTAGGTAATTGTAGGCCATTGATCTAACCAAGCTGGAGCTGTGGCACTGTAAGCTGTGCAGCCCTCATTACCTCTGACCTGGTGACTGCAGCATCGAGTCATTGGAAAACTCATCCAGAAGAGAATTGTTCCTTAGGTTTTTGCCTGCTGTAGAAAAAGCAAAGGTGAAATGGTCATTTGTAAGTTTTAGTAGGCTGCATGTAATAACTTTGCAGCCTGATGTATAAAATTGCACAGTATGCCTGGGACAAACAAGCTTCCTATATTGTCCTGCTCTTTACAGGAAGAACTGGATCAGCTGGCTTGCATTGTGTCCCAGCTGTCACAAGGAAAACGCAGTCATATTTGTGATCAAATGTCAGTAGGCTATGGCACAGAGCTGGGAACGTGACATTGCTTTGGATCAGATCCTTTTAAAATTCAGCAATAGTAGCAAATTATGTCTGCAATGGATTAAACACAGGCATTTTTTGATCTACATTCAGTTGCATGCCCCAGAATTTTTATCAATAAGTCTACGATTTATAGGCATTGATTTTGCAAGGCCTTTAACAGGAAAATAAAAAGGATCCTCAAGGATCGAACTTGAAAACTATTGCTCTTGCAGCAATCTGGTACTTTATATTAGTGAAGGTGGCAAATCTTTGATCAAAACAGCCTAGAAAATAAGTTGTCACAGAGATTATTTCAGCATGTTTGGTGCTTTTAATTAATGCTTTCTTTTGGAAAGCAGTAAAACCTTTAAGTAGTCATGTGAGCTCTTTGTCAGTTTGTCTGGTGTGTTCATCCTCTGTACTTCCAGTTTCACAACCATATACACAGACTAAACAAGCCCTGTATAAAGCATAAGCTTCTTTTCCCCCCAGTTTCTCTGCTCTTCTGCCTTAAGAGTTTTGCAATCAGAAGAGAAAAAAACATAAAATGTGTTTCTAAGGAAAAAACCTTCACTCATTTCTATTTTTTTTGCCAGCACCTGCATTCATAAATAAAGGAAAATATTGTACCTGCCAGGAAGTATTATACAAGGCACTTTCTTTCATGTCAAATTCCATTATTTTGAACAGGTTGTGTAAGGGCATTCAGCCTGCTGCATTGGGATATGCAGGATGTGTTTGCGTGGTTTATATTTGTGCCCAGTTTTGAATACATTTGATGTTAGCAGTGGATTTTTGTATTTGCTGCAGGATGTTATTATACCACAGATGACAGGACAGCAGAAATTGCCGTGTAAGTCTGGCTGCTGGGCTGTCGGTCTCTGAGCTCAAAGCACCAGAAGGGTGTATTTGCAAAACTGGCGGTAGACACGGGGCAGTCAGACTGTTTGGAACAGGATTTCCAATGGCACCAAGTATAGGCAGCCCCATGGACACGACCCCTAACAGAACAGGTGAAGAGGTGAATCCTGCCATCTGACACACTCCGCATTGGTTACCACTTCTACTGAAAAAAAATTACCAGTTTGTTCTGTCTGGCAATGGGCTGGAAATACCTCTGTGGACTGTGAGAGATGCTGTTCCATATGTACAGAAATACTGTACAAATAGTAATGCACTTTTCTTTTCCTACACACTATTATGTATATATTTTTCACTGACAGACAGGTGACTGGTTCAGATGGGCATAGACGGTGTAATTTATGCATCCATTTGGCGTGTGCGTGTTTCCAGATCATGGCATTGTCTTCTCTTCCTGCTAGATAAGTTGAAACATTGACAGGCAGTGTGTTCACTTTTTCCTTTTATTACAGTAATTTATAAGATATTTTAGCTAACAGGAGAACAGCCCAAGGGGGCATTCTCATGTTAATTACCAAATGTGGGCTTGTCAAAATCAAATAGCTTCAGGAATAATGCAAGTAATACTGCATCATTATATTGTTTGGCCCTCAACCCCAATATTAGCTTTTACAAGAAAGGGGAAAAAAAAACCCCTTATTTGATGGAGCTTTTAAATTAAAAAAAAACCTCAGGACTGACCCATCAGAGACCGGAAGAAAAATGCATGGGAGAGCATGTATTTTAAGACTGAAAGAAGTTCAAATAATGCAGTGAGCTCGTAGTCTTTTTCAAAAAAATAATCAGCTAAAAACAAAAGAACTGTCACAATGTTGATTGCCATTCTCTGACACTTCTTATACAGCTGAAAGAAGTTGCATTCACTGTAATGTACCGTCAGAAAATTCTGCTTCCAACATTGTGGCATAGGTTTGCAGCTGTTCTCATTTCTCCTTTTGGAACACCTGTGATGGGCCACCCAATATCACCTCCTAACAATATCGTACCTCCTACCACACTCAGGCACACTCCACAAACCACGCATCCCATTGAGGTACTCCAAGGATCTGCCAACAACTGGGACAGCAGAGAAGATGCATTCATAAATACATGCACAGAGACATTGACACTCATACAAACGTTGCTGTTACGTACTGTCTCATCGTTTCTGAAGATGTCAGCATGACCAAAGGGGTTCCAACACCATCATTAAACAGCTTTTACACTGCATCGTTGAGTTCTTGTATCATGTACTTGAGGGTTTGAGGTGATCGGTCAATAATTGTGTTTTCTCCTTTACATTGCACAATTCACTTTAGCCCACCCTACAGACTATCTCTGTCACTTCAGAAACCATCAAGGAGAATCTTGTCATGCAATCTGCTGATTCCTCAGTGCTGTAAATGTGAGTGAGGTGGGTGAGGGAGGATTTCTTTCTGTAAGGCTGCTCTGCCATTCTGAAGTTTAACATTGTATTTCAATTTTAATTAACTGATTTTGTGCTGCTCTCATGTTTCATGGCACAAAAGTAGCATAGAGTTTTAAACCACATAAACCTTTCCCAGTTCCAGAACATTACCCAGAGTCTTGTCCTACAGACCTTCCACATGAACCCCTCTTCTTGCCAACCAGCTTCTTGCAGAAGGCCATTTCCAAAAGCAACCAGATTCAAGTCTTGCTGAACTCTTTTGGATAACAAAGTCTAAATCTACAAATCCCTGAACAAAACCGCCTGGCATTAGTATTTGCCTGGTTGTGCCAGAATAGTGCTGGTGAGCTGAGCAGTTCTGACCACAGTTGTCACCTTTTCTATGAAGAAAAATACCATCTCAGTTCAAACCAGCTAGGGCTTTGAAACTTAAAAACAATATGCTGAATTTTACCTAGAAATCAGTAGTCAGACACTGTAGTTCTTCAAGGATTATTGTCTACAGTACCTGCAGTTACTGCATGGGCCTGCAATGAAAGCCCCATAGGTGCAAACCTCACCTCCAGGGGCAAAGGCAGATAGCATCTCTATCAGCTCATATGCTTGTGAAAATACAAGTCTTCCTGCTAAGCAAAAGTGATGAGAAGAGCTCTTAGTCATCACTATTACCTGAATAGCTAATAATGACAATTATTCTCCAAATAAACAGGTTTAGAAGGTAAGCCTTAATAATTGTTTGCCAATGTACTTCCACATATTTTTTTTTTTGTTACTTGAAGTGCAGAATTATCACGGTTTATTTGGGTGGATCTTTAGCCTGGCATCTCTGCCATGTTCATCGGTACCTATGAGATGTATAAAATACTCTTCCCAGTTCAAATCAGAAGAGATGGAGGTTTACAGATCTGTCTGCCCTGGTACCCGAATACGCTGTGATTCATGTTGCTTTTCTTACATTGTCTTCTGATTCTCCCTTTGCACCTTGACAACACTGATGACAGAGCAGAATCTTGCCGTGAAGGCCTTTGTGACCTATCAGGTCAGGAGTGGGGGGAAATAATTTCTGTTGGAACCCAAAACAGGCAGAGAAATATTCTCTGCATTTTGTGTTCCAACAATTTCAGTAATGTCTTGAAGGAATCCTCCCTCAATAATGTCCCAGAATTGAAGGTAAATGTCAAAGGTAGCAAGTTTTGGACCCTCTCCTCTGTCATATTTAGGTCATTGGTATCTTACATCTAGAGAGCAGCAGTTCTTTACATAGGAGACACTTGGATTTGACTGTGAGGCTTTATTGTGTGTGTCTTGTCACATCCAGAAACACGGGAAACATCACAGGCTGAAATTCAAACAGAAAAGACTCATTATTCTTAGAGACTATTACTCAAGACTTCATGGTGACTCTTGCAAATTGACTCTGACAGGTAGCTATCAAACACCCCGATATCTCCTTTAGAGCTTGCACAGTCACAAGAAACCTGTCTGGATCTGACTAGATCCTGAAAATAATTCTTCACAGTCAGAAACACTTGACTCCATCACCTGAAGCAAACAACCTGGATTAACCAGCTTGTTAACCACCTGTTTTCTTTGACTCTTGCACAGCTACAGCAGATTTCAAATGCTCTTTTCCTTGTAATCAATACATTCAGAACTGGGCTTAATCCACTGGTATTTTAGCCATCATCCTTTCTGCTTCGTTAGTTTGAGGTCATCTAAATTGTGCGGCATAGCTGATCCTGCCTTAAGGCAGGGGGATGCTCTAGGTGACCTTTTAAGGTCCTTTCCAGCTCTATTTTCAATGATTCTATGATATGATCTGTCAAGACAAAATAGACAAGCAGGTACTTAGGGGTATTTAGGATATAGCTTCATCACCACTATGGTTTGATATCTGTGCAGTTTTCCTGCTTAGATCCATAGCAGTCAATTTTGACTTTCAAGAAATGTTTTTTAAATGCTTCTGGAAAATATCTGTACAACCCTCAGGCGCTTAAAAAAAAAAAAAAAAAAAAAAAAAACAAAACAGGGATTTTTGGCATTTAACAAAGGAGCATCTCAAATCTTCCACTCTGTATCTGCTGCTATCATACCACACAGAAGAAATGTGTGGCTGGGTATACAAGGGGAACTACAGGCTATCAGGGACATGTGCATTAGTGATGTCTAATAAGAATCTGTTGGTGGAAACTGGGAAAACACAGACTGGTTAGTGAAGATGACTTTAGCATTGCAGTAAGGTGACCTGTACACAAATCCTAGTCACTAGGTCAAGCCTCCTGTTTATAATGGCCATTCTTTATCAAGCACAGGCTGGAGGTTAAAGATTTCCAGTATTTAAGGCCAAGCATATATACACCACAGACTCATTGTGTCCTTGAACCTCTTTCTTAATTTATGCTGAGCAGTGTTCTCAGCTGTAGTGATTACCAAAGGTAGCTTTGATGGAGACTGCAGGAGGGAAATGAAGTCTCTGACAGGGTTTCCATGCAGCCAGTTCATGGTGATGATGCTGTTGTGTAGAGTTGGCTGAAGTCAGCAGGTCAGGTACCGATTCTACAGTTAGCTTATGGAGAAGCTCCCGTGCTCTGAAGGATTTAAATGGGAACACTGTCAGGTTTGCTGTTCCTATTGAGCTCAATTTTCTTGGTGGACTCTACGTGGAGAGAAAGTCTCAAATGCAGCCCAACCCGAGGTCATTAGGGGCTTTAAAAGATTACAGTCAAGACCTTGAATTGTATCTGGTAATAAATGGCGCATTAGCAGTGTGTGTGGAGCTTACAGTGGCTTTGTGTAGTAATACCCCAAATACAAAAAAATTAGGTATACCACTTAGATGAATATTTGGATGAAGAAAATGCAGGGAAAGGAGAAGGCAGTGGAAGAAAAACACAGGATGCTTGTGTTCTTAAGCTACCTAGAGGGCTGCACTAGCTAATGGGAGACAGATACCTCCACTTTAATAGAGCAAATATCATCTTAGATGAGTCTACTTGCTGATAGTAGATTTTCGGTTCAAAATGAGAATTCAGCTCCTTCTAAATAAATAGCACCAAAATATCCAACTGGTATTTATGAAGAGGCACATTTTATCAGCAGTTTCAGCAGCTAACACAGAGGTTTGAATGGGTTCAAAAAATGGACTCCCTCTTACTAACTGAAATGAAAATCAAGGCACATAAAAAGGGGATGAGGAAGAAAACCTCACATAATTTCTCCTCACCATTTATCATACTTTTCTTTTTTTGTATTGAAGACTTTCAGTGTCCATTGTTCTCAGTCCAGAAAACTGAGCAGCAGCTTACTCTAGCACCAGTTTCTTCTTTCAGAATAAACAATGAAAGGTTTAAAAATGTTGAGTGTTTGCAGTTAGTAATTGTGTACATCTGTAGCTGTAGCATTTTGATGCATTCACGTACTGTCACACTCTTGGACAGCAGGGTGCAAGGTATGCTCAGAGAACAGGGGTGTCGCAGTACATGGGATATTCATGTGCTCAGAATGTGTGTGTGTGCAAAGGGAATAAACAGTAGTTTACTGCCTTACTGCACAATAGCTTTGTGATTCCAGAAGATATCTCCATACTGAAATCCATTGGTGTCTTTTGGGCTTCCCTCGTGTTGAAGGTGTAGAATTGTTCATCCACAAAATTGCTTTAAGCTGTAATTCTGGTTTGACCCAGGGACCCTTGTGCAACCTTATTCCATGCAGTCCTTAAAATTAACTGATTTTGTGACAAAGGCTGGTTGCTAAAAAGTATATTGTGGCATGAAAGGAGAGGTATCTGGGCAGCTGCATTTCTAGTTAGCACTCAACTCTCTTCCTTTTGGAGATCTGCATTTTATTGACCCTGATTCATTTGCAGAAGAAAAATAAACAGAACTGCAGAACTTACATCTTCTTTCAAAACAGTGTTGAAGGAATTGAGTGGAGACTAACAGGAGCACTTAGCTCTGTGGATGTCTATATTCTGTCTTGCCAAAGGGTAAATAGAGGACATTCATTTGTTCATCAGCTTCCAAATCTCCTCTCTTCCCCTCCCTAAGGGGGGAGGGAAGAAAAAATAATTTGAAGAAGGGGGTTCTGAATACCTCATATTCTCTTTTGCCTATTTCTAGCAGAGCCAGGCATGAACAATTAAATCTAGGGCTTCCCTGTGGTCTGTGAATAACACAGCACAGTGCTAACCATCAGGGCACAAAGGCAGACAACAAAAGGGGCTTTTTTATTTTTTTGTTTACCCTTCAGGACACTGTTTACCTTATCACTGAAGGGGAAGTTATCATCTCATCCCTTTTGGAAATCATAGCGGGTTGATTCTGTACCTCCAGGTATCGGACTGGCTAGTGATGAAGTGGGCATGTCAGCCGGGGGTTAGGGAACTCATACTGGGAGCTGTTGCGCTCTCCGCCTTTCCCTCTGCCTCTTGCTCCTTCTCTGTCAAACCATTCTCTCTCTCACTCCCTCTAAGCCGGAATGTTATTTTTTTTTCCTTCCCCCTCCCCTCTAAATTTACTTCACAGCAGATTGTCTTGTAGTAAATCACCAAAAACCCAAATAGCACTAAAGCATTCTGATACAACATTAGCATTTGCTTAACAAGCACAAGATAAACATTAAACAAAGAACTGCATTTCTTTATTAGAGGCTGCAAGATACATAATCCATGAGCACAAGAAACATGGGACCCAGTGGATATGCAGATGTGTGTTATTTCATTGGCGCTGGGCGGCCTTGTTAGAAAAGGTTTTCATCTGAAGGCTTGGGGGTGGATAGTTGACTGTCCCTGGTGGGGCTGTAACTAGATACGGAGACTGTTGCAAGCTAGGCTGGGCTCCCTGGTGGATGCGCTGATTGGACAGCCCGAGGAAAACTTGGGAAGCATCAGGAAGTGAACTCAATCACCTTGGGGATGAGAGGGGAGAACCAGATGAAGGCATTTGACTTCTTTTGTAACTCCCACTAAGGACAGATTGCCAGTACGATCCAGCCTCCATAACTGCAAATCAGGCCCTTTCCCCTATGCCGATTTCATTAGAATGGCCAGCATGGTGCAAAGAGGAGGGAGAAAAAAAAGGTTAGACACAGTAATTTTACAGGCAGGCGGGTACAAAAAAAATCTGCATAATTAAGCAGTCAAGGCTGCTAATAGGGGAGTTTATATGCTCTGGGACCAGGCAAGGGCAGCACATATGGATATAGCACTGGATATTAAATCTACGGCATGCAGACTTACTTCAGGGCCCTTAGAGAAAAGGCTAATTATAGAGAGAGGAATTGTGTTTACTGGTCTGTCTTGGGCAAAGATGTTGAGAGAAGTGCAACCAAGTTTTGCAGTTAGACATGAACAGTCTGTTAATAGAGATATCAAAAATATGTGCTTGTGGTTGCTTCACATCTAATCAACAGGAAATCACAGATTCCGAGACCCCCTTCTCCCAGTTAAATGAGGAGGGGAAAACACATACATATACATATTCCGGATGCAGGATGTGAATGTGTTCATTATTAAATTGCTGGAATTTAATCTGAACCAAGCTCTTTATCATCAATAAATTATATTTAGCAGTTTACCCTAGTTTAGCTGCTCCTGTTAAAAAATGTCAGTGCTTCTGGGTATAAGCTCCAAGTCAGCATTTAAATATAAATGGATAATATGAATGGAAGTTGCAATGGGCAGGACTGAGCAGTTAGAGAAAGGGTATGTTTATGTAACAAGTCCTGACGTGGTGGACATTAACATTTCATAATGCAGATCAAAGGTACGGAGAAGACCCAAGAGCCGTCAGTCAGAGGCCCCTAGCTACTGTCTAGTGTCTTCCAAGAGATGTTTTCTCCAAATTAGAAAGCATTAGACTTTTCTTTATCCATATAGATGGATAGATAGATAGATAGAGATGATTTTTTTTTAATACTTTTGAAAGTCATTAGCCTTTCTCTAGCTCGCTGCCCACTCCCCATGGAAAGAAGTGTCTCATTCTACTGAAGGTATTTTACTCAAGGCATTATCATGAAACAGTGCCTCATATCCATAACTGATAGCAGAGGCCAGTGCCCATGGCCTGTTTTGATTTAGCATTTTGCTGCTTTAGGCTTTTGTCTTTTTTGTGTTTTGATAGCTCTTCTATCATGGGTAGCCCTGTTCTGAGGTGCTGGAAAACAAGAGGTTCAGTCAGGAGTTTGCTGTGAGGGCGTCGTTCAGCAGGGTGTCAGAGCCATGTATGAGATGCTGGGTATCTGTTGGGAGCTCAGTAGGATCATGAGGCGTTGTGGAGCATACAGGAAGAAGCCCTTGGTTTGGCTTCCTTTATTGTATTGGTAGGGAAAACCAGAACAGCATTCAGGGAATTTACTGAAGTTTAGTGTGGAGTCCAGAACCAGCACCACAATAACATGCAGTGGTAGTAAAAAATGTGCAAAAAGCAGGCCCTGCCCCAAATGCTTGCAAAGGCACTCTGAGTGCTCACTTTGCAAAGGAAATAACACTTGTCTTGTTTGGTAAATCACTGCATGCTGGCCTAGTAACAGTGAGTTCATATCCCAAGTCTTACAGCAGGTGAGCTCAAAGGATGTTAGCCAGGCTGTCTGTGAAAAACATGCTCTGTTTGGTTTTTTTTTTTCCCCTGTGTTGTGAAGTGATGCATGGGAAGGTGTGCTGGGGTCACCTGGGATCAGCCAGGCTGCTCAGCACTGGCTGGGACTTGTAGCAGGTGGCAATAGAGGGACAGTCCTTGGGGCGCCCGGAACAGCAGAGGTTTTTTCTTCCCCACACCTAACCCAAAGTGATCAGTAACTAAATGATGTATATTTAGAATGCTGTAGTTTATGTTACTAATAAAGCCAGGAATCTCAGAGTATGTATGAAGCCCCGTTTCTTCAGGGTACCGTGTTATGCAGCAGTCACATGGCCACAGTACGTGTCTGTCAGTCTTCCCTGTTTGTGCATGTCACAGAAGGAGAGGGGGCTCAAAGACAGCTGTACTTCTAGACTTTGTGAGAATGCAGTTGAGTGGAAGACAATAATCTGTACAATGTTCCCAGACAGGAAAAACTGTGTGCTGAGATTCAGCCCTTCCTAAACCTTACAGATTCTGTAGAAGAGAACGGAGAAATAGGACCTGGGAGAGACCATGCATGTACATTCTTGGACACAGTCAATCAACCGGGAAACACAAATCTGGGGAAAACAACTATTTCTTGCTTTCCAGTGCATGCAGAACAATTTGCTTGTTTTTAATCCTGGGTAACTTGTGTTCATCTTCTCCTTCTGTTCAGCTGGGATGCTCTCCCTGTACCATAGTTACTGTTCTTTACCATAGTTCCCTGCAACTTAGTTTAGATTTGTAAATTTGACATGGAGACAAATACACGTATGTGCGTATGTATGCACACAGCCCCTTTTCCACAGCTTACACAGCAGTTAAAAGGATTAATGAAAATTCTCTTCCAGTATTTATTTCCCATATGGTGATGAGAAAATCTGCCTTAAAAATATTTGCAGGGTGTCTGTAATGATGGCAGTAAAACATCGGGACTGCCCCTTGTGAAACACATTTTGGGGGGCAGTTGTGTTATCAGTTTAGGTGTGAATAAAACAAAATTGTATTTTCATTTAAAAAAAAAAAAGTAAGCTGCAATTGCCAAAAGACAGAATAACTTTTCACTAGTGAGGAGCGAGCAGATAACCTGTCAATAGTGATGATCTAATGGCAGTCTCCAGGCTGTGCTGTGTCATCAGCCAGCTGTCAATCCCACCAGCATGTCTCAAAAGCACTAATTGTTGTGATAGTATCAGTGTGAAAGCTGCTAAGAAAAAAACATAGTCCCTTGGTGCTGCTTTGCAAAAGATAGGTTGAGGATCAAAGTTCAGCTTGCCTTGACTGGATTTCATTTTTGTGTGCATAGCTACCTGTTAACACATTACTAAGTACCTAATTGTAGCTGGTTGCAGCTGCAGTTATTTTGCTGGTAAAACACAACAAACAAGCTGACTGCAGTCTCCTACAAAAAAAAGTATTCACCAGCTTCACATAAAATCACCTCTTCTTCTCCTGTGCAGCCCCATTAGGTTTGGATCAGGGGAAAATTGCCTACTCCTCCTCATTCAAGTTGATATTAGAGACTTGCTCTGGCTATGGTTTCAGGAGTAATCCTGCTTAAGTAGCAGTTCAAGCATCATTTCTATATGCAATTTGAAATGCATATGCATGTATCTTTTATTAATACACATGTATCCGTATTGCTGTTCTTACAGCTTCTCTCTCTCTGCAGTGTACTTCATTCACTGCTTGATTTTGTTAAGTCCTGTAAAAGAGAGAAAGTATTTCTTCTTCTCTTTTGATTAGGAGCTTCAAAGGCAGAAATAATATCTGTGTTAAGATAGAGTCTAATATAACACTGGCATTAGAAGAGATATATAATTATAACTAGCAGACACCTGTCAGTAATGTTCTCTCTCAATATTCCTCCACTGTTATTTTTGGCTCCTTTTTGCTCCGTTAATCCACCCATTCCCGTCTCTAAATCCCACTGCTTTTTCCTTCTCATCATCTCAGAGATCTCTCCATTTCTTTCCACCTCTACAGCCAGTACTCTTATTAGAAGCCAAGTTATATTTCACTTTAACCATGCTGTTTTTCCTCAGACTAGACAACTGCAGCCACCAAGCTGGTTTTGGATACTGATTTAATGTGGTTTACTTACATTTATTTGTGTTACTTTTGCCCTTTTATCAAGTGTAAGCATCCTGTGATCATTTTCAAAGATTTCTATCTAACCCTGCTTATGCTCCCTTGTTGAGATTCCTTTATCCCTACCTCTGTGCTCCTCTAAAGCTCACAGCTTTGAACACCTATTTCTGGAGTCACAGCCAATGTCCCATTATCTTTTGTCATAGGGCTCTTGTGCTTTGAAGAAATGCTGTCAGGACCCCTGCACAGCTCTACCTTGTCCAGCTTGTGTCCTCTTCAACATCTAAGTTCTGCCATGCTTGCCTGGAGTGACTATTTGTTTCAGAAAAAAGGGCACAAATATGTGTGCCTTATTCAGTATTCCCTGTCACATTCTTTTCTGGCTGCTTGTCCTCACACAGAGAGGTTCTCTGGGCTAGGGCCACCTGCCTAGAATACAGTGTGAGCTGTAGGGAATGGGTAAAAAGGCCAGGTGACAGTATATTCTGCTGTTCTTCTCATTTCTTCAAACTCAGACAGGTTACAGCCAGAGAATCACTTACTTGACCACTTCTCCTTTGCTGCCAGGCATCTTCAGATGGTCTAGAAAAATACATTTTTGAGAAGATTCAAGTGACTGGACATTAAGGATTTGGCAAAGCTTATGGAAGCAGCAGGATTAGGGGCCTGATTCTGCAGATGCTCAGGCCTTTTTACAAAGCCCTGAGTACAGAGAGAGGCAAGAGAAGAGAGGCTATATTTATCCTGGTAGGCAACACCAGAGACATGAAAACAATTGACCCCTTTGTTTCTATTTCTCCCCACTTTTGCAACCCTGCCAGGCCTAATTTGGCATCTGTACTCACCTTCCCTGAAGGCAATGCAGTCTTTTACTTGGCTTGAGACTGTTTTCCCAGAAACCAGTAAGTCAGCTGGCATAGGGAGAGATTTCTTGGAGAATGGGTGAGTGGGCTGGGTTCTATGGTTGCTTAGTTTTTCTGCTGCTCCGGTTGTACCTCAGGAGACCAGCAGCCTGATGAATGCATTGTTCTAAAATGTCAAAAGGACCTCTGGGCACGAAGTGTTGCATCCTTCAGAACCACCCAACTCATGCAAAAGCAAGAGAGGTGCAGCCATAGGGAAAATGTCAAGCTGGGATTGAATAGCTGTGAGCGTCATTGCCACCAGTAAACAGGATCACTTGTTTGACCGGGGTAAAACAAATGCTAAAAATACACTGTGTCCGTCCAGTTCTCTCACTCAGTGTTGCAACCCCGCTGCTGACATGGGGAGTTTCATCTGCATTTGTGACCTATCATGAATTAAAAAATAAATAAATAAAATAAAATTTGAAAAAAGAAAAAAAAATCAGGGAACATACAGTAGATGCATTTTACTGCCAGAGTGGAACTTCACAATCCTACCAGGGGACCTTTTTGTAATGTTTGTAATGTGCTGCTATCGTGCTTTAGCAAAGAAAAATGTCACTGCTGGGCTTTATTTTTAACAGACTTTTTTAAACATCAATTAATGCAAGCAAATGTAATGAAGCAGATCTTCCTTTTTATTTCTATTTGGGCGAAAGCAGTGAGGGGGCTGGGGGGAATGACACGCATGGGCAGGGAGCAGAGGGGCAAAAAGGGCGTTGCTTCTGCAGTGCCACTGAAGAGAGGTGGATTATCCTTTTGAAACGTGTAAATGCAGATGGACACCCAGCTTCCAATGGCAGTCACTAGGTTTGAGAAATCAAGCTGCTTTTGCATGTATCATTCATGTGGCATTTTAAAAAATACACTGCAAAACATGCGGTTTATTCAACACGGAAAGCTGTGTGCTCCATTGGTGTTCACCTGGCAGAAATCAGTCAACCCTCCATGTGCACTCTTCTTGTTATCAGAGGTAAAATGACCTAAGGAGGGACATTTGTTCCTTGTTGCATGAACCCTATAAGAGTTGTGTCATATTATGTTTCCCTCATGCTTGAAACCATTGCAGTGTTACTAGCCGTGTTAGTTAGCTAGCTGTCTGCCGATTCTCTAATGCAAAGAAACACATGTTCAGGATTGTGGGCAAACTCATGTTCAGGGTTGTAGGCAAACTCTTCTCTTCCAACATTGATTTGTTTTGACCTGCTGGGAAGAGATATCACTGAAACTGTGGCCATGCAACATTGCAGTTCTTTCATGAGGGCCTCTCATGGAATTAATGGTGATATCTGTTGTTTGGCAGGTACATTTGATTTACCGTGATGTGACCGAGTTTTGATTCAGGCACAGAGAGCACAGAATGTGTCATTCAAAGAAAATGTACTATACATGAGGAAATATCTTACTGACAGAGTGAATCAAGGGCAAAGCAACAACTTTAATTTGGACTTTCCCCGCTATTGACACTTTTTACTGAGACCTTCAGAGTGGTTTATTTTCTAAGAAGTGCTGGTCTCTTCTCATTTCTTCAAACTCAGAGTTTGCTATAGCTCACTTTCAAGTTGGTTTTTGTTTTTCTCTTTATAGCCAGCTTGTTGTCTTTTTAATCTTTTTAGGGTGGGGGGTGAGAAAGGGTGTGTCAGTCACATAAATAAAATGTTGGAAAGAGAAGGGGGTGGATAGATGGCTTGCAAATATGGCTTTCAGTTCAGTTGCCCCACCTCAGTTTCCTTGCTGCTCTGCGGGTATTCCTCGTCAGCTATTATTTCCAGTTCTGATCTTTGGCTTCTGGTGCCCAGCTGAACTACATAGGCTGCCCACCTTTCCTGCTGTATAATTTTCAAGGATTTAACACAGCAATTTTTCTTCTTCTCCGCTGCCGTGTCATTTATCAAGTCCAGCAATCAAACAGAAATGAACATCAACAAAATATGTTGCTTATTTCTGAAAGTGTCACGGGATCAAAATCTGCATGCTTCACCTAGCAAAATTCATTGCAAAATCTAACAGTGGGCTCTTGCTGGTCAGAGTGATGCACGGCACAGCAAGCAAGTTTGCCCTGGTTTTTTTTTTACTTCTAAAATGCCCCTATTTTTCCAAATATGACTAGAGGGGTAATACACCTCCTTGACCTTATTTTCTGTTGTTCAAATCCTGCCTAGTGTTAAATCCCTCTGCTCACCTCCAGGTTTAATACATTTAAAATTGCTTCTTGAGTGAGGTGAAGGAAGCAATTGAAGGGGCTGGGGGATATATTCTATCTGCTTTACATCTTTGCATCTCGTGTGCTTGTTTTCCCCACTTTGTTTGGAGAAAGACTGACAAGTAAGCATAACTTGCCGAGTAAGTAGAGAAACTTGCTGCCTGTGAGGTTTCTGATGAAGATGCTTTGTTTTAAACAGCATCAGGGTTTCCAAACGACGGCCCTCCAGCTTTTAAAAAAAACAGATGAGGCATGTTTAAATGCGCATCTTGTACCATTCAGTTAAGAAATGCTTTTATTTCTTAATATCATTGAAAGGTTAAAGATGGAAACAAAAGCCTATGGAGCTGGCCTTTATTCCAAAGTCAGGGTATACAATATTTAAATGACAGCTTAAATGAACCTGCTCAGGTCTTAGTCAGATTGTTTCATAAAGTTCTGAAATTAAAAATTTGCCCACAACAAAAATGTCCACAGCATCTTTATAACTTCACAAGATAGATGTAGAAAGACTTTCATTTTTTTTCTTTTTTATTTGTGGGCATTAATGCCTGAGACTGCTCTGTAAAAGGGATGGCTGTCTTCACTGGCAGTCTTTTTGTCCCTGACGAAATGTAAAAAAATCTGTGTCTGCAAGTGTTTTGTGTGTCTCCTTCCATTCTTCTGCTTATTCTTCAACTGTGTCAATAGTATGTGCGGATAAATAAAACATCATCAAGAATGCTGATATCATCTTCCTTTTCCCTTTTCCCTCCTCTAACTTACAATAATGTGGGGCAAAGGTCTACTTAACATAACACAGTTACGATAACTAGTACATTTGTATTTCTGCTATGATGAGAGGTCTGCTGTAGTGAGACTCATCCACTGTTGCTGCTTCTTCTCAGCAGTGTTAATTATTCTTCAGGCTCGTGTAGCGTGTGTATGGAAACACAAAATAAGCGATCAGGGAGTAGGATATTTTTGGTTTTATTTGTTGTGTCAGTGACACTTCCACTCTGACACAAACTCACAGCACAACACTCCTGATCTGTAATGAGGTTATGTCCCAGGATGTGTGTTAAAAGCACTAAATAGTCCCTTGCTTATTCAAAATCCTCATTTATCTGAATTAATTTTGTGTCCCCCATTTCATTTGGGTAAATTAGGTTTCACAGTTTCACAATTTGATCACAAGTCTCATAATGTTCAGTACTTCTTTTTCAACCTGAGCCCCCAAAATGACAGTGCTGCATCAAAATCTCAGTCTTCATTTAAAAAAAAAGATTGAAATACTTTCCTCGTTACACAGAAACCCTCTGAGGGGAAACTGCCCAGTGCAGACTTCTAGCCATACACTCAGTTAAATCTCATGGTTTTTAACCCGTTCTGCCCATTCTGCAGCACATGGCTTAAAGAAATTTGGTTTCAGTGACTGCTAGGCACTTCGTGCATGTAGACACAGCATTACATGTAGGGTTGGATGGGTCTTCCTCCCTTTCTCCCTGAGTTCCTCTGTTTTTTCCTACCTCTTCTTGTTTAAATGAACTGACACACAGAATCAAAACTCAGTGGGCCTTTTGGAGAGTATTTCAGCCAGCAAATGTAGTCTTGTAAGTTATTTATTAGAGTATGTCTTAGTAAAAGGCTAATGTCTTACAGTGGTCAGCCACCTATCTCTTGCTGTTACAAGCATGTTTTTCAAATCACATTTCAGATTTCTTTACAAGAGCTTTACAAGTGTTTTTTTGGTTTCTCACTGATGTTAACCACCTCATCGTCATTTAATGTCAGGCCACATTTTTCTCCAGCTCTATAACTTTTACCTGGAGAGCCTATATACTGGCCTGACAGCCTATACTTTTATTTTTTCACAATGGTCCCTATTTTTTTCCCTAGTTTGATGCTTGATATTTGTAACCTGCTGTTCTTTTTAATTGCTTATTGTTATTAATAATATAGTGGTAACTTTGTTGGCTTGAGACCTTTGGATGTAAAAATACATCGATCATTATTGCCATAGGAGCTGCACTAAATTACCCAAGCTCTGCCTGGAAATGTATGCTACTCTGCATTCCTTCAGTGAACTTGGAATGAGGGTTAAATTGAGAGTTTGCTGTGCCTGTTCACACAGGACTCATGCCCTTGTCCTGCTTCTGCTCACCACTTCTTCTCCTCCATTTGCCTTTTCAGTCTACCTCCTTTTTTGTTTATTGTTGTTACTACATCTGTTCTCCTTCCCCAGCTAATCTGTCTGATACATCTCTTTTTAGCCAACTCTTCTCTATTTCTTCTACTGTGATGTTTTTCCTCTTTTTCCCCTTATTGTTTGAAGTTCAGAACTTTGCCATTCTGTTACATCCAAGTTCACTGGAGGAAGGGGTTGTGTTCTTAGGCACCACTCCTCAATTGCTAGCATGGTGGGAAATGGTGTCTTTGCTTCAGTGAGGAATTAGGTTTGATCAAAGGTTGGAATAAATCTGTTAACAGTGGCATCTAGAATTTGGAAAAATAAAGCCAACCCCCAAACATGTAACATATAAAGAAAGAATAACTAATTGGCCCTTATTATTCTCTTATCCACAAATGAAGAAGTGTTAATATAAAAATTCCAAAAGCTGTTTGTCAGTTCTGTGTGGAGTTTTAGTACCAGCAGAGAAAGTGGGAAGGAGAGTGGGGCAGGTTTAGAATGAAGTCTGGTCCTTTTCTGATATGTGGGCCCAAAGCTGCTTGCTTGCTTTATAGATGAATCAAAGAGAGACATAGGGAAAGGTTAGCGCAAATTAAAACTGAGTTTTCTCATGCTTTCCTAAATAAAACAGCAAACTAAATCAGATTAACAATATAAATAATTCTTTGTATTAAATTGAGCTTTATCATTTTAATACATTGCTGTACAAGGAGATCTCCCCTAACTGGCAAAGCAGTTTGCTCACATGAAAAGAATCTAATTAAATGCCCAGTTATCAGCATAGACCTGAGGGTCTTCACAACCTGAACCTCTACTTCCTCCTTGGTTTTTCTGAGGGTTGGGGGTGAGGAAATGGAGGTTAAGGGGAAAGAAAGCAGAAAGCTGATACACCCCAAAGTGAGTTGAAGAGATGGATCAAAATCCCAGCAATTGCTGCTCATTCCAAAGTGTCCCTCACCTATGTAGAAAGAGGCCAAATAATCTTTGTCATTAAGCATAATAGCATATAGATCTGGAAAACAAAATATCAGTAGTATCTGATCTACTAGGAAATATGAAAAGCACTGTTATTTCTTCATGCGCTTGATTCAAATATCCAATGTAACAGGAAAGCCCTACCCTATCCTACACTTTTTTTTCCATTTTTCTTTTTTCTTCCCCATCTTTTAAGAATAAGCAGGCAATTCTTTGTAGGTTAGATAAACAGCATTTTAGCATTTAGAGACTTTATCTTCCAGACGTCTAATAGTTTCATGCCAAAAGAAGGAAGGCAACTCTGACCCTTTCTGTATACTCAGAACAAAAGAAATACCTGATGAGACTTGTGTATGAAACATAATTTCTACTGCTGGTCCACTGTAGTGTAAAATTAATATTGACACTTTGATTGTCTCCTTGTGAGATATTTTCCCCGGTACCACTAAATTTAGTTAGTTTATGCAACGTGAAATATCCTCCCCTACCTTAAAAATTCATGTTTTCTTTGTGCAAAACTTAAAAGTAGATATACCTGTACTTCAATGAATTCCAGAAGACCCAGATGAGTGGGCATTACTCGTAGGTATGTAACATGAAATAACAGAGAAAGCTGTTTCTCCAACCAGAAAGCAAGAACAAGAAAACAAAACTCTGTAGCCTACACAGTGAACAAAAATACTGAAATTGAATGACTAATGTTTAAAAAGCAAAAAGGTGTTACATATATTTTTACTGTGCTTAGTTCTTCTGAATACAAATGTGACACTTTTATTATTTTTTCCCCCTACAGTTTGATTAAATCATTAATATCTACTTAGCTCAGGCAACCTCTGAACCATTCAAATTGCAATTTAACTTTACTAGAGAAGATTTGGTCCAAAAGTTTTTCTGGAAATGGGCTCTTAGCTCATAGAAGAGAACAGAGAAAAACTCAATTCCGACCTTAATTCCAATACTGTGTTCATAATGGTGGGCAGATTAAGCAAGGTCTGATTCTTCTACCACTGTAATTTAATAAGAGTTTTCATTCTCTATTTGGGATGCAGTTCTGGTGTATGGTTTCTTCATCTGTAAAATTCAGATAATAATCTGTATTTCACTGTGTAGTGAGAGGATGGAGGGCTTGACCTTGCACACTTTGACAGAATTTAGTCCCACAAAAAGTTTAGAAAGGAGTCTAGAAAGATGGGAGGCTGTCTCTCCTGAGCTAGTTATGCCAGCATTTGGAGGATCAGTCACCAAGTTTTTAATCAATGCTCACTAAGTGCTATTTGAAAAGGTAAATGTTGAGCTGGATCATCTGTCTACAAATAACTCATACCACTCAGCTTATTCCTACTGGTTTAAATTTCTTTTTATATCCCATGGTAAAATTGTTTCCAAAATAAGCTCCATCACATGGGATTTTATTGCAGTGATGGAGTGTAACCTTGTAATGTGTGTGGCTACGTGATGCAACACAGACTTTTTCTCTGAACAAATTTTTATACCTTTTCCTGGTGCAGTTACAGACAAGGAGTAGCAAATTATGCATGTCCCATCAGTTGGTGAATAACCCTGTTGCTGAATTCCTGAACTCTCTCCTGGTAGCCAGTTGTCCAGAAAATGCTGTTGTTTGATGGCGAGGGGACTTGCTGTATTTAAATCGTTCTTACTTGAGCTGAATACATGACACTTATTAAGAAATAGACCCTGCCAGTTGCCCTTTTTTCATTTTCATCCAGCCTCGCTGAAGCCAGACAATTTGTGGCTTTAATAGAACATACAAGGCACATGTGGTAAGAAGAGTTCACTTACAAGCAGCCAAAGTGAGTGCAACCAAGCAAAAAAGTGAACAGTTGGTGAAGTGAAATGCATCCCTTGCTTCAGACAAAAATACAGTGGAATGAAAGATGCAGTAGACTGGCTTTCCCTTAAGCAGATCTAATTTCAAAATCTGTCCCTGGAGAGATGAACTTTTGCTTTAATTGAGGAGGTGGATCCCAGCCCTTTGTCACTCCATCAATCAGCACCCTTTGCTGTAGCTTTAGCAGTACGCTGCAGAAGGCTGTAGGATTTACTTCCTGCTTGTTGAATAAAGCTTCCTACCCAATGCTGCTGGGAGTCAGCGTGGCCTGGCCTCAGCAGCACAGTGCAGGTCCCATCCTCTTCCTTCTGCTGAAGGCCAGTATCCTTCAAGGCAGTGTCATAGCCTGGTCCCTACCTTCCCCTTGAGGGGCTACAATTCTTGGTGACTCAAGAGTTTAGGATTGTTGCTAGGATCTTGTTGACCACCTTCCCCTGCAGTGGGCAGAGTCTTGCCTAAAAATCATTCTGAACTGAAAAAAAAGCAAGGGGAAAGAGATTGCTTGAGTTGCAGCCTGATGTTTTGAGTTTCTTCAGCTAACATCATGATTTTGGCTAAAAGTGGTATTAAAAGTAAACACAGACCAGCATGCAGGCACCTACATGAGCAGTCGGATGTGGCACAAGAGGGAAGGTGTGCAGGATAACTGCTGAGAGCATGAGCGAGAAAGGAAGGTATTTCCTTCCCCCGCCCTCCTGTTTCCTAATATGTGGTGACTTGCCCTGGACAGTCCAGGAGAAACACAGGTGTACTTCTGTCTTTCCATCCAACCCTCCATCCTGTCCCACCAGGATTGAATCTTTAGTTAGGACTTTACCAAAAACACTTTTTCCGTGACAGCTTGTTCTCACAGCTGTAAATTCCAAGTGTAGTCTTCTTCCTGCTGCAACTTCCAGCTGTATGCTTTGCCTTTAATATGTCTCCTCCTTTATCACTATATTCCCATGCTTTTCATGTCACCTTCCAAAATTAATGCTGTGGTGGATAATGTTCCCCATTTGAGGGGTTGTGATAATGTTTGAGAAATTGCAAATGGCAGAAGCATTAGTGCAATCAGGGAGAAATCATGGACGTGGTGCTGGAGACTTCAGGCACTGTTCCATTTCAGCTTCCAGGCTTGGAAAAGCTGTTATGTGTTCTTTAGCATGTGAGGGTACGTGTCATGCATATACTTGCCACACTGGACCCTAAGACCGAATTTTGAGCAGGAATGAGGTTGTCTGAAGTGGCACAGGGAGGCTGATGGTTGTGTAGGTGTGTGGCCAGCAGAATTAAAAAGATGCAGGCAAGCACAACACTTAAAAACTAGGAAGCATGGATGGCTGTGCACTCTGGAAATTAGTGTTATATGGTGGTTTTTGTCCTTCCCCAGTTTTCTGTGTGAGATGTTGTAGCCGAGGGGTTAGCTGTCATCCATGGCATTGCTTCCTTACTCCTCAGATCTCTGGCTTATAAATGTGTGCTGCAAAATTAACTCAGGGAAGAGTGAAAGCAATGTGAAGAAGGAGAAATTGGTTTAGGGGCATGGGTTGCTTGGTAAAAAAAAATTATAAAGAAAACACATTGAATATGGGAGATGTACAGGTTTTAGACCTTAAAAAAAAAAAAATAGAGGGCCTGCAGGCCATTTCATTCCTGTGTTTTGTGTGGAGGGCAGAGTTTACACGACTTCTTAGCAGATGCTTTTGAGCATGGGCCCAGCATCATGATGATTTACCAGGAGGACATCATCATCCTAGGACCTTTGCCTATAGATTTATTCTGAGTAGAAGGCACAAGGACCCTTCTGGACAATCTCGAGGGTGAATAAGAGAAAGAGTTACTTATAAACTGTTACAAATTGGTACTCGGTAATGGCTGTAGTGTTGATCAGACGATATAAGAGGGCCCCCAGTGGTTACTGACTTAACAGCTGCATGTAAGTCAGCCAGTGAACATTTGCTTGTAGCTGCTCTAGTTTTGTTTTTATTGAAGAGCAAGAAGCATAAACATGGGACATGCAGTCCAAAGGCTGTTTAAAGGGTTCCACTTGTTTAAAGTGTATATTGAAGTGTCAGGGCCTTCCATGAAATGACCAAGTTGTGCCATTGAGTTGGTAACACAAATTGGGCCAGGTCATCCAGAGCACTGGCTCTAGGGGAGGTGCAAGTGGGAGCATCCTGCCTGCTGTACAAGTTGCTCAGTAACTCTGCACTATATGGGTAGCCGATACAAAGACAGAGGATCCCCAAGTATGAGTATATGCTCAGCACGAAGACTGATTATGTTTGCTTTTATAGCTGGTTGTCAAGTTAGTTGCTGAGGTAATGGGCTGCACCTCAATTAAAATCTACCTGCCTGCATTGAAACATTTAATATTTGTGTAAATATTAAACATTTATATGAATATTAAATGCATTTATTTGGAATTGTTTCATGTTTACATTTTCCCACTATCTGAATAAAGATTGCAAATGGAAAGTCATTTACTTATGCAGAAATTCTGCATGCATCAAACTCATTTGACTACCAGCGGTGGGTAAACCATCCCCATCCATCTTGCGAGGTCTTAACCATGTCCAAGCTCATATCCCAACCATGTAAGGGCAACAGTAAGCACCAGTTCTGTGCTCTACAGTGGGTACTTTGTTCTTGCCTTCCTCATGGCGTTGTTGGGCCCATAATGTGAAGGAGGACATGCTGACTTGTTTTACGATGTACCACACCAAGGAATGCAGTGCATAGTTTTCTGTTAGATTTGGAAAAGTGCAGGCTTTGTATTGAAGGTTCATTTCTTTTTCATCCTTCAGCTAACTCATTTGCACTGTAATGTACTTTCCTATTCCTCCTCCTGATACTTGCTGCTTTTATACCTATTTTGCAAGCCATATTTTTAGTCTAATCCATACAGCAGTTGTCTAAAATTCCATAGCATTGCTTATTTCTTACCTATAACTCTTAATAAAAAATAGGGCTGTGCCAACCTATAATATCCTTAATAGAATATTCTAATGGTTATTAAATCAATTGACTCTGAATCTCACTTTAATAAATGAGTCAGACAGTATTTTCCAATTACTGTCAGCCGCCACCTTTCCAAAGAGCAGATTATTTTGATTGAATTTTTTAAAGCTGCTCAGCACTTTTTTTTTAATTTTTTTTTTTTTTTTTTTTTTTTTTTTTGCCTGAGTAAGAGCAAAGAGCAGCAGCTCTGTTCTGCAGGGATGGAGAGCCCTTTGGACTGTATCTGACACTCCATTCCATTTCAGATTTATCCCAAATGGAAACTGAAAATGTGACATTTCACTGGCCCTTTATTTATTAATGATATCATATTTTGCACTTCCATAGCACCCTATCAAATTGTTTGCTAAACATGGAGAGCTAGACAGGGGCCACTGTGTAAACAGAGCCTTTTGCATCCTCTTTCCACATCTGGCACCTTTTCAAGATTTGCCACACCCTGTCTCTTTCATGCCAGTGGGAGATAAAAGACTGGCTGTGCTTTTAAATTGTCTATGGAAAGCAGAGAACAGGGACAAAGCCTTTTTCCCTCATTCTTACACAGTGCTGTGTGATCCAGGCAAGTTGTGTGTCAAGAAATATAATTTTAAACTTTTTCAAAGGCAGATGGCAGTGATTCTGGGTCTTCTGAGTATGGTAGATAGTCCTGGACTCTTCTCCAGCTCCACTGTCTTGGTTGCATTAAAAGTCTTAAGGGATACTAATTAGGTCAGCCTGTTAAAGTAGAAATTAAAAATTAGCACCTCTTCTTTAAAGATGGGTAGTCTGAGAAACACAGGCCACACTGTGACACCCAAGGTGATAAGAATATGTCAGTGTTGGAGTTTGGAATGGAAGCCAGCACTCCTGATTCTTCTGCCAATACTGTACCCTTAGCTGTCTTTCTTAAATTTAGATCATGCTGGTCTCATGTTCTCAAATTCAAGGACTGGAGCCTTGCCCTTTGTTCCAAGGATGTAACAGAGCAGGTGATGTGCACAAAATGGGTGAAAAATAATGTAGAAGGAGGGGTTTGCAACTCGCTAAACAGTGGGACTTAAGAAAAATATTATTCTGTTAGTTATATAAATGTAGTCTTATTTTAAATACGGTCTTTAGAACTTGGAGACCAAAAACATTTTATTTTTGAGAGAAAGCTTAGATTCTGCACAAATTGATGTCTCTTGCCTGGGGAAGTTTCCTATCTGCCCCAGGCGAGTGGGTGAGGGGATTTTTCAAACCCTGTTTATAAGCCTTTAGGAAAATCATATTTGCAACATAGAATAATCAAAGTGGTTTTGATGTTTGTGACCAGGAGATCACCTTGAATCTGAGCAATATGGGAAATACAATAAGGGTCACATTTAATGGGGTTCAGTTCTTCTTGAACAAGTACGATTTCTGTGTAATTAAAATTAGTTTTGCTTTGCCATCAGGAGTGCATGCCTTTCTTCCTACTTTTTCCTTCATCAACTAAGATAATGCAAAGACAAAAAAAAAACCTTCTCTGTCTTCTGTAGCTTCATATAAAAATATTTCTTTTTCGGAAGTCTTTCTTCCTTGGAATGTTTGAAGAACTGCCCGTTCAGTGTTCCCATGTTCAAGAATGATTAGCATTTACACTTTGCCAACAGTAACTGTGATTTGAGAATTGTCATCGATTATCTTCACCTTGACTTGTGGAAGATCCTGAGATGGAGCTCCCTTTATCCTAATTGGTGTGACTGTGTGTATCAGCACAAACAGTTTGATGGAGAAACTTTACCCTACAGGTTTTCTAACTTGTAACTGCTCTTTGTGGGGAATTTGCACCATCTCCAGAACTATCTGTTCAGTAATGACCATGGAAAGGATATGCATATAGGAGAAATATTGTGTGTCACTCTGTACAGTCCTCGAGCTCTGCAGCTTGTAGAAGTAGTTAGGAACATGGAGCACTGCTTTCAGGAAGGATTGGTAGAAAAGGAAAGGAAGTTTGCAGTTTGGGAGTGATGTAATTTTGTGTAAACCTTTGTCTTTGTTGGGTTTCATCTGTCCCTTCTCATTGTGAAGAGCTCTGACACCTCATAGAAACCACACAATGGTAATTTTCAGTAGTCCAACCTGCAGAATGGCTACCACCATCTGGCTTAGCTCACACTGTCTAAAGCCCACTAATTTGCCCCTCTTTGCTAAAGATGCTAAAGGCTAAATTTAGCTTTTGGACTAACAAGTGAAAGCTGGGGGCTACCATTGACTTTTTTTTTCAATTCTTGTAAGTCACTAACGGCCATTTGGGGTGGGAATGTGGCCCCGCTTAGCTGCAGGAGCACCATGTGGTGTTCTCTTTGTACTAGTGGGAAGGGTTGTTGTGTGGGATGCAAAACATGGTCTGTGCTCTCACCGTCCTTCATGGATGCCCATCATCACAGTCCCTGATCATCACTGCAGGCAGCATGTGTCTGGCGGGAGGTTGGCAGCCTGGCATTTGGGTGTTCAGCATGGGCAGGGCGCTCTCCTAAATCACTCCTTCCCAAATGAGAAATGGCAGGGAGCTGTGCCAGTCACCAAGCACCTCATTCCCGCTTGTTTTTTAATAATCAGATGCAGTATTTACCTGCGAGATCAATGCTTCTCGTGTAGCACACCGGTGACATACAGAAGGACCTTTCCTAAGCGGCGCTGTGGGAATTGAGGCCTCTGCAGCAGGGCTGGAAGCCACTTCTTACCTAGCAACTGTTTCTAAGTAGGACAGCCACTGACTGCCCTCATGGCGGAGTGGATGAATCCTGCAGCACCCTCAGGAAGGGAACCTGGTGCCAGGCACCAGCCGGCCTTGGAGGACAATGGGAGGAAGCAGAGGAACAAGCGGCGGGGAGCGGGAAGGGTTTTAAAGCCACAGGACGTGGACGGGAAAGCTGCGTCAGAAGGCACATGGGGACTTTTCTGGGCTGTTCAGAGGAGAAATGCAAAGAAAGAGGGAAAAAATCCAGGATTGTCAGAAAGGGAGTTTCGAAATCCTGCAGCTTGCAAAAGGTTTCATGTATGCCCACAGGACTGGGAACGTGGAGTAGGAGTGATGTGAGGGTATAAACTACTCGCCCTTCTCACGCTGGTTACAAGAAACTCCACCTCAGCCCAAGTGCCAAAAACTGCATTCACAGTTCTTACCCGTGGTAGACAGGATGATGTGTGATCAGCATTAAATTCCTCACGTGCTGTTTTGCAAATATACTTGGTCGTGACTGGGTGGCTCTGCTAAGAAATGGTGTTTCAGGTCATAGTCGTAATTTCCTACTGAAGGCTAATGCTCTGCATTCCTGTTTGGTGCTAATTGCAAGTGGAAAATCTGTGTTCTTAATGCCCAGTCAAGCTTTGTATATTCTGAAACATTCTGGGTAAGAGAACACTTCAGCAGCCGTAGGCACTGAGGGGCATCCGTTTTCCTGAGCTTAGGGAAACAAAGCTGCTCCAGTTCACAGATTGTGTTGGACTTTCTCTTTGTAAGGGCTGTGGTGAATTTCACTTTTCCTTTTATTTCTCCTGCAGATGAAGGACTGAACCATGAATGCAAACTCTGCAATCAGACATTCGACTCTCCTGCCAAACTTCAGTGCCACCTGATAGAGCACAGCTTTGAAGGCATGGGGGGCACCTTCAAATGTCCAGTGTGCTTTACAGGTAGGAGCCCATCGCTGCTTGTCCCAGTCATGCCCTTAGCTTGACCTTGCAGAACTCCCTGAAAAAATGTGTCGTGTGCTGGCTTTAGGTCAGTTTTAGGAGGGAACATTACATTTCACTCATTAGTAATATTGATTAGAAATCGTTTAGAAAGCTGAGCTCCTTGGAAGGTCAGTCATCCATCTGTAAGAAGTGCATTTCAAGCTCTTCTATCGGAAGTTGGAGTTTTTTATAATTACAGAAGTGATAGTCTGTTACCTTCCACGGTGTCACGTTCCTTACTTCCATGTTTCAAACTTGCCAAGGTTAAAACTGTCCGTAAATTTGTACTTTAAAGCTACAGATGTTTCATCTAAACCAATAAAACTCAGAGCAGCATTTGGCCCCAGTTCCCAGGCATAGCCTGTGCAGCAGCATTCTCCTCTGATGGGGTAAGAAAGCCCACATGCGTGTGTTTGTTGGCTTGTGGTGAGAAGAAACACCCTTGTAATGTGCTTTAGAAAGCAAACCATGCTGTCTTGCCACAAGTCAAGTTGTGCTCTCCCCTGACACAAGTCCAAGTGTGGAATAATCCTCCCCGAGTCAGTGGTGCTATTCAGTAGTAAAACCCAAGTGAGAAAATAACTTGACCCAGTAGGGCTAAGCACTGCAGTGTTTGGGCCATAATGAAGAACAGAAAAATGCTGTTGTTGGAAATGAAAGCACATTAAAAGGATGCCTACTGAGTTGTTGTGAGTTTTTTTAAGGACTTCTTAATAGAACATTTCATAAAATGATAACCTAAAACATGAGTGTTAATATGTAGCTTGCATTCCCAATTTTGCTTTAAAAGATGAAAATCAAAGATAATCACAAACATGACAAAACACACTTTGGGTATTCACACATCAATGGCATGCTAATTCTGGAATCCATTCAAGGTTTCTGTTTTCCATAAATGGTAGTGAAGGATTTTCATTGATAAGCAAATAGACCCTTTAATACCTTCATTTTACTTCTCTTTGTTCAGCAGCTCCATGCCCAGTAAAATCTAAGCGAGTGCTACAGAGGAAAATTAAATTTGAATTTTTCATCTTTCAGATACAGTGGCTGGTGATGATTATTACCTCACTGTATTCAGGTTTCACACATTTCTGTGGGTTATAAAATTAAAAAAATACATAGTTCATTTTCACTGCACAGCTTGTCTGAGCATGGATAGTACCACCACAAACAATTTGTCTGTAAAGTGTCTGTGTTCAATAATTCTTTCAGTTAGGCATTTCTTCAAGTTTTTAGTTTTATTACTGGTTCTACTAATTTTTTTGCTTGTTTTTGTTTACACATTATGGTGTGATCCTTTTTTAGTGTAATGTCATGGGTCTTCAGTTTCCAAGTCTAGGGTGTTGTAAGTGCAGCATAAGAACTTGTGTATGTAAAGAGTACCCACTGAGGGTTCTCCATGTGACCAAGATCCCTGATAAAACTAATCCTTCCGTTTCTGAGCCAGTAAGCTTGTAAAATGTGTTAAAGAGTATGGAGATAAGTCGATTCCAATCTGTGCAAAATACTTCTTGCTTTTTGCTGATGGGGTAAATAGACAGTGTGCATTAATCACAAACAATGATGCTTTATTAGCAATATGCCATTAAATTATTTCAGCACATCTTGCTAGAATATTAGCAAGAAGTAAAAATCACCAATATAAGTTTTATATGGAAAATGGAATCTGATCTTTTTATTTTCCAGGGTAATGAGAAATGTGATTAAAATGTATGACTCAGAAGAACAATATTCTGATGGTTTTTGTTGCCTTGCAATTAGAATAATTTTAATGATTAGGAGTGGAGTCAAAGTCAAATGCCAGCATCTTTAATAAATCCTTTCCCTGCCTATACAGATTAATATTGTAGATGCAAACTTTTTTAGGTCACAGTGCACCAGGCATCCATCAGAAGTCAGTGCTGCCAACCCAAACACTGCCTCTGGCATATACAATTTAATTATTAATAGTATGTCTCCTAGGTAAACTGTTACACAGTCTTAGGGCCTTGTTTTGTAGTCATTAAAATTGAACATGTTTATATTATTGAAACCCTTGCATTCAGTGTGTAGGCAGAGTTGATCTTAAAGTATCCAAAGAGAATTTACCTGCAGTTCTGTTTCACATTTATAGACATTGCCCTGGTGTAGCTGTGGGATATAATTTTTAGCATTAACACATTTAAATACAGAGCTGTTTGTTATATTTAACTTTAGGCACACAGCATAAACAGGACTTTGGCATCTGTGCTTTTCAACCTGTTGGTTGCTAGGAAATAAGTTTTGTATGTGTTCAATCAAAGTGCAGTAAGCATGAAGAAATAATTCTGAACAGGAAATGGCATTTTTAGATACTTTATACTTGAAATCTTCATTGGTTGTCCTGGTAGGGTATTTTTTTTTGATTTGTTGATTGTTGGGTTTTTTCCTTACGTCAGGGATCTGTTTCAATTCATTTGTTTTAGAAGAAGCATCACACTTGGTAGATAAATTACATTCATTGGTACCCATTATAGCAGCAGTGTAAGGTGAAATCTGAATGCAGTAGCCTAATTTTAGGTCTTGGAATTGCTCAGTGTCATTGGGAGACTGTTTATAAAAAGCTCTTTACTTGCGATATGAAATAATGAAAAGCTTGTTCTTTGTCTAATATTTCAGTGTTTGTCCAAGCAAACAAGTTGCAGCAGCATATTTTCTCAGCCCATGGACAAGAGGACAAGATCTATGACTGCACACAGTGTCCACAGAAGTTCTTCTTCCAAACAGAGCTGCAGGTACCACACTTGTTACCTGGGGGTTATAATTGCATTATGTATTTGATAGCTGAGTTCAAAGCTGTACTTGCCATGACCTCCTCTGATACTTGCTTATCGTCAGGATGGGAATTAGAAAAGGACAAGAGAAATTGCAGGTGATTCAACCCATGCTGCTTCAAAAAGGTGCTGGCAGAAAGCCACCTGGTACAGAGCTGAATTTCAGGATTCTTGTGCTGTAGGCTGTTGCAGCTCAAGGTATTCTCTAGGAGAGAGAAATGGGCATCCTATTTCTCTGCTTGATAGCTATAAAATGTGTAGTAAAGCAGTGAAATGAAAAATAATATATTCTTTTGTTTTTAAATGTGAAAATCTATGCACTGAAGTAGGAGCGTAGTGATGGCAGAGAGGGGAAGTAGACAGGATTTCTTTTTTGACCTGGTGGGGAATAAAAATAGGGTCAAATGAATGGTACACTGTCTTTTAGTGGGCTGTTGTCAGATTTGTAATGATACTGTTTATTAATGGTAGACAAAAGGAAAGGAAAGGAAAGGAAAGGAAAGGAAAGGAAAGGAAAGGAAAGGAAAGGAAAGGAAAGGAAAGGAAAGGAAAGGAAAGGAAAGGAAAGGAAAG